>OZ023262.1:32722588-33040088 GCA_964006375.1 Tillus elongatus | reverse complement strand
TCCAGATCCAGGAGCACGAGAGCTGCGCCACGGGAGACCGCTTAGGGATGATTTGACCGTGGCTAGACCGCCCCCGGGTTCAAATCAACGTGCAGTCGGCCGCTTTGCTAGTGCTCTCGCGTTCTCGGGAAGACTCCAGCCCAGGAACGCGACCTCTTTGCGCCTCCCGACGGAAACAAATAAAGCTTTTCCCCCGAAGACTGAAAACGACAAAGTTTTCCCAATAATGTCGGTCGGACGGTCGGGACACCGGGTATCGCCAGACTGTTTCGATCGCCAGGAGTGGTGGAGACCTACTGCAGCCCGAAATATCCCTGCTGGCGTCCAGATCCAGGAGCACGAGAGCTGCGCCACGGGACACCGCTTTGGGATGATTTGACCGTGGCTAGACCACCCCCCGAATTCAAATCAACGTGCAGTCGGCCGCTTTGCTAATGCTCTCGCGCTCTAGGGAAGACTCCAGCCCAGGAACGCGAGCCCCGGCTCCCCCAGGTCGCTCCGCGGATACAGACAGAAGCGAACGATGGACCCATTTATCCGAAGCTCCTTTGCGGCCGTCTCTCTGATATAAAACCACTAACAAACACAACAACATTCAATATCTTTTCCACACCTGGACTTTTAACGTCACCTCTGGCGAAGGCCACCAAGCGCGCCTAGGTGTTCGCCGCCAGAGAGAGTCGTCGATCCATGGAAAACCCCTTTCATACAGGCCCTCCACCGTACAGCGACCTACCCAAACGAAGCGGAAATGAGCGGCCTGTTGAAGACGGCGTTCTCCACTTGCCACAGCTGCTAACTCTACTAAGCTGGTGCACCTAACGAATCGCGGCGTACTCTCCCACGGCCGGCCTGAAATACACAATAAAACCCAACACCAAGAATCAAGACGCGGATGGTGGCTGCTTCCTCTCTGTGACCTGGCTCCGCTGGATTCGCTACTGAAATACACAATACAACCAAACACCAAGAATCAAGACGCGGACGGTGGCTGGTTACTCTCCGTGACGGCCCCTGCGACTGCTGAAAAAGAACTCACTTGTTCCGCGCGTCACGGTGGATCTCCTGGCTCTCGCACGGTTCGCAAAGTATGGGCTGCGAGGTGCGCATAGGTATGCAGTGGACCAGCCCATCCGTCCCTGCTTTCATCGCTTCGCATACCGCAGGACCCGCCTGGGAGACCTCAACCCGCTATACTCCTTACCCTTCCTCCGATCTCGCGACGTTTTCTTGAAATTATATTTTATTGAATGTTTTAATAACAAAAATAATTTAAATTAAATACAGATGGTACGGATCTATTTCCCCGTTAACTAATTAGATTTATAATGGCCATTACGTCACTTCCTGACAATATATATATATATATATATATATATATATATATATATATATATATATATATATATATATATATATATATATATATATATATATATATATATATATATATATATATATATATTACACTACAACGTTGTGTGTTTTGTTTCTTTAACGTCGGCCTATTTCCGCGACTATGACCAATCACCGACGCCAGGGAGCAGTTTCACCTAACTATCCTGGAAATTTTGCCGAACCCCTGCCTTTCTGTAAGGAGGGTAGGGATCTTTAACGTGCCCAACATCGCATGGACACGGGACCGACGGCTTTACGCCCCCTCTGAAGGGCGGAACGTGCACACATTCAACTTGCTCAAATACAATGTCAGAACCTCGGTTGATGTTAATGTTACAGTTTGTACTGAACAAGTGAAAGAAGTACCCTGCGATCGAACCCAGTACCCTTTGGTTCAGAGGCATACATTCTTACCCCTGAACCACCGAGGTTCTGTACAGTACTACAATTTGAATATTTTATTTAAAATTCCCTACAAGTACCGATATTCTGCGTCCGTACATGTTTTGGTTACATAGATAGAACAACATTAGCCTGTTAACAATTTAACAATTTACTTTAGATGTAAGAAATCACACATTTTTTATTCAAAATTCCTCTGAATTTAAATAGAAAATAAGATTATAAAAAGCTTTTGCTACATAAAATCCCTTTAAAGGCGCAATTCATGATGTGGTGAAACTCTTTCTCTGGAAGAGATAGAATAGATTTTTAACGAGGAAACTCAATCATACTCAAGATTTTGGGGACCTGGGTACCTAATCCTCGGGCCCCCCATTCATTGGATTTACACTGCAATCGTCAGGCCGAGAATCCTCTACGGGGCGTTGGTCTGATGGTGTGGTGTGAACCAAACTGCTACCAAGAAGCTGGCCAAACTACAAAGGCTGGCAATCTTGGGTATCACAGGCGCTATGAGGACGACACCCTCAGCCGCGCTAGAGGTCTTGCTGATGCTTCCCATCTGTATCAGACGAGAGGCTATGGCGTTGCATCTTAGAATGCAAGACTCTGGGAACTGGTGCGAAGAGGAGGCAATAATAGGACACGTAACAGTCGCAAAGTAGGTGGAAAAGGAAATTCCGATTTCCACCATCAAGGTACGGAACGCAGAGGACGATATTAGGTTGACTTGGCCATATACCTTCAGAATCCCTAATAGAGATCAGTGGAGGGGAAAATGGGGTTACATTCCAGCCCGAAAGCCTGGTGTGTTTTACCGACGGATCACGGCTGGAGGATCAACAATCCTCCGGGGCAGGAATATATATCGACAGCTTGGGGGTGCGCGAGTGTTATGCTCTGGGCGCATATACCACGGCATTCGAGACGGAGGTGTACGCCATCCTGTCTGTAGCCAATCGACAGGATGTGAGGATAAGCCCAGGGAAATGTGTATACATTTGCTCGTATAGCCAGGCGGTCCTCCGGGCAGTCTGCGTGGCAAGAATTAGGTCAACACTGGTTCAGGAGTGCGCTGACGCCCTTATAGGACTAGTCAGGACAAAAGAGGTTCAACTCGTGTGGGTTCCGGGACACTGTGGCGTAGCGGGAAATGAGGTGGCCAATGATCTCATAAGACTTGGTTCCTGGCGGCCATTCTGTGGCCCGGAGCCTGCGATAGGCATAAGTAGGAGCACGGTCTTCGTCGCCTTAGACAGATGGACTGAGGAGGCCATGGAGACGCACCGGGGGATGGTCGGTGGTTATAGGCAGGCGAGGGACTTCGTAAAGGACCCGGACAGAGACAAGACTGTCTGGTCTCGGTAGGAGTCGACAGGCGCTTCACCGCATGCTTGGGATGCTGACAGGTCAATGGGCACTTAAAAGACACCTCACATTGATAGGTGTCGAGAAGGATCCCATTTGCCAGGAATGCGGCGAGAATAAAAAGACGTCTTACCACTACCTGTGCGAATGTAAAGCTTTTGGAAGTCTTCGAACAGAATGTTCGGTTCTAGGACTTTGCAGAGGAACCAGGTAAGTACTGTCCAATGAAATACCGTCATAACCTTCATTTCGAGGTCGAGGCGGTTTAGCGACGGAACCGAGGAAGTGTAGAGCATGGCTGCTGGGTTCCCGGGGTTGGAAAAAAGGGCCCATTGTGGCCTACTTGCCTGGCGCTAGCCTCCTCACAACTGCTACTACTACCACTACTACTACTTGGCCCAATGTTTTAAAATGATAAAGCAATGCTATATATATATATATATATATATATATATATATATATATATATATATATATATATATATATATATATATATATATATATATCCTGCACAGTTTACGGCTGTATACCAGAATTAAAATTTCTAGATCACACTACTAGAATTGTAATATTTTATTTAAAATTCCCTATCAGTACCGATATTCTGCGTCCGTACATGTTTTAGTTACATAGATATAACAACATTAGCCTGTTAATAATTTAACAATTTACTTTAGATGTAAGAAATAAAACATTTTTTAATCAAAATTCCTCTGAATCTAAATAGAATATAAAATTATAAGAAGCTTTTGCTACATAAAATCCTTTTAAAGACGCAATCCATAATGTGGTGAAACTCTTTCTTGGCAAGAGATAGAATAGATTTTTCACGAGGAAACTCAATCATACTCAAGATTTTGTACAGCCCATTTCTCGTCAGCCTCTAGATGTTTCGAGTGTTTTCAATAAAGAACGCCTAATCAGAGTAGTAGAAAACGTTCAAGCGAGTTGTATATATTTTCTGTAAAATTCCCGCCGTTATTGAGATTTCGACCTGAGATCGGAATATGAAATAGGAAACGTTCGGGTGTATGATTACATATATGTCTCATCGTATCCTTGAGGAATTTATAGCCACTATAATTTTATAGGTTCTATGAAAGTTGAGAGGCAAGGTTTTATAGATATTGCACTTCAAATTTTTGTTCCCCTTTAAAAGGTATCCACGTGAAAAACAATCTTTTGCGAAGCTCTTATGTCTACTAATGAGTTTATTTTAATATTCATTTTAAATATATTCTTAATATATTGGTTCGCCTCATGAACTTTTTTCTGCCCCCAACCTCTTCTTGCCTTTTACTCATATTTGCCTTCTTTAGCAAATATATCACAAAAATATGTAAGGCTAGATGCAATCTCGCAACAATTAGAACCGGAGACCGGTTTCGTTCTCATTAGAGCTCTTCAGTACGGCATACTAATTGTAGCAAAAATGCACCAAAAGTAATATGGCTATATTATAGCCAGCCTTAAAATACTAAGTGAGTGGTGGACCTGCCGCCACCTAGTTGCGGAACCAAGTAGTATGTTGTCACGCCAGATCCAAATAACACAAAGTGTTAACAAAATAGAGACTGTATACAACTAACTAATTGTCAGCCCTGGCCCATTTCTACCCCAATATAGGGACAAAGTATGTAAGGCTAGATGCATTCTCGCAACAATTAGAACCGTCAACTAAATTGTTCTAAATTGTTAGTTAGTTGTATACAGTATCTATTTTTTTAACACTTTGTGTTATTTGGAGCTGGCGTGACAACATACTACTTGGTTCCGCAACTAGGTGGCGGAGCGTCCACCACTCACTTAGTGTTTTAAGGCTGGCTAAAATGTAATAGTATTACTTTTGATGCATTTTTGCTACAATTAGTAAGCCGTACTGAAGAGCTCTAATGAGAGCGAAACCGGTCTACGGTTCTAATTGTTGCGAGAATGCATCTAGCCTTACATACTTTGTCCCTATATTGGGGTAGAAATGGGCCAGAGCTGACAATTTTCTAAATTGTTAGTTAGTTGTATACAGTCTCTATTTTTAGTATATCACAAAAATTGTTCATACAAAATATAATTTTAAGCCTAGTTTACTGAAGTTTTTAGATAAATATATAACTTATAACGAGAGTGTATATAACTCCTTGGTTGGATATATACAGGTGACCACTTGAAACGAAAACAGGTACATTATCGTGATTTTGTTAAAAATTGCTTGAAAAAACGAAATTGTTCTTTAACTAAGTAAAGATTGGAATTTGTGATAAGCACTGATAAGTACACTTGGAGGACCCAAATCACCACAACACATTTTTTTTGGAGACCTGACTACAGTTTCATCAACAAAGTTATCCTCATCAGAGGATGAACAACTTTAACCTACTTAAAACTAAACATAACCTTTTATACTACATCTTAGGTAAAGACCGATAAAAAGAGGGACAAAATCCGAGGCAATGTTTCTGTGTATTGTATTTTAATTGCCGGACGATGATTTTGAAGTTCCGTTATAACTTTACCTGACGAAGTTCGGAATACCTTCTTTGTCAAAGAGAGAGTGTATACAAGTATATTTGGAATGGGTGTACTAAGACTAAGGGTATGCACAATCAACCAAAGGTTGCAGTGCTATCGGGGCGGCAAGGCCGCGGACGAGCCCTGAGGGGAAAAATGGGCTATAAATCAATGGCGGAGCTCGGTTAAGGAAGCTTTTATTTTTTGTTGCCTTAGAAATATAAATACTTTCGTACACATCTAACTTCGTTGGTTGTCTAACATGTTTGATAAGTTTCAGATTCTCTTTATCTATCCGGTGATTATAATCCGAAACATGTAGTGCAGCGCATGACGTGTCTACTCTACCATATCTCAGCTGTGTCAGATGCTCCTTGAATCTGGTCTCAATGGTTTTTTTAGACCACCCAATCTATTTAAGATTACAATCTTCACAACTTGTCTCACAGATACGCGACATTTCAGTGGATTATTTTTAGGTTTCGTGTTACCTAACAATTTTTTTAAATTATGTTTTGTCGGAAAAAATTAGCTTTCTTAAAAATGCTCTCGAGACCTTTTGTGGTACGCGGTTCAAATGGTAGGCACAAAAACTTTTTTCTCTTTTATCATTCCTGAATTTCGTGGACTACGTTAACGTTATCCTTGTTCTGCGTCTATTAATTAATTTTTCCGCTACGCGATCCGAATATCCATTATATTTAGCCAAGTTTTTAATGTACTCTGATCCTACTATTTATACTTTTCCTGAAGGGATATTTTATTAATCTGTTTACGAAGAAATTCAAACTCGCAGTTTTTTTGTGTAATTGATACGTCATTGAGAATGTAACTTAGAGTGATAGTATCCTTCCATTGGACATCGAATTCAAGAGACTCTTGATTTATAATAACTTGTACATCTAGAAAATCAACTTTACAGTGTCACAGTCTACATATAATAAGTATTAAATAATTAGTCATAGGAAAACACACAACAACCAATAATTAGATATAGATTTATGTATGTATATGGGTGTAAGTGAATATGTGCATTAATTTTTTAATAGTATTGTGATAATGTAACGAGTTGATCTGTGTTTATGAGAAAATCTCTTTGCAACCACGCGACATCTTCTGTTAATAATTCTATCATACTCCTCGTATATAAAAGTTATATTCAAAGGTCGTCGCATATTTTACTTATGTCACCGAAATTATCCAAGCTGGCATGGAATTATTTATTCCACGTACACAAAAAACCTCTGCGGCCACTCAAAATCCATGGTTCTCTAAATCCTGTGACAAGGCCAGACTTGAAAAAGTCAAAGCTCACAAAAAGCTTCTACACAATTCCAATCAAGAAAACCCTCAAGCAACGCAAGAAACCGCTATGTGCGCATTCTCTCTGGGGCAAAAAACTCGTTTAAAAACCACGTCAACAACAAAGTCCTCTTAAGCTCCAACGGCAGAAAACCCTTCTGGACTCTTGCTAAATCTATTGGGAATAATTTCTGCAAGAGCACGTTCCCACCTCTTGTCTCAGCGGATGAAATTATATCTACCGCCCTGGACAAGGCTGAACTTTTTGCCTCGTTGTTCGCCGGCAATTCTATTCTCAACCCACCTCCAAATGTTCAGCCACCAACAGTCCCCAATGTCGCGCATAAAATGACTGATATCATTTTCAAAACTGAAAAGGAACGAAAGATGCTCTCTTCTCTTAATACCAGGAAAGCCTATGGCCTTGACGAGATCCCAGCAATTGTTCTCAAAAAATGCGCACCAGAACTTGCTCCTGTTCTGACTCGTCTGTTTCATACATCTTACAATAGAGGCATATTCCCTAGTAACTGGAAAATTGATCGAGTACAACCCGTCCCCAAGAAAGAATCGAAAGCGCTTCCTAGCAACTACAGGCCTACTTCTCTCCTTTCAGTCATCTTTAAAGTGATGGAAAAGTATATAGACACCGAATCACTAACATTACTTGAAAAACACAGTCTAATCCACGACAGGCAGTATGAATTCCGTCAGCGCAGATCAACTGGCGACGTCTATTCCTTTGTCGCGCATTCTTGGAACAAGTCTATGGAACTACACGGTAAATCCCAGATTGTCGCTCTAGACATATCCAAAGCATTTGCCCAGGTCTGGCAATCAGCGCTGCTTAATAAACTACCGTCCTATGGCCTACCACCAAAACTCTGTACGTGGACAGCAGATTTCCTCTCCAACCGGAGAATTTATGTTGTCGTGGATGGCCATTCCTCTAAAGTGTATCCAATTAATGCAGGAGTTCCTCAAGATTCAGCTTTAGCCCCTACTTTGTTTCTTCTTCACATCAATGACCTCTCCTCTAGCAAATCCAACCCAGTTGACAGTTACGCGGACAACAGCACTCTCCACTCAAATATACAACATTCTAAGCCTGTCTCTTTAGCCCAATTAGATGAGGATCGCAGACTCATTGAGGGTTCTATCTCCGTGGATCTCCAAAAAATATTAGACTGGGGAAGTAGAAATCTTGTACAATTCAACCCCACTAAATCACAGTCTTGCTTTCTTTTTCATTAGAGATACACCAGCCCTAGACCCATCACAATAAACGACCAAGTTATTCAAAGTAATGAGTCATTTTCACTTGTTTGCATTTCTGTGGATCGAAATCTCAATTGGCACCAGCATGTGCTGCTAAGAAGTTAGGTTTCCTCGTCCAGGCTCGCAAATACTTTTCACCAACTAATCTCTATACCTTATATACTTCACAAATAAGACCAAACCTCAAATATTGCTTCCACATCTAGGGTGCTGCTGCGGCTTCTACACTCGCTATCCTGGACTCCACTCAGAAGAGAGCTATACGTCTCATCGGTAACCCTACCCTCACCCAAAGGCTGCCATCCCTTGCCCACTGACGTGTCGTTGGTGACCTCTCTCTCTTTTATAGATATCTGCACGGGCCCTGCTCAGAGGAACTTTCTTCCATAGTTCATCCACCTGCTGCCCCCAACAGATCTACCGAGGAAACAGAGCGAATGCACCCTTTTACTGTCCAGATCACCAGACATAGAACATCTTGTTATGCCCGCTCTTTTGTCCCGAGGACTTCCAAGTTGTGGCACATGTTTTCCTTCTCCCCCGAACCTCCAAACCTTCAAGTCCAGAATTAACAAGTTGCCTCTTTCCTCTTTGTCGGTACGATAGTATTTAGGCTGTAAGCCCTCGTGGTGTGGTGTTGAAATAATTTTTTTTTAATGTAGTAAGATGACGTTTAAAATTTTCATCTCCTAGGTAACCTGATAAACTGACTAATAATTATTTCTTATCGCAAATAATGTTTAAATATCTCCAAATCGGTGGGACATGGCTGATACCAATCGAAAGAACAATAAAAAGTACATGAACTAACGTTACAAAATATAGGGTGTTCTGTTTAAAATAGGAGAGTTATTAGGTTTTAAACTAGTCACGATTGACCGGTCTATTTCGGACACTCTGTCTAACTTGTACTAGCTTTAGCAATTTCAAATATTGTGTGGCATTTTAGAATTTGCACTTTAAAATTTTAACTCTTTAGGTTGAAAAATAAGAGAGATACAGGTGTGTAAATGTGACAATGTTTTGTTTTTAAGAAATTTTTGAAAAAAGTCAAATATCTCAAAAATAGTTGAGAAAAATGACATAACATGTTAATAAAACCAAAAAAATTTAAGAGCAATCTAGATCCGTAATAAAAAACACCATCTTCCATTTGAAATAAGAAAGTTGACGTCTGCTTCCAGTATAACTGGAAGTCCCATACTAACGTCAATATTTTCAGTGAACTGGAAATTTAGAGAGACCCACGTGCCTGAATCTTCAGAATTCAATTGTGACCCATACTCTAGAAACGGCTAATGAAAGGTCTACATGGGACAGCCTGTATATTCTTGAATATTTAAACATATTTTGCAAAATCTGACAAAATCTTTCCTTAAAGGCAATTACATGAGACTTATTAGATTTTTTAAGCGAAATAAGTGTAATAAGCGCATTACCGGTTAGAATATTCTGTAGATTTAGCTATTTGGAATTCGCATTTACGTTTATAGCTTCCAGTACAAAGAAGATGGAAATGGAAACTCGAAATCACCACTTGCCACCCGATAATATAAAATTTTTATAGGTAATTTCCCCGATCTCTAATAAAAGTTTAAAAATACACATTCGGTGCGAGACCTCGTCGACGTGGCTTATTGAAAAAACTAACCGCAACACAACGGAACTATTTCAATCTTATCCAACACCGGCGACATTTTTATGACGTATTTACAAAAATAATGCTTGAAAAGTTTAAGATTGAGTCATTCGTTCGGGGAGTGTCGCTCCAGGTCTCCGGCACGTCTCATTTAAACCCGCTGGAGATGGATTATCCGTAATAAAGAAAGGGGCGCACGTGACTTTTCTACCATAAAACAACAGCCTAGATAGAAACACTGTCGTTCCGACTCTAATACTCACGTCACACTGTCACATAGGCTGGCTGACACAACTTACATCTTTTACTTGAAAATCCCCATAAGAATGTGCCAAATGAAATAAGTTTGGAAAGAAGATGCTTGATCTAAATTAAGTTATCTAAATGGAAGCCATTCTTGCTATGTTTTTATATCTTTACTTTCTTTTAGAGAATTTTCGTGGAAAAAAACATGTCTTCAAATGAACGCAAATTAAGAACCCTAGAACACATATTCAAGGTCAGTTCAGATGTTTACACACACACACATCTTATCATTTTTTTTAAATTTTGCCTCTATTTGATTTGTTCTCACGCGAGTGAGTATTTAGGATGGCACAGACCGTGCCTGTGTTCATATATAATGATCATCGAGCGGGTCATGCCTTCAGTATCCCTGCTCCTTTAATTCTATTAATCTACGATTAAAATACAGCGGAACTGGGGGTCATCTGCTGTCTTTCTATGTCTGGTGAACAACTCGTTACATGGCGCAAAGTCGATCCGATGTCTATATGTTGGCATGACTGGGCGAATGTGCATGGAGTGATGACGGAGGCCTTCTCCATGGCGTTCGCTCTTCTGGTTTCGTCTGTCGTAGTGAAGAGTGCTTATCTTCTGGTTTCAACTGTCGTAGTGTGGATAGTGCCATAGTGGCCAGGTCCGTTTTTTGTAGAGTAATGCCACCACGTTAAGTTGATAAAACTGTCGTTCTTCAGGGCATGCTGATGCTTACATCCAGACTAGTGTGATTATTTCTTAGGGTCACTGCCATTCCAGTACAGTAAGAAAGTTGTGAAGGTAGATTGGTCGCTACTCGCTGCTGTCGAAAGGGCTGCTGCCAGTAGTTGCAGGTTGATTGGATCTGGTTCCACTGCCGGCCTTAGTTGCGATTGTGTAACTGCCCAGTCGCCGCAAATGAGTATTAAAACAGCAACCACATCATCGTGGCATTTCAGTAAAATTGTGTGTTTTAATTAATATGCTATTGCCACGTGCCGATATCCCTTTTGTGCCTGCGCCCATCTTAAATATCATTTGAACTAGTGTGACAGCTAGCGCCTGTTAACGTCATTGCCGCCGATACCGCTGGTGAACCTAGTGGTCGCCACCATACCCTAAATTACTAAGAAATATACTGAGTGCCATTGTAGCCAGTCATTCAGCTTCATTAACCGTTATTATTATTTATGATCATTGACCTACAAGGTCTTTCCCGGCACTATTTGTTATTATTAGTCCTGATTGCTGACATTCAGGGTCGTTTACATAATATTTGTTATTATTATTTATGATCCTTATCTATAGGACCGTTTATTTAGATGGTTGGTCATCACGACATAAACTTCACGAAGGAGCGTCACCCCTAAGTGTTTAATTAAGTCAGTTTCACCCTACCAATGCAGTGCATTATTGCTTACCTTGTGAGAAGTGCTTTACGCTTCTTGCAGTTTTATTTTGAAGGGATAGCTGACTTGTTACATAAGAAACACTAACTTTAGAACAATAATTAACTGTTCATGCCCATCAGGTAGACCATTGTAACCTGTTTAGGTTATATTACCTTTGTGAACGGTGTGTGAGCTCATTCGCCAGATATTAAACACTCATGTTATTTAAGGGCTGTTGATATTATCCATATAATAGGCGGACCTTATTGTATTTATGTCGATCCCTATTACCATACAGCCTATTGTTATCGTAGCATAATTCTATGCCACCGCTGTATTTACACTGTGAATATATGGGTTATTATTATTTCTGATAGTATTATTTGCTGAACATACCATTGCTTACGTTTGTGTCGTTCGAGCTCACGTTTCGCGGATTAGCAAAATTATTGGATTATAGAAGTATTCTTGATCTTGATTCTAAGTCACCAGGTCATTATAGTTCCCCGCGTAGGTACTAATAACACCTTGAACCTGCCCACGGGTTGCAGAAAGTGGCTGGCACCTAGTAAATTAAGTCTCTCGGGCTTTGATAAACACAGAGTGTTTATATAACACCCGAACCTCTCTGAGATGTCTCAATGCTTGAGCTCTGCTTAGGCCTCCGCCGCTTATTGAGGGAATTGTGGTACTTAGTAGCGAGCGGTCGTAGCAATATATATATATATATATATATATATATATATATATATATATATATATATATATATATATATATATATATAGAGTGTTAGTGAAGTACGTGGAAAACTCCAGTATGCGATTCCCCATCAAATCACAAGTTTACACCAAAATGGTTTCCAAAAAATGCTTTCTCTGGAATATCAAAGAAGTCTGGAAGTGAATGTTCTTTAAAATCTTTTTGAGAGCAAGCTTGTCTCTTTAATGCAGGCAGGCATCAATTGGGTTACCGGTATAACCGATATAGTCGAAACAATTTACCATATTTTATCAAGGTAACTTATTTTCTGAAAATGTAAAGAAAAATTCGAAAATAAACTTAAAATGTTTCCGAGAAAATTGGTTTCTCAGCCAACGAACTTTGAACGAAAATGGAAGCATTTAATGAAAATTCGCCACCAAAACGCACTTACTGCGTTTTGATTTTCGTTCTTCAAACATGCATTATATTCGGATAAAAAATGCAAAAATACAATAATATAAGCGATGTTCGGAAAAAAAATGTAGGTATTACCAACGACTTAAGGGCCAGCCTGTGATTATCAAAATAATTAAATAAGATGCAGCTGGAGACACCCTATATATATAATTATAATTAAAGTATACGATTTCTTCGTATCTTGTATAATGCGAATTATATTGAGTTTTACCTTAGAAGTGTGTCACCCTGTATGTATGTAAATATACAAAAACTGAAACCAAACCTGTATATGGATTCTAGGGGGCCTAGTTTGCACTCATTTGAAGAAATCTTTTTAAAATTCAAAAGTAGCGGTCTCCCCATTTAGGAATTTTTTCTACGAAAATAAGCTAAAAATTAAAGATCGTTAAACCATCAACCTAACTAAACCCACTGCCAAAGCATCAAAGAAAGCGTCTATTTAAAATGAATTTTCTGGAAACATTCTTGCATAATGAAGGACAATGACTGTTGAAGCTGAAACTTAAGGGTTTGCAGATCACTCTTCTTCCATTTACTTTACATAACCCGTATTCGTTTCCGGTTCTTTGCCTAAATGTTGCCCATTTTGACGTTTCACATCGCGATTTTGACGTTTTGCGGAACACCCCATTTCTTTTAATGCCTATAACTTTTTTCTCTTTAAACTCATAGCCCAAAATATTGGTACGTGATTCACACTTTATAATACAAACAAGCGCACCAAATTTGGTTGCCCTCGCTTTGTTATTTTCGGAGTTATAATTTTTTTCCGAAAGAAACACAAAATTTTCCGGGAAATCCTGGGACGCTTTTTCTGGCTAACAAACGTAGTCAAGCCACTCGCAAAAGAAAGGGACGTACCAAATTTGATTAAAATCGGCCAATTATTTTTTGAGCTATCAGTGTGACACACACACACACACACACACATATATATATATATATATATTCAAATATATAAAAATTGAAACTGACCCTGGATGTGGCTTCTAGGACGCCTAGTTCGCGCTCATTCAAAGAAATTTTTTCAAAATTCAAAGGCGGGACCCTCATTAGTGATTTTTTTAAAGAAAATTCACTGAAAGACCCAAGCGCGTATAAAACAGAAACCCAGTGGCGATCAAAAATGCACCGAAGGGCATCTTTCGGGCCAAAGACTATTTTCCAAATATCTCGACCAGTGGCGTGGTTAAGGGTTTTCTATGGAATTCAATTTAAACGAAAAATGTTGTGGGACGCGGGTTTTCCTTAAACTGAGACCCTTATATGCTTCTACAATCAAAACTAGACATAAATCTACTTTTTGATTTTTTTACTAAGTAAACCAATTTCGAGAAAAACAATTAAATAACAATTTTCGCTTATATAGAGGTAGGTACCAACTTCCCTGTTTCAAAAAATTTCGCTGTACTTCTTTTTTATTCTTTTCTTACAAAAGGGTTAGAAAAAAGATAATAACTTGAGATATGTTTATAAAGTTGACAATTTGGAGAACTTTTTGGGTGGGCAAACGCACACTATTGACTTCCGACAAAAATCGTGAATTTATCAAACATCTTGTAATAAATGCGAGAAAATTTATGTTGGGCAAACGCGGAGAAAAATTACAACAAGATACAAAGAGCACATAGCCCATTTCAGATTCAACAGAGGAGAAAATCTACCGTTGCCCAACAAATGGTTGGCTCGGGACATAAAGTAGGCGATGGTAAACCTACGTTATTGAAAGAAACGACGGATTATCGCAAGCTCTATACTGTAGAAATGTTAGAAAGCTGCAAAGTGAATCCACAGAATTTGATGAATTCACAGATGGGTCACGTCTATTCAGCACTTTTTGAAATAGAATGCTTCCAACATCGACACAGAAACCGGTTAGGCGTATCCACTGACACAACAATAGTACTTTAATTGCATCACCCGGTATTACGTCATCCGGTATTGCATCATACGGTACTGAGACATCCGATCGTACATCATGCGGTGTTGCAGCATTTTTGAATCCACAGAATTTGATGAAGTCACACATGGGTCAGGTCAATTCAGCACTTTTTGAAATAGCATGCTTTCAACATCGACACAGAAACCGGTTAGGCGTATCCACTGACACAACAATAGTACTTTAATTGCATCACCCAGTATTACGTCATCCGGTATTGCATCATACGGTACTGAGACATCCGATCTTACATCATGCGGTGTTGCAGTATTTTTGAATCCACAGAATTTGATGAAGTCACACATGGGTCAGGTCAATTCAGCACTTTTTAAAATAGCATGCTTCCAACATCGACACAGAAACCGGTTAGGCGTATCCACTGACACAACAATAGTACTTTAATTGCATCACCTGGTATTACGTCATCCGGTATTGCATCATACGGTACTGAGACATCCGATCTTACATCATGCGGTGTTGCAGCATTTTTGAATCCACAGAATTTGATGAAGTCACACATGGGTCAGGTCAATTCAGCACTTTTTGAAATAGCATGCTTTCAACATCGACACAGAAATCGGTTAGGCGTATCCACTGACACAACAATAGTACTTGCATCACCCGGTATTACGTCATCCGGTATTACGTCATCCGGTATTGCATCATACGGTACTGAGACATCCGATCTTACATCATACGGTGTTGCAGCATCCGGTATTGCATCTCCTGGATTTCATCACCCTTCTGTATTTCATCACCGGTATTACATCACTTCTAGTGAATTTTCATTATAAAAATATTAACTTTAAAGGGAAATCGATGGTAAGACTTTCGGAAATTTTCTTCAAATGAGCGCGAACTAAGGCACCGGGATTCATTTCCAGGATGAGCTAATATATATATATATATATATATATATATATATATATATATATATATATATATATATATAGAGAGAGAGAGAGAGAGAGAGAGGAGAGAGAAAGAGAAAGAGAGGGAGAGAGAGATAAAGATATCAGCTTCTAACCCTCTCGCCCCTGAGTTTTGGCCTGTTTCTGATCCTGTTGTGTGCAACTTTTCGGACAGTCTCAGTTTTTCGACTTTTTGCTGACTACGAAGATGTTACGTGGGGTAGCATAAAGTTAACATTGCGGTCTTCCTTTTCCTTTACAATTTTTGGGTTTTGCTATCTTTCGACCCTCCACTTGCTGTAGCGGATACGCAAGCGCACTGTTGTGCTCGCCAGTCCTTCGTAGGTGCACTCCAGACCGAGATATTACATAAGATAACATTAGGTTAACGTTCTGTCTCTCGTGTGTGCATCCTTACGTTAGCAGGTGCAGAAAACCATTCTGAATGTCACGTACCACTACTTCATACAGTGCTCACCCAAAGGTCTCCGTGTCCTCTCGAACCGGATATGATCAGGGTGACTTGAAATCACAACATTTTACAGTACATAGCCCTTCAGGCCTTTAAGTTGCTCTGGGAACATGAGGTGACACTCTTGTGTCATTTTTAACGCATATACTAAACGGAAATTGAGCGTATATAACAAAAAATTGCCAGTAGCCCTCGTATCCGATCCCTTCTTTAAGCTGCTAATTCTGTTTTAGCTCATCCTTCCTCAATTCCCAACATGTGAACATAATACATGTCAAGAACACCCTGGGGATATAAAGTTACTAGGATAACATGAACCGACACTCTCGTGCCATTTTTAATACATCTCTCCAATGGCAGTTTGGGCGGATACAACAAAAAAGCTGCTAAATAATACTCCCTGCTTCAAACATGACAAATTTTCAAATGGCTCACTAGGACTAACTGAAACAATGGAAGACCATTTTATATTCTCTGAAATTCCATGTATTCTGCCCTTGTTACTCTATCTTTGCTCTATGGTTGCCAACGACAACAAATGTCAACTGTCATTCACGTCAAAAAGAATTCAATACGACGCTCAGCATGTTGGATCTAAGAATCACATCGGCCTTTGTAAAATAATATAAAGATGTTTTAACAAAGTGACTATGTGAATACGCCGATTGCAGTTCTGCTGTTCATGTGTTTATGTGAATGGCTTGTGTGCAATGTCCCCAGGCCTGGTCACAAAGCGCCATAATTGGTGTGGTCTCTTCGGATGCTCCTCGAGTTAACTTTAGTTCAGTTATCGGTAAGATAATAGATTGTCTCGTATCTGAATGTCACGTAGTTGTTTTCCTTGTACGCTTCTGTTGAAGTGCCGATTTGATACTAAATATATAAAGCATGCTATAACCAAGAACTTTCGTACTTTATCTGTCTGAGTTTTTGCAACAACCGTTACTTCCTGCTAAGTCTGTGTAAAAGTCAAATGAAATAAATTCATTATTTCGGTTACTGTACATTCTTATAAAAAATACCGAAATACGTCAAATTTAAATTATAAATTCTCATTTTTCAACGTAGAAATGCGATCCCCACCTTCAATCCCCTTCGAATGACAGGTATAACCCCCAATTTTTTAAAGGGGAAGTATAGGCTTGTGATATGTCGTTTGAAAGGTCTGTTCATTCTCTATTCAAAAATGTTATTGTTTCCAAGTTTGTTGCAAAAATTAAGATGTTATAAAATAAAATCATGTGGTTACCGAAATTCGCTACAATACAATAAATAACTAAAATGTAATGCAAAATGTAATAAAATGTAAAACACTAAAAAGAACTATGAATATATATATATATATATATATATATATATATATATATATATATATATATATATATATATATATATATATATATATATATATATATATATAATGAAGTAGATGTTTAAAATGTTCACCGCGAACTTCTTGGCAACACCCTAGTCTTAAACTGTCTTCTAACATTATTTAACATATCAGGCGTGATCGACCTAATCGCAAGCGTTAGTTGTTCTTTTAAGTCATTTATATCAAAAGGTTTAGTTTTGTACACAATGCTCTTCACATGTCCCTATAAAAAGAAATCTAATTAGGTAAGATCAGGTGATCGCGCTGGCCATTCTATCGATCCTCGCTTCCCTATCCACCGATTGGGAAATATTGCATCGAGGTACTGCCGGACTTTGAGTTGGTAATGTGCTGGTGCTCCATCCTGCTGAAACCATATCGTATTCACTAAAACTTGAGGGTTTCCTGGATCAGGATCTACATTTGCCACAGTTGGAATGACATCATTTTGAAGTAGTGCAAAATAATTATCGCCATTCAAATTACCCTAAATGAAAAACGCGTCAATGATATGGTTTCCAACAATCCCTGTCCAAAGATTAACCTTCTGAGGGTATTGCGTGTGTTCTTCTCTCATATAGTGAGGATTTGTCGTTGCCCAGTAGCGACAATTTTGCCGATTAGCATGACCGTTAAGTGAAACAGTGCACTCAACCATAACGTCTTCTAATTGGATAATATTGTTATCCAACACGCCCATCATTCGCTCACAAAAATAAGTTCTTCTATCAAAATCGTTTTCCATGAGCTCCTGAGTAGGTATCATTTTATAGGGATGTATTTTATTTTATTTTAATATGTTAACTATCGATGCATGGCTAACATTAATTGTAGTGGATGCCTGTCTAGCCGATGTATGTGGGTTTTCCACAAATTCAAGCATGACATCTAATTTTATTTCATCACTCAGTGCATTGGCTGATTTTTTTTTATCTGCCTTACATGACCAATTTCTCGAAACTGCTTCTCTATCTTACTAATTGTTCCTCGGTATATAGGCGGTAAATCAGGAAATTTCTCATGAAATAAGCGAGTGATTTCATGTTGTGTTCGGGTTTTATCTCCGTAACCAATCATTTGTATAACTGTTATTTTATGCATTTCCGTTAATATAACCATCTTTTAGAATTGAAGTAAATGAAATTCAAACTAAAATTGTAATACTCACAATTTAAATGACAACTTATAATTACAAAACAATTTGCTTAGGCGTTTTAAAGAAACTAACATTGCATCGGAAACTCTTTAATGTATTTTTAATGGATACAATGTAAAAAGCACATTACTATGGTTTTTGCTTACTTTCTTATCTTCAAGACCTAAACGGGAAATAATTTTTGAGTATACTAATTACAATATTGTAATAAGTTTTGAGTATTTTATAGCGAATTTGGGTAACCACATGATTTTATTTTATTATATCTTAATGGTTGCAATAAACTTGAAAACGATAACATTATCTGATCGTCTTCCAATATTTATGAAAATAAAACAAAATCGACATTATAGGTAAAATATGTTTTATCATCTGGCTGTCACTAGGAAAGTCAGATTTAAGCGCTGTTGAAAAGTCAGCACAATAGATACCTTATTATAATTGTTAAAGATACAGGATTCGACAGGTATATAAAAGTTTTGTCCATACGTGCAAAAAGTTCATGATGTTAGTTAAGTTAACGGCGAGTTGAGCTGACATCTACAGAAGAGAAGAAATAAATTATAGTCCCTTATACACTGTTTTCCCCTTGTTATAGAAACTAGTGCTACCCGCTTTCTAAGAAGTCACAGTTGGTGCGTTATTGCAGATAATTTTCATGAAAAGGTATTCAATAGAAAATATGTTTTTTAGTGAAAGGGCTTTAGTTTGGCTCACAGTAAAACTTTTATTGTAAAATAAATGTACCATATTTTATTATACCTGTATTTGAAAAATTACAAACATTTTCCAAAAATTGTAACCTTCCGATAATTTAAGAGAAAGGTAATATGTAGTGATTGACCTCAAGTGGATCCAAGTCTGGTCAAAAGTGAGGTCAAAATTGTCTATCAACCCTAACCTAAAAGTATATATCTATCTATCAGCTTTTTATTAGCAGGAGGAGAAACACTACATTAGGTCAGGAGATATTAAGATGGCTCAATACTTACTTTCTCCCTTGATTTGTTCTGCCGGAAGTCCTATATTTGTTGGATCCCCAGGTCAGTACCCGGTTATTTCTATTCTTTTAGATATCTAGGTAAGCGGTAAGTAGAACTTTAAATCATGTTATCATCAAATTCAAAAGGTTTAGACACGGATTATTCTTCAATTAAACAGATATGTAGAAAGATAAATATTTGAATTTATTGATAAGAATTGTGAGTGAAACAAGTTAAGATGATACTTTAGGTATATTGCAATTAAAAATTTCATCAAAGAAAATAAAACAAAACAAATATTACAATTCCAGAAAAGAAATTAACTGTTGCTTATGGCCGAATAAAAGTTAGATATTGATTTACAAAAAAAAAAAAAGAAAACCTTGATATTTCATATAGAATGGAACTAAATCAAGCATAATGTTTTACAAACATGAAAATAAACGTCCAATGGTATAAATATCGTTTTTCATTCAGTTCCCCTAATATTCTCGAGATTTTAAATAGGATTGAAATGAAATACCTAGATGCTTAATTTACTTCTTCTAATAAAGACCCCTGAGCGAAGCTCAAAGAATATAAAGTCAAATTTCTAATTAACAGGTTATGAGTGGAATACTCAAAATATTTTGTTGTTTAGATAATGGGTAAGTTACATTAATTAAAGTGAAACTACAAGGTAATACATCTGAATGTGAGTTATTGACAAAATGTTAGGAAATAGATATTAAATTACAGCAATTTTCAAACACATCACACTGATATAAAGAAATTTCTAATTTGGTTAGGTTGACTTGAAAGTTCATAATACAAATATTCGAGAATCTAAATGCTGCAAAAAGAGTTTAATATTCAAGACACAGATAAACTCAAGAAGAAAACTCACCAAAACTGAGCTACATGGAGGAGTTCAATACCCCACAGTCACCTGTTGATTGGTCAATGATGTTCCAATGTAGACACTGACCATTAGTGCTTGCCACAGGTTTCAATTTCTCACAGGAGAAATAAAATCGGGAAGCATGCAATGCCTTCCGTAGGTTATAGGCAGGCAAATTGTACATACCATTGCATTGCCAGATGGACGGTGAAATCGTGTTGTAAATAGACAGCTACGGTGATGATGTCACCCCTCAGGTAATTTAATGCCAGTAAAGGTAGGCGGATTCAAAACTTAATTATCTCAGGGCTCGGAAGATTTAAATAAGCATTTGTGATAACATTAAAGACGTTACAATATCATAGAACAAAGCGTCACCATTACTGCGCAGTTTCCACCAAAACGAGTTTATTTCTATTCAAATTGAGCTCGAAACACTTTTAATAAACACTGATGAACATATAAAACGATATTAAGAACAAAAAGTAATATCTTACACATTTTTAGTGCAACAAAAGTGCCTCGATACTTTCAAAGATGCTCACGGCATGGCCGCTGGCAAGAGACTCTCTCGACCAAAGTGTGTTGAACGAAATCCTCCGCGGGCTTTTTACGCGGATTTTCAACCGTTTTAATTGTGCTCCTTTTCTAGCTGTTGCATGTGACAAGGATATAATGCCCAGAACTACTTTTTCATGCGTAACGGCACTATCGATACGTGACGCGTGACACTTCAATGTTCGAAACACCCCTCAAGGGACGCGTCCACTTGTTTTCTGGTGTTTCAGTGACCTCATTTGATCGAGAATGTTCCAGAATTTAACGATCTTTTCCTTTATAAAAATATTCCGCCTTTCGAAATTTAAATTTCAAACTATATGAACGGAATGCAGTAAGAGCTTTACGATGGTTAAATATTAGCGAATTTTCAACAAATAATTTTTGATACTGAAATTTGAAAATTATTTCAGAGATAAGTTACCTGGGGTTTTCTATATGTTTTTAAAGTAGTTACGATGGTAGAAAAAAACGTAATCGTTACAAAATAAACATTAAATTTTTGCGAAAAAGCTGGTTAGATTTTTCTGGCCAAAGAACATCTTCAAGATATTAACACACCTGTCAAGATTAAACTATTCACAAAAGCTTGTTGACAAAAATTATCAAGAAAAGTCTTCATAAAATTTAAAAACAATTTCTTTTACGAAAACTAGCCTTTTTAGAACATTGTGTTAGATACTTTGGTGCCACTGATGATCAGAGAAGGGTACGAAAAAAAATATTTATGTGGTTAACGAAATCAATTAAATATTACAAACAAAGATTAAGTTTTCTTGGCGCAAAGGACCAAGAAATACTAAAAAAGACTGCACAAATTCCAGAATCTGTGATAACCAAGGATCAACGAACATAGCCTACCAATAGGTCAAAGGCGCACCCCTTGTGTTTCACCCTCAACGGATTGGGTGCCAAATGGGTATCACTAATACCCAGGTGAGATCATGGAGACCGCACTTAATTTTACGTGTTTTAAAAAAAATATCAGTAAATAAAATATATTGTTTTATAGGTTAAGCTGTTGATATAGGGGGTATAGTAAAGAAATGACAAGAAATTTCAAGAAATTTTAAGTATTTATTCCATTTTGTTTTAAAGTAAGAACGCCTTACATCGTTTACAAATAGCCAACACTTAAAAAATATAATATAATTCCTAGAATTTTTATAAAAATGAAAATTTTAATGAAGAAATTAAAAATACATATATAACTTAACATTTTTGTAAAAATTTGTTTTGTTCGTGAAATTTTTCTACAAAACTGCAAAAGCTGAACACACGTGATTCGATTTGAATATGGCGGTGTAGGATAAAAGTCCAATGAACGCCTTCGATTCCGTCAAGTCTATATCCTGCAGAAAACTCTTGTCTTGGTATTTTACTCCTTGTTTTCTAATTCTTGTATTTGTTCAGAGAACAATTTCATTCAACATTTCATCACTGAATAGGCGGCTCCATAACATTATAGGATACATATTTTCAGATCTAAAACAATTTTAGCGCAAGGTGAACGTAGGATGTTGTGTTTCTTAATTTTAGATCGGCCAGAGCTACCATAGAGAACTATTTGAAACGGTTCTTGCCATAAAAATTTCTCTTTTGATTTCCTTTAGTCTGTTCTGTTTGATCTTCCAGATATTCTTCGTTCGTTTCTTTATTTTCAATTACTTCAGTCTCCACGTAGGCTGAAGTTGTTGCTGTATCTACTTGAATTTATTCTGCACCTTTGTTTCCTTCTCCTTCAATTTCTGAATCGGTACTATGATCTGATAAGATATAATCGTCATCGTTATTAGCATCGTCATCGTTTTTTCTGTCACTTGCATCTTCACACCAATCAAGAGACGTTTTCTCAAAGTCCTCATCTCTATCTTGTACACGTGGCGATATTCCAGCCATTACAAAAATGTTACTTAAATACCCGGGTGCGGACACTGAGACAGTTCTGAATTAACAAAACTAGATAAATACTAACAAGATGCATGCACGACACTGAATTACTGGCAACTACTCGGTAACTGATTGCTTTAGGAATACATAGTCCAGCGCAGTCGCAGTGGTCATTGGAGGGGATATACCAAACAATTGCAACGGCTCGTGCGGTCAGAGTAACCCGGATCGCTAAGGGTTAAAAATAAGCACAATAAATTTTTAAAAATATAACAAGACAAAAATACAAAACTACATTATTTACAAGCAAACTATTTTTTTAATATTTGATTCACTAAAAAAAAATATTTAAGGAAATTAATTGAAATAACAAAAATTAAGAGCCTGTAACTTTGCAATTTCTGAGTTGTCAAAACAATATCATGTACATAAAATTGTGGCAATTATTTTCCATTCCATGTTAATGAATACTCATTTCTTATTTCTAGCCACAGAAGTTTTTCTTGAATTATTTATTTGTTTGTAATATTAAAAATCATCCTGTAAACATGCGTATTAAACTGCAATTCATTTTTTAACCCTGCTTCAAAATTACCAAGCTGGTCTACGTTTTTATAATTTACTTCCTAAAGAGGTATTCTCAAAGGCACTTATATAAATAAGGTGGTGCTTATAAATGGTCAGAACTGCCGCCATTTGTTGTCAAAATAATTTTGATACTGCAATTATTATTAGAACTTACTCTAAATATATAAAGAATGTGCCGTGAATAACCGAAAATGTAGCAAACCGAGAAATTAAGATACCAAATCATGTCATACAAATGAACAAATTGAGTTTCAGTTAATCACTTCCATCAAAATTCTTATACAAGACAAAGTGAAAAAAGTCTGGACGCTGAAAGTGCGTTATGGTAGAGATTTTCATAAATATGTTTTTAGTGGCAAATATGTGTGTTTTTTTTTAAGAAAGCAGGCATCATATTTGACTACCAATATAACCTATATAGTAAAAACAATGTGTCTTGTCTCATCAAAGTAACTTTATTGTTTGAAAATGTACAAGAATTTCCAAAAGTAAACTTAAAGTGTTCCCGAAATAACTGGGTTCTTGGTCAACCTTATAGGTCAATAGCAAATTGAGCTATTAAAATTTGAATCATTTAATGAAAATTTGCTACCATAACGCACTTGCTGCGTCCCAAATTTATTTTCTTCCAAACATGTATTAACATGCAAAATCCAATAAGGCGTGTTCGATTTAAAAAAAAAAGAGAATTTGTGTCACCAACGACTTATGAGCCAGTTTGTGATTGTAGAATTTTTCTTTAAGATGTAGGTCAAGACACCCTATAATTAATGTATACAATTTGTTTTTCGTATCTTGTAACGGATATATTGAACTTTATTGATTTGTTACGAAAATTCGAAAAAATTTACGATAAACTCTATAACTAAGGCTACTGCCAAAGCATCAGAAAAAGGGTCTATTTGAAATGAATTTTTGGAAAAATTTTAGTAAAATGAATGACAATGACGGTTGAATCTTAGACTTCAGGCTTTGTAAAACATTCTTCTTGAGACATTTTCTTTCCATAGCTCCCATTAGTTTTAGGTTCTTTGCCTAAATGTTGCCAATTTTGACGTTTTAAATCGCGACTTTGACGTTTGGAAAAAACCCCAATTAATTTTTCTTTAAATACCCATAACTTTTTTATCTTTTAACTTACAGAGCTGAGTTCTGGAACATGATTTACCTATGATAACGTAGATCTGTGTGCCAATTTGGTTTCCCTTACTTTCTTATTTCCGGAGATATGAATTTTCTTTGAAAGAAAACACAAAATTTTCCAGCTGCAGCTACTAACGCAGCAGGAACAACAGAGCCTTTACTATGAGAATGCATGGCTCAACTCCGCAAAAGACAGAAATACTTTGGAGGGGTGACTTTATAACCCCAGAAAAAACTTATAATAGCCACCAAAAAATAGTAGTAGTAGACTACAAGAGAAGTCTGAACATTTTGGGCAACCATTGGAAAAAAGGGTCATGCACAAAAGACCCATTGAGGTCACAACGCTGATACGACTCATTAAACAATTTACAAATTACAATCGATTAAAAAACCATAATGCCACTTTAGGTGATAGGAGAGTAAAATATTCGCTACTATAACGCACTTGCTGCGTCCTAGCTTTTGTTTGCGTCGGTAAGTTAAATTTCCTGAATGCTTTTATTTATCATTAAGTAACATTTTATGAAATTTCTCTACCACAAGACACTCGCTGCGTCATGAGATTTTTGCTATATAAACGATTTATAACATCAAACGCACCCTGTTAGGTAGTTTCTCACTTCATATTGTTTGACCCTTGAGTTTATACTTATAATGTCCTATTTCCGTATCTAAAATATTTATGGTATTTACTATTAACAGGCAAACTTTGTTAATTGCTACCCTGAAAGGCCACGTTGATGTTGTCCAAACAGTTGCGCATACATAAGTTATACAATACACTCACTACCTACTTACCTACCCCATCTACGACTTCCCAAGCTTCGTCGTTTGAGTGTTATATAAACATCAATTTATGTATTACTGCCAAAATATTTAGATCGATTTGTTATGGTAAATCATTGCAAAGTTTGTGCCAAAATAATCTTAAACATCTCTATATTTTTTCTAAAATATTATAAACCAATTCACAAAATTTTGAACAACCAAGATTTTATAAAATAATTAATAACTATAAATAGACACGTAGAGAATATTATTCTGGATTCACAAATGTTTCCTTCACTGTAACCGGTTTCGCTGTTTAATGTGATCATCAGACAGGGATGTTGTTGTTGTTAGCGATTTTTTGGCTGGGGGTAATTATCCATTAGCCCATTGTCCGACTTAATTTTCCGATCGAGCGTTAGGTCATGCACTTCCGTATTTTTGTATACAATATTCCATCGTGGCTCCAACCATTAGGTCGTTTTTATTATTACTACCATTATTTTTAATATAATTAACTAGGCTGAGTACATTATTCTTAGCATTTAACATATTCATTCTTTTTTTTTCTTTTTTTTCTTCCCTTTTTTCTTCTTTTTTTTTCTTTTTTTTTCTAATTGATCTTTTTAGTGAATTTTCGTAGAAAAAATTCACTAATGGGGAGATCCCGACTTTTGAATTTTGAAAAAATTTTTGCAAATGAGCGCGATCTAGGACCCCTAGAACCCATATCCGGGGTCAGGTTCAATTTTTATATGTTTATATATATATATATATATATATATATATATATATATATATATATATATATATATATATATATATATATATATATATATATATATATATATATATATATATATATATATATATATATATATATATATATATGTATGTATGTATCACACCGATAACTCAAAAAATAATAGGCCGATTTTGATAAAATTTGGCACGTACCTTACTTTTGTAAATGGCTTGGATATGTTCGTTAGTCAGGAAAATCGGATGAGGTTTTCCGGGAAAATTTTGAGTTTTCATTCGAAAAAAAAATTCTTATCTCAAAAAGTAATAAGCCGATTTTAATAAAATTTGGCATGTACCTTCCTTTTGTAAATGGATTTGACAAGTTCGTTAGTCAGGAAAATCGGATGAGGTTTTCCGGGAAAATTTGTAGTTTTCATTCGAAAAAAATTCTTTTCTCAAAAAGTAATAAGCCGATTTTAATAAAATTTGGCATGTACCTTTCTTTTGTAAATGGCTTTGACAAGTTTGTTAGTCAGGAAAATTGGACGAGGTTTTCCGGGAATATTTTGACTTTTCATTTGAAAACATTTTTTATCTCAAAGAATAATGGGCAGATTTTGATATAATTTGGCATGTACCTTCCTTTTGTAAATGGCTTTGACAAGTTCGTTAATCAGAAAAATCGGACGAGGTTTTCCCTTTTCTTTTCAGTTTTTTAAATATTTTTTTTATTTAAATTTTTTGTTTATTTTAAGTTTTTTTTTAATTTTTTTTTAGTTCAGTCGGGAATACACGGGGACACGAATCGCCTAGGGACCCTTCAAGGCTCACAAAGCACACAAGGACTGGGCCACGGTTTGAATAAAGGTATAAACAAATGGGAGGTACAAAGGATCTTGCAACTAAGCTTTACAAATGTTTCTTTACAATATTTACTTAAATGACTAACAAATGATTAGTACACATATACTGTTCACATCGTAAACCAAATTATTGTTAATTTATATAGTATTTCTTACCTCTCAACTATATGTGCACATGCACACTTACATCTATAACCGACCTACATACTCAGATACATAAATACCCAAACATATACGACTACTATTTCTATGCCTATCTTTACAAATGCCGCTTGTTTTTATCACGTTATGGTTCTAGCCTAATTCTTTTTATGTGTTTTAACAACCATTCGTATATGTTTTTCTGCTTTGTTTGTAGCAACTGTGGCAAGCGAAAGGGGAAAGCAGCACCCGCCCAAACATGCACTTGATTACAGAACTCATTTATTTCACGGTTTTTTAAGCTGCACCTCAGTAGCATGTGCTGAGTGCTCCCCAGCTCTCCACACTGACAAAGTGGGTCGTTTCTTAAGGCTATTTTATGCATATATTTTTTTAATTTAAACAACACACCACGAGGGCTTATAGCCTAAATACTATCGTACCGTGGGTGTCGACAAGGAGGAAAGAGGCAACTTGTTAATTCTGGACTTGAAGGTTTGGAGGTTCGGGGGAGAAGGAAAAACATGTGCCGGCAAGGAGTTCCACAACTTGGAAGTCCTCGGGACAAAAGAGCGGGCATAACAAGATGTTCTATGTCGGGCGACCTGGACAGTAAAAGAGTGCATTCGCTGTATTCCCCTGGTAGATCTGTTGGGGGCAGCAGGTGGAGGAACTATGGAAGAAAGCTCCTCTGAGCAGTGCCCGTGCAGATATCTATAAAAGAGAGAGAGAGAGGTCACCAACGGTACGTCGGTGGGCAAGGGATGGCAGCCTTTGGGTGAGGGTAGGATCACCGATGAGACATATAGCTCTCTTCTGAATGGACTCCAGGATAGCGAGTGTAGAAGCGGCAGCAGCACCCCAGATGTGGGAGTAGTATTCGAGGTTTGGTCTTATTTGTGAAGTATATAAAGTATATAGATTAGTATTTGCGAGCACAGAAGAGGAAACCTAATTTCTTAGCAGCCGCTTCTGCAATTGATGTGACATGTTGGTGCCAATTGAGATTTCGATCCACAGATATGCCAACAAGTGAAAAGAACTCATTACTTTGAATAACTTGGTTGTTTGTTGTGATGGGTCTAGGGCTGGTGTATCTCTTATGAAAAGAAAGCAAGACTGTGATTTGGTGGGGTTGAATTGTACAAGATTTTTACTTCCCCAGTCTAATATTTTTTGGAGATCCACGGAGATAGAACCCTCCATTACTCTGCGATCCTCATCTAGTTGGGCTAAAGAGACAGGCTTAGAATATTGTATATTGGAGTGGAGGGTGCTGTCGTCCGCGTAACTGTAAACTGGGTTGGATGTGCTAGAGAGGAGGTCATTGATGTGGAGAAGAAACAAAGTAGGGGCTAAAGCTGAACCTTGAGGAACTCCTGCATTAATTGGATACAGTTTAGAGGAATGTCATAAACGACTTTATGAAAACTACAAATCAAAATTCGTTATCACGTTATGATGTTTTGATTAGAAAATTTTAAAAAAATTAAAAATGACAAGATGAGGTATTCAAAATATAAAGATGATGTATGTCAATATTTAACATAAAAACAAAATTAATTCACAACAAAAATAACGATACCTGTACTCGCTTTGCCGGTACATATACTAAAATTTGAACGATAAAGACAAGATTAACATGGCCCTGAGTAGGGATGACTCGCAAAATCGTGAAACGTTCTAAATTTTTCGGTCCCGGGATACTCCTTTCATTTTTTCAGTACATACTGTAAATTTAACATCAAGCAAGATTTTGGCATTGTATTCAACCAAGTTGAATGTCCGCACGTTACGCCATTAGCAGGAGGCGTAAATCCGTCGGTCCCGTGTCCATGCGACGTTGGGCATGTTAAAGATCCCTACCATCCTTACAGAATGACTGGGTTTTGGCAAAATTTCCAGGATAGTGAGGTGAAACTGCTACCTGGCGTCGGTGATTGGCCATAGGCCGACTTTAAGAAATAAACACACACACACACACACAATAACGATAACTGCAATTAAAACAACAAAGAAACTAAGCAATAACAATAAAAGTCTGGACGAAGCAAGTGCGTCATAGTAGTGAATTTTCATTAAAATGTTTTTAATGACAATTATGTCTTTCAGCGAATTGTGTTTAAAAAAAATCTTCAAATGAGCGCTAACAAGGCTCCCTCGAACCAATATCCAATGTCAGTTCGAATTTTTATATGTTTATATATATATATATATATATATATATATATATATATATATATATATATATATATATATATATATATATATATATATATATATACAGGGTGATTTCTGAGAAGTGATCATTAGAAGTTGTTTATGATCTTCTCATTCGATTTGAGAGCTGAAAATTTGTATTCGGATATTATACGATATTCAAATTCAGCTTAAAATAGTTGCACTACTCTAGCGCTTTTAGTTATACCGGAAGTCGCCACCAACTTCGTTATTTTAAATGAAAGACCCTAGACATTTTTACATTTTCAGAATGGCAATCCAATTTGGGATGGATTTTATGTAGAACTCTCTACACCTAGCCTTATAAGTTTTTGAAATATTTGCGATTTTCGAAAAATATTCGCTATCGCGTCTTTTTTTATAATTCGATGTATTTTTGTAAAATATAAATCTAGAAAATATATTTTTGGACAACAGATTGCTGGTAGCTATTTTTTGCAAAACCATTGGAATGAAAATTTATTTTTTATACAGGGTGAGCGTTTATACCCTGACAATATATGGAAATTCAAGCGGGTATAACTTGATTTTTTCAAATAGAACACCCTGTATATTTCTATTCTAAAGCATTCTAAATAAATAGCTCTGTAACTTTTATTAACTATGTCCTATACCTAAATAGCATAATTTCTGAGATATTGTTACTTACCTGAATTGATATATTTAATATCGCAGCAGAGAATTTAAATTCCAATGTTTTCATGGCATTGGATGATCCAGTTTCTTTTATATTCATGATGACACGCTGACAATCTCAGAATAATAATAAAAATTCTAGACGCAGCAAGTGCGTTATGGTAGTAAATTTTCATAAAAATGTTTTAAATGGCAAATATGTGTTTTTTTAAGAAAGCAGGCATTAAATTTGGTTACCAGTGTGACCTATGTAGTAGAAACAATATACCGTATGTCATCAAAAAAACTTTATTATTTAAACGTGTACAAAAGTGTTTCAAAAATAAACTTAGAATGTTCCCGAGAAAACTAGTTTCCTGGCCAACGAACCTTATTAAAAACCACCAACTCTTGTGTAATTTGACTTTCCATCACAGCCTGTGATGCAACTAGAACTGAAAAATTCAAGCGAACCGTTCAATGTGACTTCCGTTTTGGTTCAATCACTCTGAAATTTTCGAATGTACTCCAGCTGTGGTCGTTGTTCGTATCTCCTCTGGACCTAACTCGGTCAAATCTTGCGTTATGCATTGGATTAGTTCCTATTTAGACTGGACATGCACCTCATAAACCTTGGACATTATTATACTCCACATATAAAAATCACAATGTGTCAAGTCGGGCGATCTTACTGGCCAGCACCAAGGGCCGTTTCTGTCTAGCCATCTGTCACCAAATATACCATTCAACTGATGATACACACCTATGGTATTGTGCGCTGGAGCCCCGTCCATCTGGTACCAACAAGAGTGATGAATTTCCAGACAGACTGTCCACAAATAAATGGCATGAGCATGTTCTCAGGATCTGAATATACTTCTGACGTGAGCGTGCCATCGTAAATATAAAAACACACACGGTCGTCCATTATCATGCAGAAAACATTGCAACTAAATATCTGCTGAAAATTCCTAGGTCGTCTCATATGCAGGTTTTCAGCTGCCCAGTAATCCAGATTTTTCATATTCCGCAAACCCTCTCTTCCAAAGTTAGACTCATCAATCCAGATTATTTTGATCAAGAATGTAGGATCTTCCTGAACTCGTATCAATAGGTGTTCGCAATAATTTATCCGCCTCTCGTCGTCGCTATCAAGGAGGTGTTGCACAGAAATAAAAGAGAAATTATGCATTTTGTGCTTCTTCAATATTCGCTAAATGATCCAGTAAGGCATGTCCAAGTCCCTAGACGCATTTCTTATAGAATCTGTTGGCATTGCATGTAAGTATTCAAGAACTGCGACTTGGCATGTTTCCTTATCTTCAAGTTTGCCTCTACAAATTACTGGTCTTGATGTTATACTTCCATAGCTTGAAAACTTTGATTGAAGCCTTTTGAACCGGTGTCTGCCCAAAGGTGCCGAATGAGGAAACTTTTCATTGAATGTACGACATGTTCTTTCAATAACTCTATTGCAGTTACCGTGAATTATAAATATATTCATGATATCTTCATTACCGTAGCGCTTTCTACTTCCCATAGCGACTTATACAAAAAGCAAGCTACTAATTTTACTGCTGTCACTAAACTAAACCAGGTGTCAAATTTCAGTTTCGCCCTCTGACATTCCAACCAAAGCCTACTCTTTCCATAAACGAACTAATGTATAAATTGCAATATAGCTTCCCCGTTGGAGTGGTGGATATCTCAGAAATTATGCTATTTAGGTATAGGACATAGTTAATAGAAGTTTCAGAGCTATGTATGTAGAACGCTTTGGAATAGAAATATATAGGGTGTTCCATTTGAGAAAAGTTATACCCGCTTGAATTTCCATATTTTCTCAGGCTATAAACGTACACCCTGTATAAAAAATTCATGTTCATTCCAATGATTTTGCAAGACATAGTTACCAGCAATCTGTTGTCCAAAAATATATTTTCAAGATTTACACTTTACAAAGGTACATAAAATTAGGAAAGAGCTGTGCTAACGAGTATTTTTCAAAAATCGCCAATATTTCAAACATGAATAAGGCTAGGTGTAGATAATACTACATAAAATCTGTCCTAAATTGGTTCGCCATTCTGAAAATTCAAAAATATACAGGGTGTTTTATTTAAAATAACGAAGTTGGTGGCGACTCGCGGTATAACCAGAAGTGCTGTAGTAGTGCGACTATTTTAGTCTAAATGGAAATATAGTATAATGACCGAATGCAAATTTTCAGCTCTCAAGTCAGATGAGAAGGTAATAAACTTCTAATGAGCACTTCTCAGCAATCACCCTGTATATATAGAGATTACATCGATAACTCAAAAAATAAAGTGTCGATTTCGATCAAACTTGGTGGGTACCTTCCTTTTGCAAATATCTTGGACACGTTCGTTAGCTAGGAGAATCGGCGCAGTTTTACCGGAAAATGTTGTCTTTGCTTTTGGAAAATTTTGATATTTCCGGAAAAATAAAGTTAGGGCAACCAAATTCGGCACACTGGTTAACTTCATAAAAAGTAAACTATGTACCAAAATTTAGATCTATAGGTCGAAAGAAAAAGAAAGTTATAGGCATTTAATAAATGGCCGAAAATTTCTTGATAATCTTGAAAAATCTCGCCTTCCAACAATTTAACTTCTTTTAGGAAATTTGGTAGGTGTCTTCCATTTGCAAATGGCTTTTCCTGGAAAATTTTGTTTTTTTTTCGGAAAATTTTCGTATTTTCGAAAATAACAAAGCTATGGCAAACAAATTTGGCACTTAGGTTTACGCCATCAAACTTACACTACATGCCAAAATTGAGATCTCAGGGTTGAAATAAAAACAATTATAGACGTTTAAAAAAATATATTTTAGGTGCCACTGATGACCAGAGAAATGCACAAAACCAAAATATTTTATGTAGATAACAAGATCTATTGTATAATACAGATAAAGATTAGGCTTTCTTGATGCAAAAAATCCAGAAATAACAGAAAAATTACTTTGAAAATTTTATAGTTTTTCTTCTTTAAATGTCGCGATTTGACCTGTCAAAATTTGCAATTTTTAAGACGGAGAACCTGAAACAAATACGGTCTGTGTAAAGCAAATTTCATAATAAATGTGTTTTACAAAGCCCTAAGTTACAGCTTCAAGCATCATTGTCCTTCGTTTTACTAAAATTTTTGCAGAAAATTCATTTCAAATAGACCCATTCTCTGATGATTTGGCAGTGTAAATGCAGCGATTCACTGAGATCCCTAAAATAAATAATTTGAAACAGGCAACAGCAATACAATACAACAGCGTTGAGTACATCGGCTCGATCACTAAAGTTAAGCAACTACGGGCGCGATCAGTAATTAGATGGGTGACCGGCTGAGAACAAGTTATCTTTTTGTTTAAATAATCATTTTACTATATTTTTCTCCTTTTAGGTGAACTTCAGTACTTTTTTCCCTAATATAGAACTTTTAATACATACAAATACCTATTCCGCAAAAACACTATTACATAGGTGTGTGCTTTAAATAAGGATTTCAGTTTAATAAAATTCATATGCCTTGGGGTATTGGGGCTTTTTAGCATGTTAAGCTAGGCTTTTCTCTACGTAATACATAACATTAACAAAAGAAAAAAAATCGGGACGCAGCAAGTGCGTTATTTAGGAAAATCGGCTCAGCTCAAATAGATTAAACAATGCTTTATTTTAATTAGACAGTCGAAGTGCCCCGGTCCGTACCAGTTCTGAGCTGATCTTTAATGTATTAAAGTTTGACCACAAAATTATAATGCATGTTTGCAAGAAAAGAAATCCGGGACGGATTGTCACGACGACCACGTTTATGTACAAATTATGTGGCTCAGGTTCGCCAGATTTTGTTTAAATGAGGTTTACTCCTTCATACAGGTTTTGAATGATGTTTAGTATAGCTATTTGATTATAAGACTATATACACAGTTATGTACACAAAATCTTTTTTTACATTCCCGAGAGCACAACATATCGCTTAACAAAACTTACTCTACTTGTAAACACTTATATACACAGTATGTACAATTGTCATGTCACCGATCTCCTCACACCGCCGGGCGAGGGAGGGAGAGATAGAAAGACAAGTTGGTTCAGCTAACAGGCGCGTTGGCACGTTAACTCCACCTGAGGGCAGGTCTTGAGGCACGGACTAAAAAGACGCAAGATAGAAATGTGGGGCGGGGTCGGTTCGGCTAAATAGGACGTTCGCACCTTAGCTCCACCTATTGGCAATCCTTGAAACACGGACTTGCAAGGCTCAAGAGGATGGTGGGAGGGAAAGATCGGGTTAGCTAAAGAGGACGTTCGCACCTTACCTCCACCTAGTGGCAAAAAATGGGACACGGATTTATACGGCCCAAGAGAGTGGGAGCCGAAGATCGGTTTCGCTGAAGAGGACTTACACACCTTAGATCCACCTAGTGGCACTATTTGGGGCACGACTTACACGGCGCCGGGGAATGGGAGAGGGAATAGGTTTCGCTAAAGAGAGCGTACATGCCTTAGCTCCAGCTTGTGGTAAGACTTGGGGCATGTGCGTTCACTGCCCAGGGAAATAGGAGCTAAGATCGGCTCAGCTAAAGAGGGCGTACACACCTTAGCTTCACCAAGTGGTAAATGTTGGACATGAAAGTACAAGGTCCGAGAGAGAGAAATACCAAGAAAATGTATCTTACCCCTAGACAAATTAATTGCGGCTACACTGGTGCACTGGAAAACGGCTGGCTCACTACTCACTGGTTACCTCGCGGGCGGACTTGCTGGGTAACTGACCCACTCACTCACTCATTGACTCTTTGCCGGTGTACAGTGAGAGCCTTCTTATAAAGCGGGCTGTTATCAGCTTCCCAGTTTATCGCTTCCACTACTACCGGGCTTGTTGGTAGTGGGAGCTATGTCCCATGTCACACGTTCATTTACAGTGAGACGCGTAGATAAAAAACAATGATAGCGTTTGGAGAACAATATTCGGTTTGTAAACTATATAAATTAAAATAAATTTGGTATGTATCAAAAATTCGGCATGAAAAAGAATCTTAATTAGAGACATCCTCGGACAATAATATAAGGTTAAATTAAATTTATATTTACAGGAAAAGCTTATTTTGCAGTTTATATATTTCTGCATGTGAACAATCTTAATACGATATCTTTTACTTAAGCTAAATTGATATTTATAAAAGTGCATTCGGCACTTTTATAATTCGGTATATGAGCGGAAAATAACTTCGGGACTTAAAACTATATATATATATATATATATATATATATATATATATATATATATATATATATATATATATATATATATATATATATATATATAGAAACCCACCCGAATATAGGCTCCAGGGGTCTTAGTTTGCACTCATTTGAACAAATTTTGTAAAAATTCTAATATTGCAATCTCTTCGTTAGTGATTTTTTATACGAAAGGAACAGATAACGAAAACGTTATTTTCGAAAGACATACTCTTCTAAAAATTTCTTAAACATAACAAGTAACTCTCAGCAGTTAAAAGTATTTTAAGTACCAACAGACGAGTATACAAATGTAGCAGTCTCAAATTGTCATAGTACCTTAAGTATAGTACATCGAAAGTACACTAACCTTTTCAATCCAAAAAACTCTGGGGGCAGCAAGTGCGTTATGGTAGTGAATTTTTATTAAATGCTTCAAATTTGAATAACTCAGTTTTCTTTAAACTTAGAAAGTTTAGTTTTGGTATGTAGTAAGGTCTTTTCTAGGGCAAAATGGCCACCAAACTTCATTAAAATAGATGAATTTTGGTACTTAGTAAGGCCTCTCCCAAGGCAACATATATAGTAAATTTCATTAAAACAGCTTTGTTATTTTCAGGGAAAAAATTTTTGTTTGAAAGAAAACTCAAAATTTTCCCGGAAAACCCCGTCCGATTTTCCTGGCTAACGAACTCATCCAAGCCATTAATAAAGGAAAGGCACTTGCCGAGTTTCATTGAAATCGATTAATTATTTCTTGAGTTATCAGACGGACACACACACCCAGACATATATATATATATATATATATATATATATATATATATATATATATATATATATATATATATATATATATATATATATATATATAAACATATAAAAATTGAAACTGACCCTGGATATGGGTTCTAGGATTCCTAGTTCGCGCTCATTTGAAAAAATTTTTGCAAAATCTCACCATCGATACCTCTCTATTAGTGAATTTTTTTAAATAGAAATTCACTAAAAATGTACCCAATAGAATTCGGCAGCAATTTTCTGACAGTTTTGCTTTTGGGGTTTGTTCCTTTTTACATAAGGGCCGAATTTTCGTTTCCGAATTTTGATACAGAACTTAAGACAAAAAACCAACAAATATCTTAATTTAAAAGACCTTATATGTCTAAAATTTAAATTTGCGACTATGTGCACTCAAGTGTGAACAGACTTAAAAAATGGGCTCGATTATTGCTTCCGCATTTTAGTACACCAGAAAAAGTTAACAAGTCTACTATTTTGAAAGACTTTATACTCTTAAAACTGAAATTTGGCAGCTACGTGCACTTAAATTTGAACAGATTGGATAACTTGGCCTGCATTACAGGTTTTAGTTTTTTATGGTTCCGCCATCAATTAATTAATTATAAGTCTTTGTTGTTGTCATAATATTGATTGGTCTATACGTGCGTTTTCAGCTGTTTTATAAGCTTCTCCAACACACAGGCTGTTAGTATTTTAGCCCGTGCCATTAAATTAATCGGAAATTGTAAAAGCAAATCGATTGAGCATCTTTCTAACCGGATATTATAATTTTATTCCAATAATATCGCTCTTTCCAAAATGATAGTAATTGGTTTTTAATAAGCAGGGACCAGTTAGGGGATTGTTTAAACATAATTTGGTGATGAGTGAGGAAATGTTATTTCTCAATAAAGTTATTCTAACTGATTTTTATATGAATTTGACGGTTTTTCTCTTCTTTTATTTTGAAATAGCTTAATATTTACCCAACCTGACTTTCAGAAACTTGGGGTTTGAAAATTACATTAAATACCAAGGTGGTACAAATGTAGCCCAATTTTTTTTGTATACATTTTTACTATAGATGTTTATTATCAAAGTACGTCAGAACACAAACTAATTTTTATTGTAAGAAATAATACTTCTTTACTTAAGTATTTTGTAAAGACTGGTAAACAAATAAACTTTGTTTATCGTTTTCAAGCTACTCGTATTTCAATTGTTTGGCAACTTGTAGTGAATTCTAGTAGAAATTTTTCTTTAAATGAGCGTGGACTAGACACCAAGAACGCATATCTGGGGTGAGTTTCAACTTATATATATATATATATATATATATATATATATATATATATATATATATATATATATATATATATATATATATATATATATATATATATATATATATATATATATATATTGTTAAATAATTGGTTGTTTTGGGATTTTATTTTTGTTTTAGATTTTAAGCTTTTTTATTTACCTGTAAATTTCTCTATGAAATATGTTGTTCAATATGTATTTATTAAATATATATGTACAAACTAAACCTTGTTGTACTCAATGTCTTTTTGTAGCTGTATATCACACAGAAAATATTAGTAAAATAAATATCACGCTATGAACTATATATATATATATATATATATATATATATATATATATATATATATATATATATATATATATATATATATATATATCTGTCAAGGGCTCTTAAAACAGGGAGTCTATTAACCTCCTGGGACCCAGTGTCATATATATATATATATATATATATATATATATATATATATATATATATATATATATATATATATATATTTATATATATACACACAACATAACATTCAAATGACCTTAGCAGCGACATCTCACATAATTTAAGCGATATCAAAGGAAAACTACTTGCAGCCATAGTTTTGAGTAGCAGTACGGTTCCTGTGAAAATGTGTGTGAATAACAGCAGTGTTGAACGACGCATGTACGAATGATGGCCTACCGTTCCCGCTCAGGTCGTAAGTAATCCTAACATATTAAAAACATCTTATGGTTTTTGTTAACATTTTTATGGTTAAAAGTTGTTTTGATAATTCGTCTTTTCTACCTGATATATATTATGTGAATAGCTGAAAAGATACTTTGAATATGTACGCTAATAGTTTTATGTCATATATGTATCACATAAGGTCTTAGCACTCATAGTCATATATTTTTTATGTAATATATGTATTACATGAGGTCTTAGTCAGTGAGATAGTACTGATAGCAAATATTGATAGTACATAAATAACATATGTCAATAAACAAAAAAAAAACATTTATTTGTTACAGCACTAACTCAAGAAGAGCTTGAAAATGCTCTTTATGAATCGGATATCAGCCTCTCCGATGAAGATGACCCTCAATTTGTACCTGAAAACTCAAATCATGACGACTCTGACGACAGTGATGCCTCTACAACTTCTAGAGACAACTCGGAACACGTGGAAGAAAATCGTGCAGAGTCAACATTATCACTTTCATCATCAGTTATAAAAAAAGTATGTAGGTCTACAAGAGGTGGCCGTCGTGTCAGAACGAGGGCAACATGCAGTCGAGGTCGTAATAATGATACTATAGTACAAGCTCCAGCTGCAAATGATGCGTGGACTGGTATTTTTACGCCCCTAGAAAAGCCGCTTTGGCAACCGAGGTATAAAAAGGAGGACTGTCAGTTATGGAGTCCCAAAGATTTTTTAAGCAATACATTGATGACGAAATACTGGAAATCATAGTTGTAGTTACAAATAGAACATATGTTGAAAGAAAAAGGTCTGCTCTCATATTGACAACAAAGGAATTAAAAACATTTATCGGTATTCTATTTGTTATGAGCGCTGTAGATCTTCCAAAAATCTTCCAAAACACAGCTAAAACAAATGGTTCGACATGATGGAACTCTTGCAATGGTTCAATGGTTAGACAATAAAGCTGTTACAATTCTCTCAACGCTGTATGCTGCCAATAATCCAGATCAATGCAGAAGATGATCAGAACGTAAAAAGAATACGAAATGGTCAGTAGACCTGAGGTGATAAAGAACTACAATCAATTCATGGGTGGCGTAGACCTTGCTGACAGAATGCTGTCAGTCTGTCTTACACGAGCACGTACCAGAAATCGGACAATTCGTTTTGTTAGCCACATGTTAGATTTAGCAGTTTGCAATTAATGGTTTCAATACAAAAACACACAAAAGGAACAAAATGTACCCGCCAAAAATATTCCCCAGTTGAGGTGTTTCAAATTAGAGTTGGGAGAAAAGACGATTATGGACAACAGTCTGTCTTCTGATTCCAAGACCTGTAGTGATTACGAAGACCTGGAATCCAAACATAAAAAACGAAGAGTGAATATTCAACCAATACCTGCTGAAGGTTTACGTTATCATAAGTCTGCACATCTTGTGGACTATGGTGACAGACAAAATCGATGCAGAAATATTAACTGTAAACACACCACACCTGCATTTTGTATCAAATGTAAGATATACTTATGCAGCACCCAGAAACGAAATTGTTTTCTACAAAAGAGTACAGCAAGTGGGTTCAAGTCCTATTATATTCTTATAACTTCAAATCTATTTAAAAATCCAAAAACACTACTCTTTTTTTCTGTTTGCAATTTTGCAATATTTTTGAAATTGTGCTGATTCTACCTCTTCTTAAATTAGTTTTTTTTCCAAATATTTATACATATACATATACATATATATATATATATATATATATATATATATATATATATATATATATATATATATATATATATATTTATATATTTATATATTATATTTATATATTAGATATTCTGATATATATATATATATATATATATATATATATATATATATATATATATATATATATATATAAACCAAAATAAAACAAGAAATTTTAAAATAACACAAAACTTAAACTTGTATTAATATTAAATCGTCCAACAAATGCCTATTACTAATAACTCTTTATAATTTACTTATCTACAGAATTTAAATGCTTTTAAAACCCCCAAGAAAGAACTGGCCGGTATGTTGCCTCAGCAAGATTTTAATTTTAAACACTTTGTGTTAATAATTTAGTGAAACTTTTAGATTTATATAAATCGGTTCTTAAACTAGCTAAACTTAAGACCAAATGGTTAAAGATAACTCTATTCTACTGAAACCTCACGTGTTATTAATCAATGGTAAATATCTTCTAAATGAGGCGTGTAATGATCCCTGCTGTCAAAAGATGGCTAAACTGGCTCCTTATTATGAATATTCGATTATATATAGTTACTTTTATTGGATTGTGGTAACTTATGTCTGTTTTTATCACAATTTTAATGCTCTAGATCAGAAGTATGTTTCTGATGCAGTTCGTAGGCCACATAAAAACGTAAGTATTATTGTTTTTTCAAACTCACAGTTTTTTATCGATTACTTCTTCCCTGACGCCTTTTCTGCTGCTACCATTTGAATGTCAACCTTAATCTTGTTTCTTCGAACCTTTTACTTCAATCTCTACTCTTCAAACGCTTTCCTCCTTCTCGTTTCAAATTTTCCAAAAAAGTCCCTCTTGTTTATTATTTTTACCTCGACAAAATTCATTGTTGACTTTAACGTATTTAGAGCAGTTGTTAAAAATGAATAACATAAATTAAAATGTCTGCAAAGAATATTTAAATTTAACAAACCTTTGTATCAAGCAAAATATTTTTCAATACAACAATGAATTTTTTAGAACAAACCCAAGGCATGGCAATGGGCAATCAGCTATCGCCATTTATTGCAGACCTTTTCATGAGCTGATTTGAAACAGATCTTGAAAGTGAAAGTGTTTTTTTCCTAGAGTATGGTTTCGTTACGTAGATGATATTTTCGCAGTATATAACACAAACATTTGCAGAATAGACGCTTTTATTTCCAAATTAAACAATACATTTTATTCCATAAAATTTACCCACGAATTAGAAATTAATAATAAATTACCCTTTCTAGATGCACTAATTATCAAGAATAAAGACACTTTAGAATTCGATGTCTATAGATTTGGAAACCACCACTCTAAGCTACATTCCGAACAACTCACATCATACGTAGGCACAAAAAATGGCCAGTACGAATTGTTTAGTAAATCGGTTAATTAATTTTCCTTTAAACAAAAGTAGATATACCAAAGAATTAAATTATATTAAGAACGTGGCCGATTATAACGGATACACTGCTTGCCTAGTGGAAAAATTAATCAGCAAACAGAAAACAAAGAAAATATTGACGGAAACAACGACGTTTAGAGAAGAGAAATCCGAAAAAAACTTTATTTGTTTATCATTTGAACCTCGAATCACGAGGGGTCTAGATAGCATTTTTTAAAAAGTCAACTTGCAAAAACCTTAAAAAACTTGCTAGGTGACCCAAAAGAGGATAGGACGGCCAAAATGTCGGGAATTTATGAAATAAGTTGTAAAGATTGTAATCTTAAGTACGCCGGAAAAACAAAAAGATCGATTGGAATTAGATTCAAAGAACACTTAGCTTAATTACGTTAAGGTACTCTAGATTGACATATTTGGGATAATAATTAGCACGTTAATGAAGATAATCTAAAATAAAAAAAAGTTGGACAACCAAACTAAACGCGTTACAGCAAAAAATGTATGAACGTTTCACCACCGCCGATTACGAGTCACCTGATCGATTGCTTCGTAAAATAAATTCCCACGTTTCAACACGTCCTAGAGATAACATAAGAATACAGATATTTCCGCCAAAGGAAACTGTGTTAATTTAGTTGTCGTTGAACCTTCCCAAAATTATTACAGATGGACACCTTTTAGCTAAGTTAATAAAGACGGTTCAAAGACCTTGTCCGGCGTTAAAAATACACTACACTGCAGAATTTACCTGCTACTAGTTTACCCTCTCAGCTCGGTCTCTTTACCTAAGATCCGGTATATAAGAATATGCTAGTTTTTAAGGTAATTAGCATTTTTCATCCTCTGGTGACGCTAACTTGGTTAGTGAAACGATTGTCAGTCTTGTAATATGTGTTGTGGTGATTTGGGTTCTCCAAGTGTACTAATCATGATTACTACAATGTTTCGTAATGGGAATATCTAAAGTTTGTGAAGTAGTGGATGACCGTTCATTTTTTTGTAGTCGTGGAATCATTTGCATTTTTAATATTTTGCTGTGCAGTGGAATGATGGACTTTAGCGTCTGACATATTTGAATTTTTCGCTGATGTAAAGTCTATATGTAGGTATGTATGGTGCTTTTAGAGCAGATGCTACATACTTTGACAGATCTACACTCACTTACAGTGTTCTGACCACCTAGATCATTTGTCCACAAATGGATAGACCTAACAAATTTATTTTTGTCTAAACCTGTCAGACTTTAGTGTTTTATTAAAAAAATTAACTAATAGAGAGGTAATGGTGGTGAGACTTTGTAAAAATTTTTTCAAATGAGCGCAAACTATGACCCCTAGAACCCATATTCATTCTGTGTCAGTTTGAATTTTTATATGTTTATATATATACTTACCGAGTTTAATCGAAATCGGTGTATATATATATATATATATATATATATATATATATATATATATATATATATATATATATATATATATATATATATATATATATATATATATATATATATATATACCGATTTCGATTAAACTCGGTAAGTGCCTTTCTATTATTAATGGCTTGAATAAGTTTGTTACACAGGAAAATCGGACAGGGTTTTCCGGGAAAATTTTGAGTTTTCTTTCAAAAAACATTTTTTCTCCGAAAAATACAAATATGTTTTAAGAAAATTTAACGGATATATTGCCTTAGGAGATACCTTACTACTAACCAAAATTTAAGTTTCCAAGTTAATAGAAAATTGAGTTATTCAAATTTTGAGTTTTCTTTCGAAAAAAAATTTTTTCTCCGAAAATTAGAAAGTTATTTTATTGAAATTTGGTGGATATCTTGCCTTAGGAAAGACATGACTACATACCAAAATTAAACTTTCTAAGTTTATAGAAAATTGAGTTATTGAAATTTGAAGAATTTAATGAAAATTCACCACCATAACGCACTTGCTGCGACCTGTTAGTTGTTTTTTTTTTTTCAATTGCTCACACTAGTAAATACAATGTGAAGGATTTTTGCAGTAAAAACAAGAGTTACCATTTTTAGAAATATCACATATGTAAGAATAGCTTTTAGCTGGTTTAGAAAAGGATTTAACGATATATTTTGACTTAAAAGGAGTCTCAGTTTCCTCTAAAATAGTGCATATTTCTTGGAAAAATTCATAGAAATCGCCTAACGTTGGAAGGAAATTTGATGTCTTTAATTGCGAAAATAATTTACGAGTAGTGAAGTCTAGTTTTTTACTAATTAGAAAAATAAAAATTGAACAAAACAGTGTCTCGTTTGGAATTTCTAAATTTAGAATGCATTTTGTCGCTCGAAAGGCTTATAGCTCTCTTAAGGTTTGTGAATAAGGTTTGCTTATTTTTCGTAGTTGTACAATTCGAAAAGTAACATATTGAGAATATGAGTTTCATTTTCTAACGCTTTTTAAGAATTTCCAGCGCTATATTTAAATTACTATCATCTATGGTTAAATCATCGATTAATTTTAGAGACTCATCTGAAAGCGCACCTCCCACATGGAAAAGTTTTTTAAAATTTGACAGAACTTTCTGCGAAAGTATTAGTTGCTCAAAAACTGTATAAAAGGAAGGCCAATCTGAATATTGGCCAGAAAAAGTAAGAATCTTTATGTCTGGTAATTTAATTATAGAATCATCTTTAGACGAATTTTCTTCTTGCTTAGTGCTAGAGTTTTCTAACAATCTACTTAAAAGTTCTTGTTGTGAAACTAAAATCTGTGCTAGTTTGTAAAGTTTCTCTGAGTCAGATTTAGATTCATTAGAAAATGAATTATTGAGTCTAAATTTTTAGAAGGTGAAATATTTGACATTGCTTTATAAAGTTTATAAAACGCTACAGCGTACTTGTCTTCAACTACATCTCTTTGTTCTAACTTCAATTCTAACTGTTCATCATCGTCTTCTAATAAGATGTTAAAGTTATCTTGGATCTCGTTAAATTTAGTGAAGGTCTCTTTAAGCAATATTAATTTAATTTGACACTGAAAATCTATTAATTCTGTCGTTTATCCACCCAACTACAAATTCTAGTTATATTAGATTTGGAAACTTTTCTTTGCGATTTTAGCTGTTCTAGACTCATGATTCTAAATTGAATTTTATTTATATCCAGTTTTAATATTACTAATTAAAAAAGAAGACCCCATTTTTTATTGTTTTTAGATTTTACGTTAATTACTAGCGTAAACAAAAACTTATCAAATCCTAAGGTACCTTATATTCTAAAGAAATGTCTGGATTCATCGGAAACGTCCTTTATGTTTCACATAATTTGAAAATTTGTGAGACAAAATGCAAAACTTGCTTCTTGACAAAAATGCATTTTCTACAAAAAAAGTGCAAAAAATGCAACAAATTGAATTTTTCCGGCACGCATCATTTATTAGTGAATTTTCTTTAAAAAATTAACTAATGACGAGATCCGTGGTTTATATATATATATATATATATATATATATATATATATATATATATATATATATATATATATATATATATATATACAGGGTCATTGATGGTCGATGGTAGGTTAGACGTTTATGAAAAACGGGACACATAATTAATCTGAAAATTTGGATACTGCCATAAATAGGCACGACCTGTCTTGTTGCTGTTGCCGCTTCTACTCAAAAGTAGTAACAACTTTCTGTATATTATTTTGTTTTTAGAATTATAATTTCTTTGTGATTATTTTTTCTTAATAGCTTTCTATACCTATATACATCGGTTTTAGATATAATTTTTTTTTCTCATAAAAATGGTACCACTAAAATTTTAATTTAATTGCTATTTGAAACCATAGAAGGCTGAAAATTTGGGCACAGTTTGCAAAGGCCTGGTATTTAATAGTTACATTATTATATTCATTTAATGTTATTTTTTTTTTGTCCCACAGGGCTCGTCTGCAGCCTTGCGGCCCCGATAGCACTGCAACCTTTGGTTGATTGTGCATACATTTTATGTTATACAAAGCGGTTTACAATTGATGATTTTAATGTGACACACAAAAAAGGCCAAAATTTTATTTTTTCATAGAACACCCTGTGTATTAGTTGAAATTCTAAAAGGAAATTAAATTTCCTCCAAGTTAATGTACCATAGTATACCTAGTTCGAAATAATTAATGACAAACACATTATCTTTACATAATTTGTATTAGTTGGTCATGCAACGCCATCTGATTTGACAATTGCTTAATTGTTTACTGTGTTTGACAGACGCCGCAGTTTGAAGATTCATTTGCGATTTTCCACTTAGTATTTATTTAAAAACAAGTTAAGATCAAGCGAAATAATTACTCAAGTTAAGTTTTGATGACACTGTTTATTCTTCATGGACCATGTGACAAAATTGTAGCAAGAACATGTAAGAAATTCAATGAAATGTATCATGAATTGCAACCAATGAGCGAAAGAAAGGTTATGCGAATACAAGATAATTTTTTCAATTATTATTTATTGTTAGATTCTAAACATTTTACAACAAATTCTCAAAATATCCCCCATTGACTTCCAAGCACTTCAAAATCCGGCGATGTACACCATCAGTTGTCGCTTTGTGTATTTGATACCACTGTCCTTAAAATGTGGAGGTATTGATTGCTATTTAATGGCTCATTGTAAATGAAAAATCTGATTTGGTTGTCTTTTAAGAGGCAAAAACATTAAACCTAAATTTTACTTGAAAGCCCCTCTGCTTGACCATGCGTGGATTTTCAACGGCCAAAAAATGTGTATTCCTTCTGCTGATAATGCCTTCTCTGAAAAACTTGGCTTCGTCTGTCCATATTATTTTTCTCAAAAAGTTTGAATCCTCTTTAATGCGTATTAGGAGTGTCTCACAATGTTCAATGCGACGTTGGTAATCATCTGGTTTCAGGTGTTGAAGTGTTATAAATTTCAAAGAATGCATGTTGCGATTGGCCAGAATCTTTTGCACCGCATAATAAGTTACGCCTAAATTATATGCCGCACTTTGGATGGAAGTTTGTGGATATGCATGCAAATAGGCTAAAACGTTTACATTGTTTTCTTCATTCAACGTTACAGGCCTTGGCAAACTTCGAGTCGCCCCAAGTTATGAACCATAATTGATAAAATTATCTTGTATTCGCATAAACTTTCTTTCGTTCATTGGTTGCAATTCAAGATACATTTTATTGAATTTTCTACATGTTCTTCCTACAATTTTGTCACATTGTCCATGAAGAATAAATAGTGCCATCAAAACTTCATTTGAGTAATTATTTCGCAAATGAATCTTAGAACTTCGGCGTCTGTCAAACACAGTAAACAATTAAGCAATTGTCAAATCACTTGACGTTCCATGACCAACTAATTCAAATTATGTGAAGATCATGTGTTTTTTAGTAATTATTGCGATTATTTTTAAAACTTGACGAGTTAGGTATACCACTATGGTACATCAATTTGAAGGAAATTAAATTGCCTTTCAGAGTTTGAACTAATATACAGGGTGTACTATTTAAAAAATAATGTTTTGGCTTTTTTTGTGTGTCACGTTAAAATCATCCATTTTAAACCGCCCTGTATAACATTAATAAATTTATTTATGTAACTATTAAACATCAGGCTTTTGCAAACAGTGTTCAAAATTTCAGCCTTCTATGGTTTCAAATAGCAGTTGAATTAAAAGTTTAGTGGTACCATTTTTATGAAAAAAAAATTAAGTAAGTACTATCTCGAAAATCGGTGTAAATGGGTATAGGAAGCTATTAAGAAAAACAGACATAAAGAAATTACAATTCTAAAAACAAAATAATATAGAGGGTGTCGTATCAAAAATAAGAAAATTGTTACTACTTTTGAGTAGAAGCGGCAACACAGCTAAAATAAAAATATTTTAGAAAGACTGGTCGTGCCTATTTATAGCAGTATCCAAATTTTCAGATTAATCCTATGTCCCGTTTTCCATAAACGTCTAACCGACCATCGACCATCAACGACCCTGTATATATCGTACCGATAACTCAAAAAATAATGAACCGATTTTGATGAAATTTGGTAGGTGCCTTCCTTTTGCAAGTGGCTTGGAGAAGTTCGTTATCCAGAAAAAAGCTCGGGACGCAGCAAGTGCGTTATGGTAGTGAATTTTCATAGAAATGATCTGGCACAAAATATTTTATTATAACTTTTTTTTCTTGTAACATAGAAATCTAAATTTTGGTGTATAGTTTACTTTTTATATCGTAAACCTACCTACCAAATTTGGTTATCATAGATTTTATATTTTTTAAGATAAAAAAATTTTTCAAATGAAAACTCAAAATTTTTCCGGAAAACATCGTCCAATTTCTCTAAAAAACCAACTTGTCAAAGCCATTTACAAAAGGAAGGTACATGCCAAATTTTATTAAAATCGGCTTATTACTTTTTGAGATATGAATTTTTTTCAAATAAACTCTAAATTTTCCCAGAAAACCTCGTCCGATTTTCTTGATTAACAAACATGTCAAAGCCATTTACAAAAGTAAGGTATGTGCTAAATTTTATTAAAATCGGCTTATTACTTTTTGAGATATGAATTTTTTTCGAATGAAAACTTAAAATTTTTCCGGAAAACCTCGTCCGATTTTCCTGACTAACAAACATGTCAAATCCATTTACAAAAGGAAGGTATGTACCAAATTTTATTAAAATCGGCCCATCATTTTTTGAGTTATCGGTGTGATACATATATATATATATATATATATATATATATATATATATATATATATATATATATATATATATATATATATATATATATATATATATATATATATATATATTGTTGCGTTTTCTCCGGGTTCTGGATAAGTGAGACTTTAAATTTTAACAAAACAACTTTATTTACACTCTAAATATGGATACAATAAAATTTCTAGAATGTCTCTCTCACAAAACACTTCATTTACTGGCCTTACAATTACTACTCTCAACAAAAGTCACTAATCTGGTACTACAGTCACTACTCTCTTAACACTTTACACTGCTTCTTCAAGTCACTACCACATTCTCTTACTGAACTGAACTGAACTTGGGCTGGCTTGCTTTCGCTTTTATATACTCGCCGTACCTTCCCCTCCTTTCTAGAGCCTTCCATTCCAGAACGTTCCAGGACCTTCTTTTACTAGAAGGTTATGTGAATACAGATCGGCCCCGTGTGTATACAGGGGGATGTATATACAGGATGATCCAAATGTGGTCACCACTCCTATGTTACACAAGAGGTGTTTCTCGAACTATAAGATCTCTCTGCGTATACAGGGTGTAAGGGTTCTCTGCGTATACAGGGTGTATATACAGGGTGTTCGGAATGTGCAGACCTCAGTTATCCGTTCCGACGGGGTACAAGTTGGTAACTTCGTTATTTCTGGTCCTAGAGGGTTGAGACTTCGCCTGAGGGGGGTCACCCCAGGCACCCCCAGGGGGGTGGGGAGGCGGTGTTGCCAGATTGTGCAAAAATTCCCAGATGTTGGGGAAATTCTGGAGATGTGGCAACACCGCACCTACGTCTATTGAAGTGCTTTGTAACACTGCCCCCCTCCTTAAGACTGTTCGTCCCGAACAGTATTTACCGGCCGCCAACTTGGGGGTTCGTTGCCCCGATAGGGACTCAACCTCTCTATGTGAACAACTTTGGGTTTAGTTCTTGGAGACAGCTGGATTCTGGAGACTAGGTCGTTAATTTTCTTAGTCACCAAGTATGGCCCTTCCCATGGTTTCTGAAGTTTGGGACTGAGGCCCTTTCTCCTTGTTGGTTGGTACAGCCACACTGCATCACCTTCCTTGAATGTATGGGGTGTTGCTCTGCGATCCAAGCGCATCTTCATCCGGTCACTGCTTAAGAGGAGCCTATCTCTGACACATCTGTGTATAGTGCGCAGTTTTCCTTCTAGGTCGGCGACATACTCAGGTAACGTAGCTAGGTCCGCTATGTCCTCGTTCGGTGGTGGTCTCGTCATGTCGATTGGTAACCGCATCTCTCTGCCGGTCAACATCATGGATGGAGTGTAGCCGGTAGATTCATGCTGAGAGCTTCTGTAAGCCAGGAGGAACAGAGGTATCAGCTTGTCCCAGGTTCTCTGATTCTCGTCGACAAACATAGCAAGATACTGATTGATGGTCCTGTTATGCCGTTCTACCATGCCGTCTGATTGAGGGTGGAGTGGCGTTGTTCTCGTTTTCTTTATGCCTAGCAAGTCCATTAGGCTCTTCCAGACCTCTGATTCGAAATTCCGGCCCTGGTCGGTGTGAATCTCCAAGGGTACGCCATGCCGTGATATGACATTTTCCATCAGGGCTTCTGCTACGGTCGTTGCCTCTTGGTTGGGGATCGGCGCAACTTCAGGCCATTTCGAGAAGTAGTCCATCGCCACCATTATGTATCTGTTCCCAGACTCTGTGATGGGAAAAGGTCCTGCGATGTCTACGGCAACTCTCTCCCACGGTGTACCTGAGATGTACTGCATCATTTTTCCTCTGGATCGGGTCTTTGGTCCTTTCTTTGAAGCACACTGGTCACACCGTTTGCACCATTCTTCCACGCTTCTTCGGCAATTTATCCAATAGAAGCGGTCCCTGACTCTGGCGAGAGTCCTGTTGACCCCAAAGTGGCCTCCACTTCTACTATTGTGTAACTCATGAAGAACACTGTCTATGCACTCACTTGGCACAACAGTCTGGTATATACAGTCTCTACCATCGACAGTTTCCCATTTTCGAGTGATCAAGTCATTCTTTAGGCACAAGGAGTCCCACTGTAGCCAGTAGCCTTTAACCTCTGCCCCAAGCCGGGACACATCGTGCCACTCAGGTCTTTTCCCCTTTTCGAGCCATTCTCTAATACTTTTCAAGTCTGGATCTGTCTTCTGTGCGTCTCTGATGTATTCAAGATTTACGTCTAGATCGGTGTTATTCTTCTGTCCTGCCACCAGTTGTTTGATCTGATGAGTTACTTTGTCGATCTCTTTGTTCTCTTGTCGCTCGCAAAATTTACATTCATGCACTGAACATGGTCTTCTTGACAGGCTGTCTGCATTAGCGTGACTTCTTCCTCTTCGATGTTCAATCCGGAAGTCGTAGCTCTGCAGTTTCTCTATCCATCGGGCTATCTGTCCTTCGGGATTTCTAAAGTTCAGAAGCCATTGCAGAGCAGAGTGATCCGACCTCACGCGGAATGTTCTTCCGTACAGGAAGCTGTGGAAATGTTCGATGGATCTTACAACTGCCAGCAGTTCTTTCCGGGTTACACAGTAATTCCTTTCTGCTTTTCCGAACGTTTTGCTGAAGTAGCCTATCACAACTTCTTCTCCGGCTTGGAGCTGCGAGAGTACTGCCCCAATGCCATACTGGGAAGCATCGGTGTCCAGTATGAACAGTCCTTCGTCCTGAGGATAAGCCAGTATAGGAGCAGTGAGAAGACGATGTTTGAGTTCTCTAAAAGACTCTTGGCAATCTGGTGACCAGATGAACTCAACCTTATTTTCAGTCAGGCTATGCAGAGGTTTCGCAATGCTGCTGAAGTACTTCACAAAGCGTCGGTAGTAGCTGCAAAGTCCCAGAAAACTTCTGACCTCATGTTTGTTCTTCGGCACAGGCCAGTCTCTTACTGCCTTTATTTTCTCTGGATCAGTTTCTATCCCTTTCTCAGAAACGACATGTCCGAGGAAATTCACTTTCTTCTGGAAGAGGACGCATTTCTTGGGATTGAGTTGCAGATTGGCACCTCTCAGCCTGGAGAAAACCTGCTTCAGATTCGACAGGTGTTCATCGAAAGTCCTTCCAATCACCATGACATCGTCGAGATACACCAGGCATGTTTCCCATGTCAGTCCTCTCAGCACTAACTCCATTAGTCGCTCGAAGGTGGCAGGAGCATTACATAAGCCGAATGGCATGACCTTGAATTGGTACAACCCATTCCCGGTTGAAAAAGCAGTCTTCTCCTTATCCTCTTTATGGAGTTCTACTTGCCAGTAGCCACTTTTCAGGTCTAATGTAGAGAACCACTTTGATCCGGCCAAAGTGTTCAAAGTGTCGTCGATCCGGGGCAGGGGATAACTGTCTTTCTTGGTGACATCATTCAGCTTCCTATAGTCCACGCAAAATCTCATAGTGCCGTCTTTCTTGGTGACCAAAACTACTGGGGACGACCAAGGACTATTAGACTCCTCGATCACACCATCTTCCAGCATTTCGTTAACCATCGCCTTGATTTCTGATTGCTTGGCAAAAGGCAGTCTTCTCGGCGGCTGTCTAATTGGTCTTGCGTCGCCAGTATTAATTCTGTGTTGCACTAGACTCGTACGACCTGTGATTTTATCTTGAGCGAAAATATCGGCCTCCTCCAATATGAACTTCAGGGCCATTTCCATCTCCATGTTGTTCAATTGGCCCCATGAATTCTTGAACCGCTCTACTATTTCTACTGGCAGTCTTCTGTCTAATGCAGTGGGTGTCACGTTTCTTGACAACGTCACTCGGTCAATGGGCTCGCAAGTGGCGATAACCTCACCTTTCTTCAATGTGACTCTGTTAGTTTGCACGTTAGCCACTCTTATATGTATTGTCTTCTTCGGGTCTACTAAGCATCGTGCGACGAGGGCACCATCATGTCTATCTTTTAGGGGCTCCGCTATGAGAGCAGACATACCATCAAGTTTCTTCTCTAGCCTGGCTCTGACAATCTTCTCACTGTTACCAGGAATCCGTGTATCCTCGTCGACAACAAGTCTCACCCTGAGATTAGCTTCGCCTGCTGTTGGAGATAAATACAACTCTTCGTTGCCGATTCTCAATATCTTATTTTGGAAGTCCACTGAAAAGACATCAAACTCTTCCATTATATCCAACCCCAGAATAAATTCGTCGACGATTTCTGCGACGACAGCCTTTACCTGTAGCTCAGTACTGCCCAGCTTAATGTAAACAGCGACCTCTCCATGCACGGGTATCCTATCCCCTTTCGCTGTCTCCAACACAGGCTGTTTGTTGGTCATGAGTGCTGTCATGTTTGGCAACATGTCTGGACGTACAACGGATCTAGTGGCACCAGTATCGATGGTGAAACTGCATCGTCTTCCGCCTATGCTGCCAGATATAACGAGGCTCTCGCGGTAGCGTTGGATAGTGGAGACCCTGACTTTGGGGCCTTGGGACTCGCACGCCAGCTGTCGCCCCCTTACACTGGCGTCAGGTCGTTTCCCTGACGGTGCTCCTTGTTGGTGTACTCTTGTCTTCCGTGAGCCACCTGTTGGGTTTGTGAGCACTGTCTACTAATGTGTCCTTTCCTACCACACTTGTAGCATTTTATGTCTGACCAATCTGCTTTCGTTTTACGTGCTCCGACCCTTGCAGTGAGCTTGTTTATGGCTTCCTTTATAAACTTTATTTCCTGCCTTAGTTCCCCAGACGTGTCTGAAAGGTCCTCTTTTTCCTTCACTTCGCGCAGCCTGTTGCGGCGAGGTTGAGATGCATTCTTCACTGCTTCAAATTCCAAGCCGTAAATGACGCAGTCTGTAAGTGTTTTGAATCTTCCGAGCCTTAAAGCTTGTTGCATTTCATTGTCAAGTACCCCATCTATGAAGGTCTGGACGGTGATCTGGTTGACAAATTCTTCTGGGGCTTGGGGATATGCCAGTCGCACAAGTTTCTCCACTTCGGCACTGAATTCTTGCAGAGTCTCATTTGGCTTCTGGACCCTTGTCTTTAGTTGTGTCTGGTAGACTTGGCTCATGTACTTGTTACCATATCTCAAATCTAGGGCCTGTATCACTGTTAAGTAGTTTTGCTGTTTCGACTCCGGGATGTTCTGGAGGATTTCTAGGGCTTTACCTCGAAGCGATAGAATTAGAGCAGTTGCTGCCTGTTGTTCGCTCCACCCATTGCTGAGAGCTGCCGCCTCAAACTGCCTCCTGTACATGGACCACGATGTTTCTCCGTCAAAAGTCGGCGGCTTCAAGGTTCCATGAGGCTGCTGCGCGGCTGGTACATCCGCCTCCGGCCGATTTTGAACTGGGGCCATTCCAGTAACTCCTCTTGGTTCAGTTCTATCAGTCTGGACAATCAACTGTTCGGTCAGTTCTTTATGTGTGCATTCTGTTCCTTTCATGATCATCTTCATTTGTTCTTTCAACCCTTCCACTTCTTCCCATCGTTTATTCAAATCCTCTGTTACATTTTCTACTTTCTTGTCCACATTTTCTACTTTCTTGTCCACATTTTCTATTTGTTCGTTGATCTGTTCAATTTCTTCTTTTACATCGACTCTTATATTGTGGAACATACTTCGGAGCTCTTCTTTATCTTCTTGTCGCCTCTGTTCCTCATCTTGCCGTCTTCTCTCGTCTTCTTCGCGCCGTCTTCTTTCATCTTGTTGTCGCCGTTGTTCGTCTTCTTCGCGTTGCCTCTTGAGGTCTTCTTTATCTTCTTGCCGCCGTCGTTCGTCTTCTTCGCGCCGTCTTCTTGTCGTCGTTGTTCTTCCTCTTGTCGTCTTCTCTCGTCTTCTTCGCGTTGTCTTTTCAGTAAGTCCATCAACTCTTTGATTTCAGCCATCTCGTCGTAGTCAGTCGATCTGGTGTTTACCATTTACAGCTAGCTTAATTGTTCACTTCTTCACTCACTTATCCCACTTCTGACACCAAATTGTTGCGTTTTCTCCGGGTTCTGGATAAGTGAGACTTTAAATTTTAACAAAACAACTTTATTTACACTCTAAATATGGATACAATAAAATTTCTAGAATGTCTCTCTCACAAAACACTTCATTTACTGGCCTTACAATTACTACTCTCAACAAAAGTCACTAATCTGGTACTACAGTCACTACTCTCTTAACACTTTACAATGCTTCTTCAAGTCACTACCACATTCTCTTACTGAACTGAACTGAACTTGGGCTGGCTTGCTTTCGCTTTTATATACTCGCCGTACCTTCCCCTCCTTTCTAGAGCCTTCCATTCCAGAACGTTCCAGGACCTTCTTTTACTAGAAGGTTATGTGAATACAGATCGGCCCCGTGTGTATACAGGGGGATGTATATACAGGATGATCCAAATGTGGTCACCACTCCTATGTTACACAAGAGGTGTTTCTCGAACTATAAGATCTCTCTGCGTATACAGGGTGTAAGGGTTCTCTGCGTATACAGGGTGTATATACAGGGTGTTCGGAATGTGCAGACCTGTTATCCGTTCCGACGGGGTACAAGTTGGTAACTTCGTTATTTCTGGTCCTAGAGGGTTGAGACTTCGCCTGAGGGGGGTCACCCCAGGCACCCCCAGGGGGGTGGGGAGGCGGTGGTGCCAGATTGTGCAAAAATTCCCAGATGTTGGGGAAATTCTGGAGATGTGGCAACACCGCACCTACGTCTATTGAAGTGCTTTGTAACAATATATATATATATAAACATATAAAAATTGAAACTGACCCCGGATATGGGTTCTAGGGGTCCTAGTTCGCGTTTATTTGCAAAAATTTTTTCAAAATTCAAAAGTCGGGATCTCCCCATTAGTGAATTTTTTCTACGAAAATTCACTAAAATCGAACCGTTTTTTCCTGGAAAATTTTGGATTTTCTTTCTGATAATTTTTGTATCTCCGAAAATAACAAAGCTATGGCAACAAAATTTGGCATTTAGGTTTACGCTATTAAACTTACACTGCCAAAATTCAGATCTCTAGCTTGAAAGGGAAAAAAATTATAGACGAATAAAAATTTTTTTTTGGGTGCCACTGATGGCCAGAGAAATGGAAAAAACCAAAATATTTTCTGTTAATAACAAGACCTATTGTATAAGACAGACAAATATTAGGTTTTATTAAGGCAAAATGGTCAAGAAATAACAGAAAAATTACTTTGAAAATTTTATAGTTTTTCTTCTTTAAATGCCGGAGTCGCGATTTGAAACGTCAAAATTTGCAATTTTTAGACTAAGAACCTGAAACAAATATGGTCTATGTAAAGCAAATTTCATAATAAATGTGTCTTACAAAGCCTTAAGTTACAGCTTCAACCATCATCATCCTTCGTTTGACTAAAATATTTGTAGAAAATTAATTTCAAATAGACCCATTCTCTGACGATTTGGCAGTAGTTTTTAGTAAATACAGTGGTTGACTTAGATACCTGAAATAAATAATGTCAAACGGTCAACAGCAATACCACATTGAGTACATCGACTCGATAACAGAAGTTAAGCAACTCCGGGCGCGTCAGTACTTGGATGACTGACCGCCTGAGAACACCTTTTCGTTTAAATAATCATTTTATTATATTTTTCTTTTTTATAAATTACAGTACGTTGTTTCATAATACAGAACTTTTAATATATATACAAATACCTATTTCGCAAAAACACGATTTATTAGGTGTGTGCCTCTAAATAAGGATTTCAGTTTAATCAAATTCAAATGCTTTGCTGTATAGGGGCATTTTAGCATGTTCAGCTAGGCTTTACTCTGCGTAATAAATAACATTAAGGGAAGAAAAAAGAAAAGTTCGTGACGCAGCAGGTGCGTTATTGTAGCGAATTTTTAGGAAAATCGGCTCAGTTCAAATAGACTAAACAATGCCTTGTTTTAATTAGATAGTTGAAGACCCCCGGTTCGTACCAGTTCTGAGCTGACCTTTAATGTATTGAATTTCGACCACGAAACTATAATGTACGTTTGTAAGAAAAGAAATTCGGAACGCAACAAGTGGATTATGGTAGCGATTTTTTTTTAAATGCTTCAAATTTGAATAACTCAATTTGCTGTTAACCTATAAGGTTCGTTGGCCGGGAAACTAGTTTTTTCGGAACCATTATAAGTTTATTTTCGAAAAGTTTTTACAGTTTCAAACAATAAAGTTATTTTGATGAAATATGGTACATTGTTTCTCCTATATATGTTATACTGGCAACCAAACTGGATGCAAGATTTCTTTAAAAAAAACACTTATTTGCTATTTAAAACGTTTTTATGAAAATTCATTACCATAGCGCACTTGATGCGTCCAGACTTTTTAAAATAAGCAGCTACGTTAAGCTGTTTAAATCACCCAATTTCTATGCGTGGCAAAGTGGAGTTCGCCCATTTGTGTCTACATGTATATTAAATAACAGGTCCCCTGTACATACCCTTCTTATACCGTCAACCGCAATGCTAGGGATTGCACATGTTGCAAATATTAGGTTTGGGTCAAGCAAGTTTAGTTTCAATGTCCATTATTAGAGACATTCATGAGATTACGTTATGCAAACATAACCCTTATAATTTATATCATTGCCTTATGGTTGGTAACAGGAAAGATTTTGTTTTAATAAAGCGGCCTAGTTCAGTGGTTTATTGATTTGTTTATTATAAGGTTAAACTTCAAGATAACATTATGTAAATATAAGGAAAGTGTCCCAAATATTGAGAACTCCAGCTATTTCCCTGCAGCCTCCTGGGTTGGGAGATCGAGCTTAAAACCAGACGAATATCCATTTTGTTTCCAGAGATCAAATCGCTTCTTAACCTGTGCCAGATTAAGTTAGCAAAGTTTAAAAAAAGTCCGGACGCAGCAAGTGCGTTATGGTAGCGAATTCTCGTATAAATATTTTTATTGTCAAATGTGACTTGTTTTTAAAAGAACAACATTTGGTTGGCAGTATAACCTAGATAGTACCAACAATGTACCATCTTTAATTAAAAAAGCTGTGCTGTTTTAAAAAATACAAAATTTTTCCGAAAATAAACTTAGAACCAGAAAAAACTGGTGCGAGTTTCCTAGCCAACCAACCTCTTTAAGTTATTTACCCACGTGCCAAGATATAATTATTCACAAGCAACTATAGGATCAAAATTGAAAAAAATATATGAAAATTTGCAAAAATTTCTTTTGCAAAAATACACCTTTTTTTTCCTTCGGTAATGTTACACTAAATGATGTTTCACAAAAATTCCACATTTTTTTTTTACAATGACTTAGTAAACACTTATTATTAATTAGGAACATATCACCAAAATCTTACAAAAAATTATTTCTACGGAAACACTAAAAACATTTCTGCAAAAACTTTTCAAATTAAGACACTATTTGAGAGCGCGTGTATTCGGCAGCTTGACTTTTTCGACGAGTAATACAAACATAAAGCTCTCTGAATGCGTCATTTTCATGGGGTTCCGCTATCTATTGGTAAAAACGCCGTATCACAATTTGTGATATGTGGCAAAAACCTGAAAAGTTGCAAAACGATTTAAATAACTCAAAAACGATTAACGATATCAGTTTTTTTTTCTTTACAAACATGCATTATAATTCAATAGAAAATGCTATAACATAAGGGGGTGTTCTATTAAAAAAAGTAAGTGTTTGTCATCAACGACTCATGAGTCACCCTGTGATTGTCAAAAAAGGTTTATAAAGTGCAGCTCGAGACGCCCTATAATTAACGTATATAATTTTTTCTCATATCTTGTATAATAACGGATATATTGACCTTTACTGTAGAAATGCTTCAACCTGTATATGTGTAAACAGACAAAAACTGAAACTGACTCCTTATATGGGTTTTAGGGGTTCTAGTTCGCACTCATTTGAAGAAATCTTTTTCGCGATCTTGCTAATAACGAATTTTTTCTACGCAATTTGCTAAAAAATCGCGACTGACCTTTTAAGAAGAAAAATTTTATAATTTTCAAAATATTTTTTCTGCTACTTCTTGACCGTTTTGCGCCAAGAAAATATATATAGTAATATTCAATTGGTTTTCTTAGTCACACAAAATATCTTGTTCTTGTGCATTCCGCTGATAACCAGTGGCACCAAAATTTTTTTTCTTTAAATGACTATGACTTTTTTCTTTTAACTTAGATATCTAAATTTCGGCATGTACGGTGATTTTGATAGTAAAAACGTATATGTCAATACGTTCTACAATAGAAACCCGCTCACTAAATTTTGTTATTATACCTCTGTTGTTTTCGGAGATACAACAGTTTTTCGCTAGAAAACACAACAATTTCCCGGAAAAAACTGGAAAGTACTTACCAAAATTCATCAAAATCGGTTAATTATCTGTTGGGTTATCGGTACGATATATATATATATATATATATATATATATATATATATATATATATATATATATATATATATATATATATATATATATATATATATATATATATAACAAGGTGATTCATAAGTGGTGACCAAAAATGAAACCCCATTTTTGAACAATTTTAGAGAGGGTATGTCCTATAAAAATTTTTCCTATAATTCTTCATTAAAAAGATACAGGGTGTTGAAGTTGATTTCAAAAAATAAAATTTCCCAATTTTTTAAAAAGTAGCACATATATTTTGCTGAAACTTCGCATGTGTAGGATGCTATGTAAGGCGCGTATGCTACCATAACAATTGAATCGGCTTATCCAGCAGTTGCGCGCGTATCCACATGTCATTGGTTATCCCTCAAGAAAAAAACGGGTAAGCCAATGATATTTTTTTTTATTTTTCATTTTTTGAATCTTACTTTCATTCATGAACAAAATGACTCTCATGATAATTTTCTGTACGACGCTTATTTTACGAGTAAGCAATGAATCAGGTAAGTGTTTTGGAGCACAGTTCATAATTTTTAACTAGTCGTTGTTTGGTAGAATATCGCAGTAATACACTTTTATCAGACTTATAGTAATTTATTTATTACAATAAATGTTTCAAAATACCTCCATTGGCCTGAATACACGCACGACATCTTTTTAATATGGAAAATTTAATTGCTTGAATATTACGAAAAGCATTATTTATCAGTTGTTGTAGCTGAACTGGTGTATTTATTTATTCACTGTAGACCAGTCGCTTAAAATCACCCCAAAGATAGAAGTCAAGTGGGTTTAAGTCCGGTGATCTTGCAGGCCAATGTATTGGTCCAGTTCTGCCAATCTATCTTTTATTTTAATGTTCATGTAGCCATGTAACAACGTTTCGACTATGATGCGCTGGTGCACCGTCATGCTGGTACCACAATATACCTCTTGCTAGTGGAATGTCATCTAGAATGTTTTCTACACGGTTTTCTAGGAGCGCTAAGTACGAAGATCCATTTAAACATTGTGGCAGGACTTCCATGAACAGTGAACCGTTAAAAATACCACACCATAAATTAATGGAAAATCTATGTTGAAATGTGCGAGTCCTTGTCGCATGTGGATTTTCCAATGACCAGACATGCTCATTATGAGAATTATAAATACCATTTCTTGTAAATGTTGATTCGTCAGAGCAGAAGATTAGATTAGAGAATAAGATATTTTGATTGTTCATTTCCAACATCCATTCACAAAAGACTCGTCGATGCACATAATCTCCAGGTAGAAGGCAATGAACAGTCTGTCGATGATATGGATGTAAGGCTTCTCGATGTAAAGTTCTCCAAACAAAGGTTCGAGAATATTGTAACTGCGTGGCAATCCTCCGAGTACTTGTAGAAGGTTGATCCATCACTGCATCCACCACTCTCTTTTCGTCTTCAAGTTGATGTTGTCTTCTACCATTAGCTCTAGCGTCAGGACGTTGTCCAATACCGCACTGCCGAAGTCTTGAAAACGATCGAGAAAAAACCCTTGGTGTAGGTTGACGGCGAGTGGGAAACCTACGTTGATATTCCCGACAAGCAGCTAGAGCATTTCCATCAGCATATCCGTAGATAAAAATTATATCTGCATACTCTTCTGAGCTGTACTCCATTATAAGAAGTAAAAGAGTAGAAAATTTTGCAATTTTATAAAGTTTACCACTTACACCTATTCAAAATAATAACTTGTTAACCTAAACGTCTGTTAACCTAAACGTCAAGTGACACTTACTGACAACTTTGGCAAACCAGACTACTACTTACTAAAATACAACACAGATAATCGTCGTACAAAAAATTATCAAGACATTAAATTTTCCATATTAAAAAGATGTGCGTGTATTCAGGCCAATGGAGGCATAAAAGTGTATCATTGCGATTTTCTACCAAACAACGACTGGTTAAAAATCATGAACTGTGCTCTAAAACATTTACCTGATTCATTGCTTACTCGTAAAATAGGCGTCGTACAGAAAAATATCAGGAGAGTCATTTTGTTCACGAATGAAAGTAAGATTCAAAAAATGAAAAATAAAAAAAAATCATTGGCTTACCCGTTTTTTTTTCTTGAGGGATAACCAATGACATGTGGGTACGCGCGACACTGCTAGATTGGCCGATTCAATTGTTATGGTAGAATACGCGCCTTACATAGCAGCCTATACATGCGAAGTTTCAGCAAAATATATGTGCTACTTTTTAAAAAATTGGGAAATTTTATTTTTTTAAATTTAACTTCAACACCCTGTATCTTTTTAATGAAGCATTATAGGAAAAATTTTTATAGGACATACCCTCTCTAAAATTTTTCAAAGAATATGGCGTTTCATTTTTGGTCACCACTTATGAATCACCCTATATATATATATATATATATATATATATATATATATATATATATATATATATATATATATATATATATATATATATATATATATATATATATATATATATATATATATATATATATATATATATATATATATATATATATATATATATATATATATATATATATATATATATATATATATATATCGTAAAAATTTTTGTTTTACGAAAAATTCGCTAAACATTTTTTTTTATAGAATGGGTTTCTATTTTGCTCAACTCTCTTCCTACTACCGCCCCCACTAGAGGGAATTGGGAATGCCTCCTACAAATAGATTGCTAGCAGGGTACACATACATTGTAAATTAATTTTAAACTTTTTCTCTGAAAAAATTACTTACATTAGAAGCAATGGCAAGAAAATGCTTTATCAGCTACTATGTGTAAAAAGTGTGTGCACAATGTGCAAGGTGTCTCATTTTGTTTGCAATTGCTGGGTATCTCTGTATTAGTAATTATAGATCGTTGGGATTTTAGCAAACCTGAGCTATTTTTTTGTGAAGCGAAAGATGCCGTAAGCAAAATTATCATGGCCCTCTTAGTTTCAGAGCTACAGGGCGATATGAACAATATTGCATTTTAAGGCGCCTCTTGTATTTAAGTTGTCTGACAACTTTTGAAAAGGGTAAAAAAGAATTTTTTTAGAACTTTGCACGTCGGATCCAGTGGAGTAGTTATGTTTTTTTCTAAATACTACTGTTTGCTAAATATTGACCAATTTTTTTTAATAGGAAACATGTATATTTGTCAAGAAATTATTTTGCATTTTCACAAGCTCCTCAAAAATATAAAATATCATTGGTCTACTTTAATAAACAACAAAAAGAGTCCTAATTTTCATAAATCGCATTTAAAATTTTGCTGTAGGTCATAGCTTTTTTATTTTTTGTGATAACATTTTTTTCGAAAGAAAACTCAAAATTTTCCTGTAAAACCTTGTGCGATTTTTCGGCTAACGAGGTCATCCAAGCCACTTATAAAAGGAATGCCCATACCAAATTTGATCAAAATCGGCATATTATTTTTTTTTGTTATTGGTGTGATACCTAAATATATATAAATAAATAATATATATATATATATATATATATATATATATATATATATATATATATATATATATATATATATATATATATATATATATATATATATATATATACAGGGTGGCGCATTGAAAACGAAACAGACCGATTTGCGTCCAGAGTATTTTTTTTTTAAAAACGCTGAAGCACGTAAATTTTAATATTGACTGGGACATGTTTTGACATAGAACTCAACTTTGTCACATCAACCCCTTAAGGGTGGTGATAACAACCCTTATATTTTAAATAGGGAACATGGGTCGAGTGTTACATCATTTGAAAGCTCTTTCTTTTCTGAATTCAGCACACTATTTTTTTAGAAGTTTTATCGACTGGTTTAAAAATTATTCACAGTTGAAGATGCAAAAACGCATTTCACTCATTCCGATAAGAAATGTGCTGATAGTCAATGTTTTGTTGGTTTGTGAACCAAAAGTTGACTATCAGAACATTTCTTATCTGAATGAGAGAAATGCGGTTTATTATTTCAGTTTATCGGTCGGTTTGTTACATGATAGTTCTACCGAAAATAAATTTCACACAAAGCGATGACAAAATACATTTTGGAGTTAGTTTCAAAGTTTCGACAAAGTGGTTCAGTAGCCAACAAAAAACGGGATCCTGAACGTGAAGTTCCGGTTAGAAATGAGACTACTGAGATTGAAGTTTTAGGACAAATTGCTGCAGACCCAACTTTGAGCACGAGAACATTGGCCACTGTTTCAAACATCAAAAGAAGAACTATTCAGCGTATATTGAAGCATCATAAATTTCACCCGTATAAAATTCATCTTGTACAACAACTGAATGAAGATGATTTTGATCGGCGGCTGGAGTTTTGTGAAGTTATGACTACACGAATAGCTGATAACGGGAACTTTCTGTTAAATATGTGTTTTTCAGACGACTGTACCATTTTATTAAACTCTACAGTCAATTCGTCATAATTGTCGTTATTGGGCAGATAATAATCCAAGAAATTTTCACGAAGTCCACAATCAAACTCCACAGAAATTGAATATCTGGACTGGCATTTTTGGAGTCCGTTTAATCGGACCAATTTTTCTTGATAGCAATTTATATGGCAAAACGCATTTGGAGTTACTAGAATATATCGTTTACCATCTGCTAATTGACATTGTTGAAGATGATGATCGCTATCAAGAAAATCAATTAATGTTTCAACAAGATGCAGCTCCTCCGTATTTTTCACAACGTGTTGGGAGTTTTTGAACAGAGAGTTTCCAGAGCAATATATTGAACGTAGTGATGCTATTGAGTAGCCCCCTAGATCACCGGATTTAATTCTTTTAGGCTTCTTGCTATGGGGCCATTTAAAGAGTAGAATTTTCGCAACAGAACCGGAGTCTCTAAAAGAATTACGACGACGCATTGTTGAAGAATGCCGTCTAATAACTCCACAAAGGAAAGAAAGAGCTTTCAAATGATGTAACACTCGACCCATGTTCCCTATTTAAAATATAAGGGTTGTTATCACCACCCTTAAGGGGTTGACGTGACAAAGTTGAGTTTTATGTCAAAACATTTCCCCCTCAATATTAAAATTGACGTATTTCAGCGTTTTGTTAAAAAAATTTTTCTCTGGACGCAAATCGGTCTGTTTCGTTTTTAATGCGCCAGCCTCTCTCTCTCTCTCTCTCTCTCTCTCTATATATATATATATATATATATATATATATATATATATATATATATATATATATATATATATATATATATATATATGTATATATATATTTATTTATTTATTTATATATATATATATATATATATATATATATATATATATACATAAACCTATACAAATTGAAACTGACTCCGGATATGAGTTCTAGGGGTCCTAGTTCGTGCTGATTTGCAAAAGTTTTGAAAAGTCGGGATCTCCCCATTAGTGAATCCTTCTACGAAAATTCACCAAAATTCCAAATGAGAAAAAGACCTTGTCTTGGTTATTTAAAGGTAATATAATATATTTACTAAACTAAAAACGATTAAAGATAGCTGCAAGGAAATTCACTATCCAAATTTGTTTTCATTTTAAACTGTCGTAAAAGCTAATACGAACTGAGTTATAATTTACAGCCTGTTTGTGAGTCCCGATTTTAGAACCTAGACGGATGTAAACTACCATTTACCAGTGGGGTTGTAAAGTGGTCTGCTTTTATTTGCACGATAAATTTTCTCTATTTTACTATCTCTTTATACATGAGAACAGTGAAGGGAGAACAGAGAAGACCAACGATAACTCATTTATATCGTGCCGGGATTTTAAGCGTGTTTTAGATTTCGTCCAGTGTATTTTTTCGTTACAAAGCAGGGCCATCGTGTAATAAATAGGCGTCGTGGAAGTTGATAAGGGCGACGATAAAACTATAAATTACTATGTGGCGCTTCCTAAATGTATTGACCCCTATTTCTCCAACGTCTTTTTTATTGAGTAGTCCTTTTTTGTTGGGAGTGGAAGTGGATTGTGTGAGCTCTGCAACAGAGAAGTGGCCAGCTAATTTATCGACCTTCCTTCGGCTCGCTCACAATTTGCGAATTAGCTTAAGAGCCAATGTTCGTGGTTAGATCGGAGTGTATAAGGAAGGGTGCCAAAATTTAACTGGTCGTTGACAAGAAATCGATATAATCTGTTAATAAAGGAAACATAAATCGGTGCCCGTGGACGGTGTTGTCGATATTCGCTACATATTAGGTTTACCCTTTGTTAGATTGATGTTTGAGTTGCACTCTAGGTAAAATTAAACCAGTGTGTTACACCAAATCAGTAGCGGCTCGTGCCTTAATGCACTGGGGGCGCGCAAGAAAAAAAAATCGGGACGCAGCAAGTTCGTTATGGTAGTGAATTTTTATTAAATGCTTAAAATTTGAATAACTCAAGTTTCTTACGAACTTAGAAAGTTGAATTTTGGTGTATCGTAGAGCCTTAGCCAGGGAAACATATCCACCAAACTTCATTCAAAATTTGAAAAACTTAATTTTCTATAAACTTTGAAAGTTGAATTTTGGTATGTTGTAAGACCTTTACTAGAGCAATATATTCACCAAATTTCATTAAAATAACTTTTTAATTTTCTAAAAAAAAATTTCGAAAGAAAATGTAAAATTTGAAAAACTTAATTTTCTATAAACTTAGAAAGTTTAGTTTTGGTGTATAGTAGGGCCTCACCCAGTGTAATATATCCACCAAATTTTATCAAAATAACTTTGTAATTTTCGGAGAATTTTATTTTTCAAAATAAAACTCAAAATTTGAAACACTTAATTTTTTATAGACTTAGAAAGTTGAATTTTGGTGTATAGTAGTGCCCTACCCAGGGCAACATATCTACCAAATGTCATTAAAATAGCTTGGTAATTTTCGCATAAAAATATTTTTTTTAAAGAAAACTCAAAATGTTCACGGAAAACCTTGTCCGATTTTCCTAGCTAAGGAAATCGTCCAAGCCATTAATAAAAGAAAGGCACTTACCGAGTTTCATCGTAATCAGTTAATTATTATTTAAGTTAGCGGTTGGATACATACATATATATATATATATATATATATATATATATATATATATATATATATATATATATATATATATATATATATATATATATATATATATATATATATATATATATATATATATATATATATATATATATATATATACATAAACATATAAAAATTAAAACCGACCCCTGATATGGGTTCTAGTGATCCTAGTTCGCGCTCATTTGAAAATTTTTTTGCAAAGTCTCACCATCGATACCTCTCTATTAGTGAATTTTTTTAATAAAGAATTAATAAAAATTCACTAAAAAAACCTACTTACTAAACTTAATAATTATTAACTACTTACCAAGTTTTCCTCTAGTTAGTTATACGTTAAAGTAGTTAAAAAGTCCCTTAAAAAGTTAACCTTAAAATATATAATATTATCCACTAAATTAATCACAGTATCACAATTATTTTGTCCACTTATTAAGCAACCTGAAGTAGTGGCCATAATAATAATAATTGTCTTGTTAGAACATGTAAACAACAACGAAATGATCAAGTTAAAAATTAATCCGACGCGAAGACGAAAATTACTAGGTAGTAGGTACACACGCTCTACCAAAGTCCACCACAAACTGAAGTGTGTAATTTTATAGCGAACAACAGATTGCTTATTCGGTCGTTTTCGACGATGATCGGTGATCATTTCGCACTGAAGTATCGCATTTCCTGGAGAGCGCCGAAAAATACACACCGCCTGACTGCTTTATATGGATATGGATGTATATAACGTCTGCAACGATTAACACTATACTTATTCTGATTCTGTATTCTGTATTAATGGCTGCCGACTCTCTGCGAGCCTCGATATACTAATTCTGTTTGTTGAATGCAAGAGGTAAAAAAGTAAATAAAAATTTATTAAAATATAGCATAGCAAAAATTTTATTTTTACCACGGCAGGCGGCTGTGCGCGCGCACGGGCGCACGTATTGAGGAGCCGCCCCCTGCACCCAATATTAGGTTGAAGTGAAATAATGCAAAAAAAATCGGGAATGTTGTTTCTCCCATATGTAAAAATATGTTTTCACGTAGAGTCCATTCATAATAGAAAAAATTGACTACCTAAAATGTAATTTGGCTGTGCCCTCGGAGGCTAAATATTGTGACTTGCCGTTGAATACTTATTATTTATTGGAACGCTTATATTAGCTTACTTTCTTTGCCCGGGACAAAAATTGCTATCAAAACTTCGACTACTTCCTCACAAAATTCATTTCTTTTGGGGCCGTTGTATTGCATGGCGTCACACGGCTAATCGCATTCTACTCGTCGAACTGTTTCAGTTGATACCCATATCAAGAGGCTTGTGGAGGAGAAAGTAATTCGTCATCTTCGGGCATCCGTCGTATTGGGTCTGGAATCACATCGCATAGCTAATCATATTTTACTCGTCAGACCCTCTCATTTGATACCCATATCAGAAGGTTCTAAAGAAAATAGGTAACTTGCCATCTTGGGGCGTTAGCAATATTGGGTTTGAAACGACATTGCATAGTTTATCATCGTATTTTACTCGCAAAACCCTTTCATTTGATAACCATCTCAAGGGAGTGGCCAAGAAAAATAATCCGCCATCTTGGAGGCATCCGCCATATTATATTTCATTGCCACTTAAATATCCCAAAATTGCAATTTCAGTATTTTTTATGTTTACGGTTGGTTTAATTCTTTGCACCTTTGCTATAACTAATCCAAAATTTCTAAAGATCTTAATAACTCGTTTAACTGTATATGGTGTTGGTTTAGATTTTTGTGGATATCAGTTCGCAGTTATTTAACATGTTCCTGAAAAAACTTTATTATGTTGCCCAAAAATGATAAATAGATGTAAATAATCGTCATTTGTATAATAATATAAGCATCCTGGCATTGTTTGAAGCAATCAAAAAACTCTGGACACAGCAAGTGCGTTATGGAAGTGAATTTTCATAAAAATGTTTTTAATTACAAATATATCGCTCTAATGCGAGCAGGCATCAATTTGGTTACCGGTATAACCCATATAGTAGGAACAATGTATCATATTTTATCAAAATAATTATTTGAAAATGTACAAAACTTTTCGGAAAATAAACTTTAAATGTTTCTGAGAAAACTGGTCTCCTTGCCAATGAACCTTAGGTTAATAACAAAAAATGAAAATTCGCAACCAAAACGCCCCTGCTGCGTTCATACAAAAATTTTCCGAAAATACAGTTAAATGTTGGTTTCCTAAGCAACAAAACTTACGTTAATAGCAAATGAGTTATTGAAATTTGAAGGATTTAATGAAAATTTGCTACCAAAACGCACTTACTGTGTCCAGATTTTGTCTTACAAACATGCATCATATTTCGATAAAAAAATGCTAAAATGCAGGAACGAATTTGTTCTACGAAAATTAGCTAAAAATTATAGACCGTTAAACCATAAACTTCACTAAACCTACAGCGAAAGCATCAACTTAACTAAACCGACAGCCAAAACATCTGAGAAAGGGTCTATTTGAAATGAATTTTCTGGGAATATTTTAGTAAAATGAAGGACAATGACGATTGAAACTAAGACTTCAGGCTTTGTAAAACATTATTCTTGAGACATTTTCCTTCCATAGCTCATATTAGTTTCAGGTTCATTGCCTAAATATTACCAATTTTGACGTTTAAAATCGCGATTTTGACGTTTTGAGGAAAAGCCAAATTTATTTTTCTTTGAATGCCTGTAACTTTTTTGTCCTTTAACTTACGGAGCTAAATTTTGGTAGGCAACTTTCCTATAATGATATAAACCCGAGTATGAAATTTGGTTGCCCATACTTTGTTAATTTAGGAGATATAATTTTTTTTCGAAAGAAAACACAAAATTTTCCAGGAAAACTTCGGCGGATTTTCCTGGCTAACGAACTTACCCAAGCCACTTGCGAAAGGAAGGTACTCACCAATTTTGACGTTTAAAATCGTGATTTTGACGTTTTAAGGAAAACCCAAATTTATTTTTCTTTGAATGCCTGTAACTTTTTTGTCCTTTAACCTACGGAGCTAAATTTTGATAAAGTTTTATCAAACGGTCCATTATTTTTAAAAGGTGTGACATATATATATATATATATATATATATATATATATATATATATATATATATATATATATATATATATATATATATATATATATATATATATATACATATATAAACATATAAAGTCTGAAACTGACCTCGGATTTGGGTTCCAGTGATCCTAAATAGCGCTCATTTGAAGAAATTTTTTAAAAATTCAAAAGTTGGGATCTCCTCATTAGTGAATTTTTTTAAAGAAAATTCACTAAAAAGCAGGTGACATTAGTTTAGCAACTGCGTGACAGTTGGATTGTAAATGTCATCATGGCCAACTAAACTGAGATCAAACGGCCACTATTGTAATAGAAAAATAGAAGAAAGCTAGTGTTTTTGAAGGTAATGGTTTTTTTTAATAAACAACTTAATGCAAAATTTTCCTGGTTTTAATGCAACTTAACTTTATTAGTGATTTTTTTAAAGAAAATTCACAAATAAATAGTTTAGTAAATAGGTATTATCTTTAACTAATGCTTTATTTATTGTTGCAGGTAACGGCTATTTAAATTAGGATTGGAATTATACGAGTACGTAAGCAGATTAGGGTAACAGAAAGTACATCAATTTTTTCCACTTTTACTTGTTGAAATCGTTATATATTAAATACAAATTGTATTGCTGACCCAGACCACATAATATTTATGTGTCCAATAAATGTAGACGCTAGATACAAACCACTTACAACTTATTACAATATCCAAAAAAAGATCGATACTCCCCACACTCTCATTAAATTATTGGCAGAAAACTAAGTTTTGTAAAGGGATTAATCCAGACATATAGGTCAAACTAAACTTAGAATAGTGTAGTATTTAAGATGGCTAATGCAGCAAAAACTAAAGATTAAGGAATGAAAGGAGGTGAAGTAATATAAGGCATAAATATTCATAGGTTTGTAGTGTAAATAAGAAGAAATTGGTCATTTGAGAAACCACAATAGTCAAGAAAAACCACAACAAAGATAATCCAAAAAAACTGCCTGGATTGAATTTTTTGTTATATTTCATCATAAGTACACATTGTTTGTATAAAAGAATCATTTGCCAAAATTGGTAACATGTTTACAGGAACTCAATTGACACCTGCCAAACAGACATAAAAAAATTGAGTTGTGTGGTTTTCTCAACTGACTAACAATAATATATATATATATATATATATATATATATATATATATATATATATATATATATATATATATATATATATATATATATATATTGTCACAGCGAACAGTCTGGAATGACATTTCTAGAAGGGACCAGAAGTGACAGGTGTAGAATAGTGTAAAAGGTCTAGAATCACTATAGACGGTATAAATAGACGAGCGGTGCGCAGAGTAAATTAGTTCAGTATTAAGTCGGTGTGATGTAAAAGTGATCATAGAGTATTAAACGATTCAACAGTGTTGGTGTATAAGAAGCGATCATAGAAGGCGATAGTGGAATATAGTTCTATGGACATTTAATAATAGAGAAGATAAATATTTTAGTTGACACTGGTGTTGGAAAATAAATGGTAATAATAAATTAGTAGTTTGGAAAAGTGTGTTTTGTTAATGAACAAATCCAGAAACCCGTAGAACGTAACATTATATATATATATATATATATATATATATATATATATATATATATATATATATATATATATATATATACATATATATATAAATAATATATATCAGGTGTTTTTCAAAAGTGACTCACCCTAGTAACTTTTTCATTTTTTGAAATAAAGAAAGGAAAGTTGGTAAGTTGGTATATAGGATAAATCCAGATTGATTGACGTATTCATTGTTTTCGGTCACTTCTGGTTTCACCAGAAATGTCTGTAACTTTAGGTAGTTAAATTGGACCTCCGCTATTTTTTGTTGTTGATCTTTTTGATAGAAAATGACATTCTGAATAGAATCACAACTCATTTACCAACGTTTTACATTTTCGCTAAAAAAAATCATATTTTATATTTAAATCTCTAGTGCCATAACTAAGACAACTAAAACTGCAATTTGCATTTTCTTGCATTCTCTGCATTTTTTTTTTCGTAGAAAATGCATTTTTGTCAATCAAGCAACAAATGTTGCATTTTTTCTCACAAATTTTCAAATTATGTCAAACACAAAGGACATAAAGTTATATTGTCTGGTTCATTATATTTACTTAGACCTGAAAATATAACGACGGCCAGTGGAGTTCCTGGAACTTAACGCTGGGAGAGGCGGTTGATGAAAATCCTAGACGATGATAAATAGCCCATTATATTATATAACCGGAATCGGGGAAAAACCCAAATGGTTCGAATTGCCGTAATTTGAGGTACAAATAAGAAATATTGAGTTCCAAATGTCAGAATGACCGACAGTTTAGTGAATATATATTATTTAGTGCCACTCAGTTCATCTTAGCAAGAGCGCTAAATATTCGGTGCGCAACATATTGTTACGTTTTCTCCGGGTTCTGGATAAGTGAGACTTTTAATTTTAACAAAACAACTTTATTTACACTCAAAATATGGATACAATAAAATTTCTAGAATGTCTCTCTCACAAAACACTTCATTTACTGGCCTTACAATTACTACTCTCAACAAAAGTCACTAATCTGGTACTACAGTCACTACTCTCTTAACACTTTACACTGCTTCTTCAAGTCACTACCACATTATCTTACTGAACTGAACTAACTCGGGCTGGCTTGCTTTCGCTTTTATATACTCGCCGTACCTTCCCCTCCTTTCTAGAGTGTTCCATTCCAGAACGTTTTAGGACCTTCTTTTACTAGAAGGTTCTGTGAATACAGATCGGTCCTGTGTGTATACAGGGGGATGTATATACAGGTGATCCAAATGTGGTCACCACTCCTATCTTACACAAGAGGTGTTTCTCGAACTATAAGATCTCTCTGCGTATACAGGGTGTAAGGGTTCTCTGCGTATACAGGGTGTATATACAGGGTGTTCGGAATGTGCAGACCTCAGTTATCCGTTCCGACGGGGTACAAGTTGGTAACTTCGTTATTTCTGGTCCTAGAGGGTTGAGACTTCGCCTGAGGGGGGTCACCCCAGGCACCCCCAGGGGGGGTGGGGAGGCGGTGTTGCCAGATTGTGCAAAAATTCCCAGATGTTGGGGAAATTCTGGAGATGTGGCAACACCGCACCTACGTCTATTAAAGTGCTTTGTAACACTGCCCCCCTCCTTAAGACTGTTCGTCCCGAACAGTATTTACCGGCCGCCAACTTGGGGGTTCGTTGCCTCGATAGGGACTCAACCTCTCTATGTGAACAACTTTTGGTTTAGTTCTTGGAGACAGCTGGATTCTGTAGACTAGGTCGTTAATTTTCTTAGTCACCAAGTATGGCCCTTCCCATGGTTTCTGAAGTTTGGGACTGAGGCCCTTTCTCCTTGTTGGTTGGTACAGCCACACTGCATCACCTTCCTTGAATGTATGGGGTGTTGCTCTGCGATCCAAGCGCATCTTCATCCGGTCACTGCTTAAGAGGAGCCTATCTCTGACACATCTGTGTATAGTGCGCAGTTTTCCTTCTAGGTCAGCGACATACTCAGGTAACGTAGCTAGGTCCGCTATGTCCTCGTTCGGTGGTGGTCTCGTCATGTCGATTGGTAACCGCATCTCTCTGCCGGTCAACATCATGGATGGAGTGTAGCCGGTAGATTCATGCTGAGAGCTTCTGTAAGCTAGGAGGAACAGAGGTATCAACTTGTCCCAGGTTCTCTGATTCTCGTCAACAAACATAGCAAGATACTGATTGATGGTCCTGTTATGCCGTTCTACCATGCCGTCTGATTGAGGGTGGAGTGGCGTTGTTCTCGTTTTCTTTATGCCTAGCAAGTCCATTAGGCTCTTCCAGACCTCTGATTCGAAATTCCGGCCCTGGTCGGTGTGAATCTCCAAGGGTACGCCATGCCGTGATATGACATTTTCCATCAGGGCTTCTGCCACGGTCGTTGCCTCTTGGTTGGGGATCGGCGCAACTTCAGGCCATTTCGAGAAGTAGTCCATCGCCACCATTATGTATCTGTTCCCAGACTCTGTGATGGGAAAAGGTCCTGCGATGTCTACGGCAACTCTCTCCCACGGTGTACCTGAGATGTACTGCATCATTTTTCCTCTGGATCGGGTCTTTGGTCCTTTCTTTGAAGCACATTGGTCACACCTTTTGCACCATTCTTCCACGCTTCTTCGGCAGTTTATCCAATAGAAGCGGTCTCTAACTCTGGCAAGAGTCCTGTTGACCCCAAAGTGGCCTCCACTTCTACTATTGTGTAACTCTTGAAGAACACTGCTTATGCACTCACTTGGCACAACGGTCTGGTATATACAGTCTCTACCATCGGCAGTTTCCCATTTTCGAGTGATCATGTCATTCTTTAGACACAATGAGTCCCATTGTAGCCAGTAGCCTTTAACCTCCGCCCCAAACCGGGACACATCGTGCCACTCAGGTCTTTTCCCCTTTTGTAGCCATTCTCTAATATTTTTCAAGTCTGGATCTGTCTTCTGTGCGGCTCTGATGTATTCAAGATTTACGTCTAGATCGGTGTTATTCTCCTGTCCTGCCACCAGTTGTTTGATCTGATGAGTTACTTTGTCGATATCTTTGTTCTCTTGTCGCTCGCAAAATTTACATTCATGCACTGAACATGGTCTTCTTGACAGGCTGTCTGCATTGGCGTGACTTCTTCCTTTTCGATGTTCAATCCGGAAGTCGTAGCTCTGCAGTTTCTCTATCCATCGGGCTATCTGTCCTTCGGGATTTCTAAAGTTCAGAAGCCATTGCAGAGCAGAGTGATCCGACCTCACGCGGAATGTTCTTCCATACAGGAAGCTGTGGAAATGTTCGATGGATCTTACAACTGCCAGCAGTTCTTTCCGGGTTACACAGTAATTCCTTTCTGCTTTTCCAAACGTTTTGCTGAAGTAGCCTATCACAACTTCTTCTCCGGCTTGGAGCTGTGAGAGTACTGCCCCAATGCCATACTGGGAAGCATCGGTGTCCAGTATGAACAGTCCTTCGTCCCGAGGATAAGCCAGTATAGGAGCAGTGAGAAGACGATGTTTGAGTTCTCTAAAAGACTCTTGGCAATCTGGTGACCAGATGAACTCAACCTTATTTTCAGTAAGGCTATGCAGAGGTTTCGCAATGCTGCTGAAGTACTTCACAAAGCGTCGGTAGTAGCTGCAAAGTCCCAGAAAACTTCTGACCTCATGTTTGTTCTTCGGCACAGGCCAGTCTCTTACTGCCTTTATTTTCTCTGGATCAGTTTCTATCCCTTTCTCAGAAACGACATGTCCGAGGAAACTCACTTTCTTCTGGAAGAGGACGCATTTCTTGGGATTGAGTTGCAGATTGGCACCTCTCAGCCTGGAGAAAACCTGCTTCAGATTCGACAGGTGTTCATCGAAAGTCCTTCCAATCACCATGACATCGTCGAGATACACCAGGCATGTTTCCCATGTAAGTCCCCTCAGCACTAACTCCATTAGTCGCTCGAAGGTGGCAGGAGCATTACATAAGCCGAATGGCATGACCTTGAATTGGTACAACCCATTCCCGGTTGAAAAAGCAGTCTTCTCCTTATCGTCTTTATGGAGTTCTACTTGCCAGTAGCCACTTTTCAGGTCTAATGTAGAGAACCACTTTGATCCGGCCAAAGTGTTCAAAGTGTCGTCGATCCGGGGCAGGGGATAACTGTCTTTCTTGGTGACATCATTCAGCTTCCTATAGTCCACGCAAAATCTCATAGTGCCGTCTTTCTTGGTGACCAAAACTACTGGGGACGACCAAGGACTATTAGACTCCTCAATCACACCATCTTCCAGCATTTCGTTAACCATCGCCTTGATTTCTGATTGCTTGGCAAAAGGCAGTCTTCTCGGCGGCTGTCTAATTGGTCTTGCGTCGCCAGTATTAATTCTGTGTTGCACTAGACTCGTACGACCTGTGATTTTATCTTGAGCGAAAATATCGGCCTCCTCCAATACGAACTTCAGGGCCATTTCCATCTCCATGTCGTTCAATTGGCCCCAAGAGTTCTTGAACCGCTCTACCATTTCTACTGGCAGTCTTCTGTCTAATGCCGTGGGTGTCACCTTTCTTGACAACGTCACTCGGTCAATGGGCTCGCAAGTGGCGATAACCTCTCCTTTCTTCAATGTGACCCTGTTAGTCTGCACGTTAGCCACTCTTATGGGTATTGTCCTCTTCGGGTCTACTAAGCATCGTGCGACGAGGGCACCATCATGTCTATCTTTTAGGGGCTCCGCTATGAGAGCAGACATACCATCAAGTTTCTTCTCTAGCCTGGCTCTGACAATCTTCTCACTGTTACCAGGAATCCGTGTATCCTCGTCGACAATAAGTCTCACCCTGGGATTAGCTTCGCCTGCTGTTGGAGATAAATACAACTCTTCGTTACCGATTTTCAAGATCTTATTCTGGAAGTCTACTGACAGGACATCGAAATCTTCCATTAAATCCAGGCCCAGAATAAATTCGTCGACGATTTCTGCGACTACAGCCCTTACCTGTAGCTCAGTACTGCCCAGCCTAATGAAAACAGTGGCCTCTCCATGCACAGGTATCCTATCTCCTTTTGCCGTCTCCAACACAGGCTGTTTGTTGGTCGTGAGTGCCGACCTGTTTGGCAACATGTCTGGACGTACAACGGATCTAGTAGCACCAGTATCGATGGTGAAACTGCATTGTCTTCCGTCTATGCTGCCAGGTATAACGAGGCTCTCGCGGTAGCGTCGGATAGTGGAGACCCTGACCTTGAGGCCTTGGGTCTCGCATGCCACGTGTCGCCCACCTACACTGGCGTCAGGTCGTTTTCCCTGATGGCGCTCCCTGTTGGTATATTCTTGTCTTCTGCGAGCCACCTGTTGGGTTTGTAAGCACTGCCTACTTATGTGTCCTTTCCTACCACACTTGTAGCATTCTATGTCTGACCAATCTGCTTTCGTCCTACGTGCTCCAACCGTTGCAGTGAGCTTGCTTATGGCTTCCTTCATCAACTTGATTTCTCGCCTTAGTTCCTCTGTCGTGTCTGCATGGTCCTCTATCTCCTTCACTTCGCGCAGCCTGTTTCGGCGAGGTTGAGATGCATTCTTGGCTGCTTCAAATTCCAAACCATAAATGACGCAGTCCGTAAGTGTTTTGAACCTTCCGAGCCTTAAAGCTTGTTGCATTTCATTATCAAGTACCCCATCGATGAAGGTCTGGACGGTTATCTGGTTGACAAATTCTTCTGGGGCTTGGGGATATGCCAGTCGCACAAGTTTCTCCACTTCAGCACTAAATTCTTGCAGCGTCTCATTTGGCTTCTGGACCCTTGACTTTAGTTGTGTCTGGTAGACCTGGCTCATGTACTTGTTACCATATCTCAAATCTAGGGCCTGTATCACTGTTAAGTAGTTTTGCTGTTTCGACTCCGGGATGTTCTGGAGGATTTCTAGGGCTTTACCTCGAAGCGAGAGAATTAGAGCAGTTGCTGCCTGTTGTTCGCTCCACCCATTGCTGAGAGCCGCCGCCTCAAACTGCCTCCTGTACATGGGCCACGATGTTTCTCCGTCAAAAGTCGGCGGCTTCAAAGTTCCATGAGGCACGATTGGCATATCTTCTTCCCGACGATTTTGAACTGGGGACATTCCAGTAACTCCTCTTGGTTGAGTTCTGTCAGTCTGGCCCATCACCTGCTCTGTCAGTTCTCTATGTCTGACTTCTGTGCCTTTCATCATCATCTTCATTTGTTCTTTCAACCCTTCCACTTCTTCCCATCGTTTATTCAAATCATCTGTTACATTTTCTACTTTCTTGTCCACATTTTCTACTTTCTTGTCCACATTTTCTACTTTCTTGTCCACATTTTCTATTTGTTCGTTGATCTGTTCAATTTCTTCTTTTACATCGACTCTTATATTGTGGAACATACTTCGGAGCTCTTCTTTATCTTCTTGTCGCCTCTGTTCCTCCTCTTGTCGTCTTCTCTCGTCTTCTTCGCGCCGTCTTCTTTCATCTTCTTGTCGCCGTTGTTCGTCTTCTTCGCGTTGCCTCTTGAGGTCTTCTTTATCTTCTTGCCGCCGTCGTTCGTCTTCTTCGCGCCGTCTTCTTTCTTCTTCTTGTCGTCGTTGTTCGTCTTCTTCACGTTGCTTTTTCAGTAAGTCCATCAACTCTTTGATTTCAGCCATCTTGTCGTAGTCAGTCGATCTGGTGTTTACCATTTACAGCTAGCTTGCTTGTTCACTTCTTCACTCACTTATCCCACACTTCTGACACCAAATTGTTACGTTTTCTCCGGGTTCTGGATAAGTGAGACTTTTAATTTTAACAAAACAACTTTATTTACACTCAAAATATGGATACAATAAAATTTCTAGAATGTCTCTCTCACAAAACACTTCATTTACTGGCCTTACAATTACTACTCTCAACAAAAGTCACTAATCTGGTACTACAGTCACTACTCTCTTAACACTTTACACTGCTTCTTCAAGTCACTACCACATTATCTTACTGAACTGAACTAACTCGGGCTGGCTTGCTTTCGCTTTTATATACTCGCCGTACCTTCCCCTCCTTTCTAGAGTGTTCCATTCCAGAACGTTTTAGGACCTTCTTTTACTAGAAGGTTCTGTGAATACAGATCGGTCCTGTGTGTATACAGGGGGATGTATATACAGGTGATCCAAATGTGGTCACCACTCCTATCTTACACAAGAGGTGTTTCTCGAACTATAAGATCTCTCTGCGTATACAGGGTGTAAGGGTTCTCTGCGTATACAGGGTGTATATACAGGGTGTTCGGAATGTGCAGACCTCAGTTATCCGTTCCGACGGGGTACAAGTTGGTAACTTCGTTATTTCTGGTCCTAGAGGGTTGAGACTTCGCCTGAGGGGGGTCACCCCAGGCACCCCCAGGGGGGGTGGGGAGGCGGTGTTGCCAGATTGTGCAAAAATTCCCAGATGTTGGGGAAATTCTGGAGATGTGGCAACACCGCACCTACGTCTATTAAAGTGCTTTGTAACAATATTTTTGGATGTCTTCAAAGTGAATAAAAGTCAATTAAAGTGCATAAAACAAAATAAAATACGCTACGAATAAAGAATCACCGAGAATTTACATGGGATGGAGAAAAACTTTTTTAAACTGTGTGTTCAAAAAATGTAAGTGCTTGTTGTTTTTTTACTGCATATGTTTTTTATTCATTTAAAATAAATGTATCCATAAAATGTATATACCAAAAATAAAATTTGATAGGTACACCGACAATAACATTTAAATTTTCACAAAAAGTGTCAAACTGATTTTGGCGCAGAAAAATTGTCAACAAAGAAATTAACAAATTTTTTTTTGTCACTACAGGTTCATGCCGACAAAAAGTTCATTGTAGATTAGCATGTCAAAACCGCAAAGCATATTCTCAACGTGTGGAAAGTTGGAGAAAGTGCAACATTGCAACAAACCTTAAAAAGTTGCCTTCAACAGAAACCAAAACAAACCGACCAGAAGCAGTTCAATGAAGATTTATGGAAGGCGATGATTGGCAGCAATATACCTCTGACAAAATTAAATAATCCTAACTTAAAGCAATTTCTAGGAAAGTACTGCAAGCATAATATCCCTGACGAGTCTACCTTGCGTAAAGGATGCGTCGACACCATTTATAAAGAAACATAACTGAATATAAGAAATTCTGTGAGTTGAAATTATTTTTATGTTGTAGTAGATGACACTACAGATTCTTGCAGTAGATATATCGTCCATGCGTTAATTGGCGTGTTCGGGGAAGAGAGTCCAGACAGGTCCTATCTTTTTGTTTAAAAAAACTTTAAAAAGCCAACAATTTAACTATAACCAGATTTGTTCAAGACTCTCTGACAATTTTTTTCTTGCCTGATGTTGTTCCTTCAAAAAAATTCATGCGATGCCGCATTTTACATGCTTAAGGCCGGACAAAATTTAAAAATTGGCATTAATAGATTAGCAGAGTGTATAGGAGAGCAGTTTTTAGTAAATGATCTCATTAAGTATGTTAAAAAATATTTTTAAAATCTCCAATACGCATTCAATTTTACGAAAAACACCCCTGCAGCTATTTCGGTACCTCCTCAGCCTGTTGTAATTCGTTTTGGGTATATGGCTTGATGTAGCTATATTTTATGCTGACAACTACGACGTAATTATTGAAAGCGTTACTAATGCTCTGAACGACTTCTCTTCCCCGCTCTAATAAACTGCAAAACTCTTTATTATTCTTTTGTATCTTCCATATTATTATAATTTGAGAGTACATGAATCTATTTAGCAGAGTCAGTTGCTTTAATGAATCAATTTGAGTCTGATTGTAAATAAAATTTCGGAACAACCATACCAGTAGTTCTTACTTAACAAATTTAACATACATAATTCCAGATTTTAAAAAATATTTCGAAATTTTTTGTAGGAAACTGTACCTGAATCAGAAGCAAACATATATATATATATATATATATATATATATATATATATATATATATATATATATATATATATATATATATATATATATATATATATATATATATAGGGTTACAACTAATTAATTGCTCACTATTGGCATCTCAGTAACGGTAAGAGATCCAACATCTGTAAACAAATTTTAAATATGTTGATTCGTTCCTGAAATATCCCGAAAACGCTGAAAAACTCAATTTTCAAAATTTGACAATATATCCCTTATTATCAAATATGGGCTTCTAAGTGTTACTGTCTGAGCATAATTTGATATGAAAAATCAACTGACGGTATCAGAAATGACGTATCTGCTCTAATTTTTGCGCAGCGATAGTCAACTTTTTTTTTCTCTTATGGCCGCCATATTGGATGTTTAATTTTTTAGATGGCACAAAAATTCACCTTTCGAATGGTATAACACACTTCATATTTTTCTTCATAAACATTGTACAAATAAATAAAAACTAATTATGGTCGCAAATATAAAGTAGGTATGTGTCATTTTTTTATCAGTATTAGTTATTTGTCAAAATGTCAACACAGAAGATATTAATTAACAGAATAAAATCATATTAACAATAGATACTAACGAAACTTACAAATAGTGAATAAATACACTAACAATACATAACAAATACTTCCTACTAAATAATAAATGTGTGTAATATTAATGAATATGTGCAGAGTGCACAATGTCTTCCATTGTTATCTATGCATTGACGAACCCTCTCGCGCATACCCTTGTGTTGCTGATCTTATCATAGCAGGAGATATGGAGCAAATTCTATGTATTATAATATTCTTTAACTCTTCGTCGTTGTCAAAATGCTCAAGGTAAATAAATTATTGACATATCCCCAGAAGAAATAGTCCATTAGGGTTAGATCTGGGGATCTTGTCGGCATGCGAGCGGGTCCATTATTGCCTATCCATCTATCTCCAAACGTCTGGTCTAGATAAGCTTTTACGGCTCGGCAATTGTGTGCAGGTGAACCGTCTTGCCTTTTGTTGGTTCTTTGTTTCAAAGGGAGGTTATAAAAAAACTTCCATAAGGTTATTAGTTAACAGATGAAGGTATCCGTCGATATTCAACCTATTGCTTATGAAAAATGGTCCTTTAACTGTATCGTCTAAAAGGCCACACCAAACGTTTACACTCACCATATTTTGATGTCGCGACTCATACAAAAGATGAGGATTCTCTGTACTCCAGTAACAGTGATTATGTCTATTAAACAAACCATTATTTGTAAATGTACTCTCATCTGACCACAATATGTTAGCTGTGAAAGCATTTTGCATTTGCAACTTCCTAGCAAACCATTGGCAAAACTGCAACCGCCAGTCGTGATCTGCCTCATAAAGTGCTTGCACTATGGTGTATTTATAAGGATGGTATTTAGGTTTTTTCAGAATCTCTGACATTAGCTGCTGGCTTATTCCACATTCCCTCGCAATATGTATTGCGGATAAGTTGGAATTTATATTGACTTGAGCAAGAGCATTGATTTTGTTAGCACTGGGCTCCACATTGTAGGGGACACGCTTTCTCTTCAAAGTACCAGTTTCATCCATCGCTCTTGCTATTCTGGCGAAGATATGCCGACTTGGCTGCACACTTTCTGGATATTTTTCCTGGTATAATTGGAAAGCACGTGTCGAACTTCTAAAACTGTGGATGTATGCTTCATATATATATATATATATATATATATATATATATATATATATATATATATATATATATATATATATATATATATATATAGCTTCTCTCTTCCACAGTAAAGCGAACCATTTTGGAAATACAATTTTAGAACAAATTTAACACAAATCTTGAAATAAAATTTTTTTAAGGCACAAATCAAGTAGATTTCAAACTGACAGTTCAAATAAATCGTAACAACAAATTACAAAACAATGACACATACCTACTTGATATTTGCGACCATAATTATTTTTTTATTTATTTGTACAATGTTTATGGAGAAAAATATGAAGTGTGTTATACCATTCGAAAGGTGATTTTTTTTGCCATCTGAAAAATTGAAAATACAATATGGCGGCCATAAGAGAAAAAAAGTTGACTATCGCGGCGCAAAAATTAGAGCAGATGCGTCAATTCTGATGCCGTCAGTTGATTGCTCATATCAAATTATGCTCACATTAGGAGCCCATTTTTGATAATAAGAGATTAATTGTAAAATTTTTAAAATTGAGTTTTTCAATTTCTACAGGATATTTCAGGAATGAATTGACGTATTTAAAATTTGTTTTCAGATGTTGGATCAGCTAAAATATACGCAACCTTTTGGTAATTTAACCAACTATGTATCTCTTACCGTTACTGAGATGCCCTTAGTGAGCAATTAATTAGTTGTAACCCTGTATATAAATATATATATATATATATATATATATATATATATATATATATATATATATATATATATATATATATATATATATATACTCTTATTACTTCCGTTGATGTTGAACGAGGTTTCTCTATTTTTAAACACATGTTTACTGACAAAAGAAAACTTTGAAAAATACTTAGTAATTAATTGTTTTTATAATTATTGTAAGACATGGTTTACGTTTAACATACTGTTTTATATAGTTTTGTTAATAATTTTATTTCATTTTTAAAAACTAATTAGGTATAAACTTATAAATTATGATACATATCAATAAAAAAGTTGCATTTTCTAACAAATTGCGCTTTATTATTGTCAAATTAATTTTACTAAACTTGACGTTTCATTTTTTCAAAATTTCTAACGAAAAAATTTAAAAAGAAACAATAGTATTCATAATCACTGCTTTAGCGAACTTAATATTATGCATAATTTTTTGAATTTTTTTCTAAATTCTTTGCATTTTTTGTAATATAATGCATGTTTGTAAGAAAAGAAATTCCGGACGCAGCAGGGGCGTTAGGGTAGCGAATTTTCATTAAATGTTTCAAATTTGAATATCTCAATTTGCTATTAACCTATAAGGTTGATCAAGGGATCAGTTTTTTCGGGAACACTAAGTTTACTTTCGGATGGTTTTGTACATTTTCAAACAATAAAGTTATTTTGATGAGACATGGCATATTGTGTATACTATATAGGTTATACTGGTAACCAAATTTGATGCTGCTTTGTATATGTTTTTTATAGGGTGTCTTAAGCTGCATCTTATAAAAGATATTTGGACAATCATAGACTGGTCCACAAGTCGTTTCTTTTACTATATAGACTATACCGGTAACCAGATTGATGCCTGCATGCATATTTGCTATTAAAAATATTTTTATGAAAATTCACAACCATAACGCATATTCTGCGTCCATAGTTTTTTTATATATTGAATAAAATAAAAATCATAAATACTCCGCACCTTCAAAGAACCGTATAAAAAGGGAAATTGAGTAATTTCCCCCCCCCCCATGTTTTACAATACGCCTATAGCGGATTTTTAATTTAAGACCTCTTCAGTATAAAAATGACAGTTTTCATTGCTGACGAACAAGGGTGTGGAGAAAGAGAGAGAGAGAGAGAGAATAGCACGATACGCTAAAACCCTTGAAACGAACAGTGGGCTTGAAACGACGTCAAGTAGACGTCATAAAACACAGTAATTGAGGTCCGACAATAATGTGAGTTATAGATATAGCAGGGCTTCAATTTGCCGAGATGTGACATTCTCTCAGAACTATTAGTACACAGGGGGTAAAACAGCAGTAAAATTAACGACAGGACTCGTCGCGGCAAATTAAAATGACTTAACATAATGTATATGTAAACTGAGCATACATCATATGCACTATTTTGTGTCTAATATGTAACGTCTATGAAACATTTGCTTCGTTTATTAGTGAATTTTCGTAGAAAAAATTCACAAATGAGGTGATCACGGCTTTTTAAATTTGGAAAAATTTCGTCTGACGCCCAAAACATATTATATCCGAGGTCACTCTCTGTTTTATATGTTTATAAATAACTTTGTCCACTGAGAACTCGAGTACATTAGGAACGTGGCTGAATATAACAGATACTAAGTTTGCTTAGTGGACAAATTAATTAATAGCCACAAAACTAAGAAAATCCTGGCGGAATCTACGACATTCAGAAAATATAAAGGAGTACAAAGCAGGTCTGCTTACCATTTGGCTCGCGAAACGCAATGGGTCTCGAGTCATTTTCATCAAGCTACAAATGAACCACATATTTCCGAAAGTGCACCCATCCTTACTTTTCAGGGAACACAAAAGTATTTTGTAACAAATATATGAGTCTTTTTCTAATTTTGTCAATTCTCACTTTAGCATACCATGATTATTACTATATTTTGTAACGGTATCGTTTTATTCATTACCGTAACTGCCTTACTGACATAACGAGAACCTCAAAGCAAGCTTAGATAAGAAAAGGTGACATGATTACTGAATAATTCAAGTTTTCTTTAGAAAAGATTTGTTAATAATTTTCCATTGACAATCACCATCGCATTGCTCCTACTACATTCCTTTTATATACATTAAATAATATATCAAGAACGGCCAATGTTTCTTAGTAAAAATTTAAAACATATTTTTTTACACGCAATATCTCTTAAATTGTCCAAGTGATTAAAAAGAATATTTGCAACGTATAAGAACATAGACAGACGTGGTTGTGTACCAATCTTCAAGTTGAGTTGAGTTGAGTTGAGTTTTGAGATGGCCTTGAACTCTTCGTCCATCAGCCACAGACTTTTATAATCTTCAAGTCGTTTGGTTAAAGTAAAATAAAGTTATTCGAAATTAATAATAAAATAATCCTCGAGATCGCTTCAGATTCTGTAATGCAATATCTACAATATTGGACAAAGACAGATGACGTTATATGTATTGCTATGCTATTCAAACAAATCGTAGATGAAAACCTAAACAATGGAGGTTGTCGCAGGTTATCAGCCTGGACAGCGTTGTCAGGGAGATACGACAGGGACGCCCTCTCGGTGCAGGACCAAGTAGTATGTTGTCACAGCTCTAGTTTACACAAAATATATTAGATAGAGCTGTACAATCAACTAAGAATTGTGTAATGTCAGCCTTGGATCATTTATTTCTTAATACCAGGACAAACTTTCAAATGCTGTTAATTTTAGCATACGAGTGTATACTATAAATAAAACATTTCGGGACGCAGCAAGTGCGTTATAGTAGTGAATTTGCATAATAATTGTACATTATTAGTAAGATATATTATTAAAACTAGTTCTTTAAATTTAAATGGATCTTGGAGATCGGTTCTAGAGTCCCAGTTAGCGATTATTTGAAAACATTTATATTTTATATGGAGCTCGAAAATTGAATTTTGGTCTTAGATATAATATGTAAGTACTGCAAGTGCCCATAAAAAATTGTGTTACAAATTTCATTAAGGCAAAAGTTTTTTAGAAAAAAAATAAATATTTACAATGGGAATGTGCCTGTCAAATTATAAACATGGCAGGTATTTTTCCTTATTAATTGTTTGGATGGTTTTGTTTTAGTCAACGCATTCAGTTTTTCCAAACAATAAACAACAAAAGTTTGGACGCAGCAAGTGCGTTATGGTAATGGGTTTTCATAAAAATGTTTTTAATAGCAAATATATGTGTTTTTTTAAGAAAGCAGGCATTAAATTTGGTTACCAGTATAACCAATATAGTAGAAACAAGGTGCCATGTTTAACCAAGATAACTTTGAAAATGTATAAAAATATCCGAAAGTAAACTTAAAGTGTTCCCGAAAAAACTGGTCTCTTGGTCAACCTTGTAGGTTAATAGCAAATTGAGCTATTCAACTTTTAAGCATTTAAAGAAGATTCTCTACCATAACGCATTAGTTGCGTCCCAAATTTCTTTTGTTACAAACATGCATTATATTTCGATGGAAAATGCAAAAATGCAATAACATAGGGCGGGTTCGATTTAAAAAAAAATTCTCGACGCAGCAAGTGCGTTATGGTAGTGAATTTTCATAAAAATGTTTTTAATAACAAATATGTGTTTTTTTTTAAGAAAGCGGGCATCAAATTTGGTTACCAGTATAACCTATATAGTAAAAACAATGTGCCTTGTTTCATCAAAATAACTTTATTGTGTGAAAATGTACAAAATTTTCCAAAAGTAAACTTAGTGTTCCCGAAAAAACACGTTTCTTGGTCAACCTTATAGGTTAATAGCAAATTGAGCTGTTCAAATATGAAACATTTGTTCAAAATTCGCTACCATAACGCACTTGCTGCGTCCAGAATTTCTTTTCTTACCAACATGCATTATATTTCGATGGAAAATGCAAAAATGCAATAACATAAGGGGTGCTTGATTAAAAAAAAAATGGAAATTTGTATCACCAACGACTTATGGGCCATCCTGTGATTGTAGAAATATTATTTTAAGATGTAGCTCAAGACACCCTATATTTAATATATACAAAATTTTTTCATATCTTATATAATAACGGATATATTGAGCTTTATTGATTTTTTACGAAAATTCGACAAAAATTATATACCATTAAACGATAAACTCTATAGCTAAGGCTACTGCCAAGCATCAGAGACAGGGTCTATTTGAAATGAATTTTCTGGAAATATTTTAGTAAAATGAAAGACAATGACGATTGAAACTAAGACTTTAGGATTTGTAAAACATCCTTCTTGAGACATTTTATTTCTATAGCCCGTATTAGATTCAAGTTCTTTGCCTAAATGTTGCCAATTTTGACATTTTAAATCGCCTCTTTGACGTTTTGAGGAAAACCCCAATTTATTTTTCTTTAAATGCCTATAACTTTTTTGTCTTTTAATCTACATAGCTAAATTTTGGTAGGTAACTTACTTATAAGGACTTAAACCTACCTGCCAAATTTCGTTGCCCTTACTTTGTTAATTCCGGAGATATAAATTTTTTTCGAAAGAAAACACAAAATTTTCCGGGAAAACCTGGGCAGATTTTCTTGGCTAACGAACTCATCCAAGCCATTTGCAAAAGGAATTTTTCCACCGAATTTAATCAAAATCGGCCCATTATTTTTTGAGTTATCAGTGTGATACATATATATATATATATATATATATATATATATATATATATATATATATATATATATATATATATATATATATATATATATATATATATATATATATATATATATATATATATATACATATAAAAATTGAAACTGACCCCGGATATGTTTTCTGGAGGGCCTAATTAGCGCTCATCTGAAGAAATTCTTTCAAAATTCAAAAGTCGGGATCTCCTCATTAGTGAATTTTTTTTAAGAAAATTCACTAAAAGAAGAGAATTTGTGTCACCAACGACTTATAGGCCACCTGTGATTGTAGAATATTTTTTGAAGATGTAGCTCAAGACATCATATAATTAATGTGTACACTTTTTTTCGTATCTTGTATAATTACGGCTATATTGAGCTTCGTTGATTTTTTAAGAAAAGTCGATAAAAATTATATACCATTAAACGATAAACTCTATAGCTAAGGCTACTGCCAAAACATCAGTGAAAGTGTCTATTTGAAATGAGTTTCCGGGAAACATTTAATAAAATAAAGGACAATGACGGTTGAAGCTAAGACTTCAGGCTTTGTAAAACATTCTTCTAGAGACATTTTCTTTCCTTAGCTCGTATTAGTTTCAGGTTCTTTGCCTAAATGTTGCCAATTTTGACGTTCTAAATCGCGAATTTGACGTTCTGCGGAAAACCTCAATTTTTTTTTAATGCACATAACTTTTTTGTCTTTCAACCAACATAGCTAAATTTTGGTAGGTAATTTACCTATAACGGTATAAAGCTGCGTACCAAATTTAGCTGCTCGTACTTTGTTATTTCTGGAGATAAAAAAGGAAACACAAAATTTTCCAGGAAAACATGGACCGATTTTCCTATATAACGAACTTATCTAAGCCACTTGTGAAAGGAAGTTATTCACCAAATTTAATCAAAATCGGCCCATTATTTTTTGAGTTATCGGTGTAATACACACATACACACAGATATATATATATATATATATATATATATATATATATATATATATATATATATATATATATATATATATATATATATATATATATATATATATATATATATAAATTGGGGTACAAAATTTTCGTAAAAATATTTCATATCCGATAGCTTAATAAATTTCCCCTTAAGTGAGAATCTTCAATCTTGAACCATAGTAACACCTATGTAAACGCACGTGGGTACTAAATTAAAGAAAAATAATATAATGGGCTTCGCGGATAACTACAAATTTGTTTTAAAAAACCTTTTTTGTTGTTTATTGTTTGCAAAAAATGGATGGGTTTACTAAAACAAAACCATACAGACAATCAATAAGGAAAAATACTTGCCATATTATAATTTGACAGGTACATTCCCTTTGTAAATAATAAAATATTTTCTGAAAAACTTTTGTAACATTAATTAAGTTTGTAACAGAATTTTTTAATTCAAAGATACTTGCAGTATTTACATATTATATCTAAGACCAATTTATAATTTTTTAGGTCCAGATAAAATATTTTTTTTTTCAAATAGTCGCTAACTGGGACTCTAAAACCGATATCCAAGGGCCATTTATATTTAAAGAATTAGTTTTAATAGTATATCTTACTAATAGTGTACAATTCTTATGAAAATTCACTACTATAACGCACTTGCTGCGTTCCGAACTTTTCGTGAATTTTCTTAAAAAAAAATCACTAATGAGGAGATCCCGACTTTTAAATTTTGAAAAAATTTCTTCCAATGAGCGCTAATTAGGCCCCCTAGAACACATATCCGGGGTCAGTTTCGATTTATATATATATATATGTGTGTGTGTGTGTGTGTGTGTGTGTGTGTGTGTGTGTGTGTGTGTGTGTGTGTGTGTGTGTGTATCACACCGATAACTTAAGAAATAATGGACCGATTTTGATAAAATCCGGGAAAACCTAGACCGATTTTCCTGGCTAACGAACTTATCCAAGCCATTTGCAAAAGGAATTTATTCACCAAATTTAATCAAAATCGGCCCATTATTTTTTGAGTTATCGGTGTGATACATATATATATATATATATATATATATATATATATATATATATATATATATATATATATATATATATATATATATATATATATATATATATATATATATATATATATATATATATATATATATATATATATATATATATATATATATATATATATATATATATATAAACATATAAAAATTTAAACCGACCCCGGATATGTGTTCTGGGGGGCCTAATTAGCGCTCATTTGTAAAAATTTTTTCAAAATTTAAAAGTCGGGATCTCCTCATTAGTGAATTTTTTTTAAGAAAATTCACTAAAAATTGTATAGATCAATTATAGGGTGTCTTGACCTACATCTTGAAAAATTATTTTTACAAACACAAGCTGGCCCAAAAGTCGTTGGTGATACAAATACATTTTTTTAGTCGAATACGCCTTATGTTATTGCATTTTTGCATCTTCCATCGAAATATAATGCAAGTAAGTGTTGTAAGTAAATAAATTCTGGACGCAGCAAGTGCGTTATGGTAGCGAATTTTGATTAAATGCTTCATATTTGAAAAGCTCAATTTGCTATTAACCTATAAGGTTGACCAAGAAACGGATTTTTTCGGTTCCATTTTAAGTTTACTTTCGGAAATTTTTGTACGTTTTCAAAGAATAGAGTTTTTTTGATGAAACATGGCACATTGTTTTTACTATATATGTTATACTGGTACTCAAATTTGATGCCTGCTTTCTGAAAAAAAAAAACCACACATATTTGTGTTTAAAAATTTTTTTAATGAAAATTCACTAGCATAACGCACTTGCTGCGTCCCGAATTTTCTAATATTGAGTAATAAAGGATATTGAACATGATCGCACTGTTGGACCATCCTGTATATATATATATATATATATATATATATATATATATATATAAATTCAAAAGGACCTTGCATATGGGTTCTAGGCCCTACTTGGCGCTTATTTGTAAAAAATTTCTGAAAGTCTCACTATCGTTGCCTCCGCATTAGTGAATTTTTTTAAGGAAAATTAACTAACAAAACAAACATGCATTTAATACAATTGTATTATAGAAATTGCCTGTTTAATAGGCTACGTAGAGAGTATTAGTTGGCGTGTAATTGACAGCAGCAAGGGAATCAGTGACTGGTTAATAATAATGCATCAAGCGGTAGTATTGGAGAACAGCACACTAAGGAGGCAATGAAATGCTCCTTTAGGCGTTTCAGTGCACCGGACACAAATTAACTATTGCTTCTCGAAACACAATGCATGTCTCAATAATGTAACCCTAGAGTTATAGTCAATTTCAGTTGCACTTTACCTAATGCATAATTAACCTTCCAGCAAGTAGCTTCAGTGCACGTATCCATGGCTTTGTGGTCTCAGATATTGAATCGATCCTATAAAAATATATGATCGAGTAATTCGATATGGGTGAAAATCTTTAGATTTAAAAACAGTCTACATGGCTTTAAAATTTAAGTCATATCAAAGTTTAAAATAATTCTCGACGCAGCAAGTGCGTCATGGTGGGGAATTTTCATTAAATGTTTCAAATTTGAATAACCCAATGTTCCATCCACTTAGAAAGTTGAATTCTGGTATGTACTAAGGCCTTTCTCAAGGCCACCAAATTTCATTAAAATATCTTTGGAGAAAAAATTTTTTTAGAAAGAAAACTCAAAATCTTTCCGGAAACCTTATCGGATTTTCCTGGCTAACGAACTCATCCAAGCGATTAATAAAAGAAAGGAACTTGCCGAGTTTTATCTAAATCGGTTAATTATTTTTTGAGTAATCGGTTGGACACCTATATATATATATATATATATATATATATATATATATATATATATATATATATATATATATATATATATATATATATATATATATATATATATATATATATATATATATAGGGATGATCCAAATTCAGTTTCGGAAATTGTTTTTAAAAAAAAAACACACAAATTTAAAAAATATTCGAATTTGTTTTTATTAATCAAAAATATTATGCATTTCATTAATGATGAAAAATAATATCGATTAAATGGCCGCCTCTGGACCTTTTGCAGCAACCCATCCTTTTAAGGTAATTACCGATTACTTCTTCGAAGGTTTCGGGCAGTATGTAGGCTATAAATTGGCGGATGTTGGCTTTTAGCTGCTCCAATGTTTCAGGTATGTTGGCGTAGACACGACTTTTAACGTAGCCCCACAAAGAAGTCCAGTGGCGTCAAGTTGCATGATCTTGGCGGCCAATTGACTTCACCAAAACGTGAAATGGTGCGACCCGGGAACTTTTCACGCAAAACATCCAACGTTGCTGCGTGACAAGTTGCAACGTCTTGTTGGAACCACTTGTCGTCGATGCCAATATATTCGTTTTCATGCCAGAAATAATCGGCTATCATGCGCCTATAGCGCTCACCATTGACACACCAAACAGTTACTTTTTGGCCATGTAATGGAGTTTCGTGGACCACATGAGGATTTTCTTCGCCCCATATTCGACAATTCTGTTTATTGACATAGCCAGACAAATGAAAATGTGCCTCATCAGAGAAGAATTTTTTTGTGAAAAGTCTGCATCAACTTCTTACTGCTCTAACACCCAATACGCGCAAATTCTTCTGGTATCTCGGCTTTAGTTCTTGTGTTATTGAATCTTATACGGCTTTAGATGCAAGTCCTGGTGCAAAATTCGCCAAAGGGAGCTGTAAGGTAAGCCTAAAACCTGTGAAAGCCGAGGAATCGACACTTCCGGGTCTTCGGCCACACTTTCATTTACAGCCGCGATATTTTCTGCTGATCGGATGCCACGATGATGCACATGCCTTGCCCTGTCTACAATGCTTCCAGTCTCTTGAAATTTTTGCACTACGTTGCGATTTGTTCGCTCAGTAGGACGATTAAATTGACCATAATCTTCCCGTAAATTTCTGTACACAGTTCGTACAGACTTGTTATTTCTGTAAAACAATTCAACCATTTTAACACTTTCATTTACAGCAGCGACATTTTCTGCTGATCGGATGCCACGATGATGCACATGCCTTACCCTGTCTACAATGCTTCCAGTCTCTTGAAATTTTTGCACTACGTTGCGATTTGTTCGCTCAGTAGGACGATTAAATTGACCATAATCTTCCCGTAAATTTCTGTACACAGTTCGTACAGACTTGTTATTTCTGTAAAACAATTCAACCATTTTAACATGCTGAGTTAACCGATCCATTTCGTAAATGTATAGTGTCAGACTGACAGTTGACACCTGAAGAACATATGCTTTTTGACAACTCCTTGATTTACGGTGCTGCGAACATAGGAAACTCCAATTGTATCACCCATTATATATATATATATATATATATATATATATATATATATATATATATATATATATATATATATATTAAGTATCACATCGATAACTAAAAAAACAATGGACCGATATTTATAAAATTTGGCAGGTACCTTCCTTTTATTAGTGGCTTGGACAACTTCGTTATCCAGGAAAATCCAGCTGGGTTTTCCAGGAAAATTTTGTGTGTTCTTTTTGGAAAAAAAATCATATCTCCGGTAATAACAAACTTGTGGCAACGAAATTTGGTAAACTGATTTACATTGCAAAAACAAAGCTGTGTACCAAAATTTAGGTCTCTGATGTGAAAGAAAAAAAGTTAGAGGCACTTAATTTAGCAAAATTTTAGTGGCACTAAAAGTCACGTAATACGCAATACCAAAATATTGGATGCGTTAAAACAAAATCTATTAAATGTTACAGAGAACTTTTATCTTTTCATGCCACAAAAAGTTCAAGAAGTACCAGAAAAATTACTTTGAAAATTTAAATTTGTTCCTGTAAATGTCCAACTGGAGAGTTTAAACTCGAAAATTAGTATAACTATTGTGTTTTATTAATCGCGGCACCCCAGATGCGGAAGCAGTATTCGAGGTTTGGCCTTATTTGTAAAGTATATAAGTTATAGAGATTAGCTGGTGAAAAATATTTGCAAGCTTGGAAGATAAAACCTAATTTCATAGCAGCCGCTTCTGCAATTGATGTGAGATGTTGGTGCCACTTGAGATTTCGATCCACAGAAATGTCAACAAGTGAAGGGACTCAATACGTTGAATAACTTGGTTGTTCATTGTGATGGGTCTAGATCTGGTGTATCTCTTATGAGGTAGAAAGCAAGACTGAGATTTGCTGAAGTTGAATTGTATAAGATTTTTACTTCCTCAGTCTAATACTTTTTGGAGATCTACATAGACAGAACCCTCCACGAGTCTGCGACCTTCATCTAATTGGGCTAAAGGAACAGGCTTAGAATATTGTCTATTTGAGTGGAGGGTGCTGTCGTCCGCGTAACTGTGAACTGAGATGCATGTGCTGGGGAAGAGGAAATTGATGTGGAGAAGGAACAAAGTAGGGGCTAAAGCTGAACCTTGAGGGACTCCTGTATTAATTGGATACAGTTTAGAGGCATGACCAACCACGACAACAGAAATGATCTGGTTGGAGAGGAAATTTGCTGTGCAGGTACAGAGTTTTGGTGGTAGGCCATAGGCCGGAAGTTTATTAAGCAGCGCTGCGTGCCAGACCTGGTCGAATGCTTTGGATATGTCTATAGCGACAATCTGGGGTTCACCGTGTAGTTCCATAGACTTGTTACAATACTGGGTGACAAAGGAAAGGAGGTCGGCAGTTGATCTGCGCTGACGGAATCCATACTGCCTGTCGTTGGTTAGACTGTGTTTTTCAAGAAATTTTAGTAATTCGGTGTTTATATACTTTTTCATCCCTTCAGAGATGACTGAAGAAAAAGAAATAGGCCTGTAGTTGTTAGGAAGCGCTTTGGATCCTTTCTTGGGGACGGGTTGTACTCTAGAAGCTTTCCAGTTACTGGGGAATATGCCTCTATTGTAAGATGTCTGAAACAGACGAGTCCGGAAAGGAGCAATTTCTGGTGCGCATTATTTGAGAACAATTGCTGGGATCTCGTCAAGGCCAGAGGCTTTCCTGACATTAAGAGAAGAAGGAATCTTTCGTACCTTTTTAGTTTTGAAAATGATATCCGTCATTTTATGCGCGACATTGGCGACTGTTGGTGGTTGAACATTTGGAGGTGGGTTGAAAGTAGAATTGCCGACGAACAAGGACGCAAAAAGCCTTGCCCAGGGAGGTAGAAACAAGAGGTGGGAACGTGGTCTTGCAGAAATTATTGCCAATAGATTTAGCAAAAGTCCAGAAGGACTTGTTGGCATTGGAGCTTGAGAGGACTTTGTTTTTGATGTGGTTATTAAAAGCGTTTTTTTCCTCAGAAAGAATGCGGACATAGCAGTTTCTTGCCATGTTAAATACTTGACGGTTTTCTTGACTGGGATTGTGTAGAAGCGTTTTGTGAGCTTTGCTCGCTTTCATTAAAAAAAACATATCTTCTATTTATAATATATATATATATATATATATATATATATGTTTATATATATATATATATATATATATATATATATATATATATATATATATATATATATATATATATATATATATATATATATATATATATATATATATGTGTGTGTGTGTGTGTGTGTGTGTGTGTGTGTGAGTGTGTATCCAACCGATAACTCAAAAAATAATTAATCGATTTGGATGAAACTCTGGAGGTACCTTCGAGTTCGTTAGCCAGGAAAATCGGTTTTTCCGGGAGAATTTTGAGTTCTCTTTCGAATTTTTTTTTTGTTTGAAAATTACTAAGCTAATGAAATTTGGTAGATATACTTTCTTGGGAAAGACCATACTACGTACCAAAATTCAACTTTACTAGTTTATAGAAAATTCAGTTATCCAAATCTCAAGCATTTAATGAAAATTCACTACTATAACGTATTTGCTGCGTCCGGAATATTTATTTCTTTTGATTTAAGGACCCAAGTTTTGATGTATGGTATACTTTTTTACAATATAAACCTTTGTACCAAATTTGGCTGTCATGGCTTTATTATTTCTGGAGCTACAACTTTTTTCGAACGAAAACTCAAAATAAACATATAAAAATTGAAAGTGACCTCGGATATGTGTTCTAGTTCTAGCACGCCTAGTTTGCGCTCATTTTTTTTTCAAAACTCAGAAGTCGAGATCTCCTTGTTAATTTTTTTTTTAAATTTACTTAAACGATTATCAGATCTTTTTAGTGAATTTTTATTTTAAAAAAATCACTAATAGAGAGGTATCGATGGTGTATCAATCCAATGACTCTAAAAATAATTAACCGATTTCGATAGAATTCGGCAGCGCCTTTCTTTTATTAATGGCTTGGATAAGTTTGTTAGCCAGGAAAATCGTATAGGGTTTTCCAGGTAAGTTTTGAGTTTCCTTTCAAAAAAAATTTTTTTCTCCGAGAATTACAAAGCTGTTTTTACTAGATGCTGCCTCGGAAAAGACCTTACTACGTACGAAAATTCAACTTTCTGAGTTTATAGAAAATGGACTTCTTTCGAAAAAAAAAATTTTCTCCGAATATTACAATTTTAGTTTAATGAAATTTGGTGGGTGTCTTGCCTTTGAAAAGACCTTACTACACGCCAAAATTAAACTTTCTAAATTTATAGAAAATTGAGTTATTCAAGTTTGAAGCATTTAATAAAAATTCACTACCATAACGCACTTGCTGCGTCGCGAACTTTTAACTATAAACTAAAAAAGTTCGGGACGCAGCAATTGCGTTATGGTAGTGAATTTTTATTAAATGCTTCTTACTTGAATAACTAAATTTTCTATAAACATAGAAAGTTTAGTTTTGGTATGTAGTAAGGTCTTTCCTAAGGCAAAATATCCACCAAATTTCATTAAAATAACTTTGTGATATTCGGATAAAAGAAATTTTTCGAAAGAAAATTGAAAATTTGAATACCTCAATTTTCTATCAACTTAGAAAGTTGAATTTTGGTGCGTAGTAAGGTCTCTCCTAAGGAAATATATCTAGTAAATTTCATTAAATCAGCTTTGTAATTTTCGAAAAAAAAATTTTTTTCGAAAGAAAACTCAAAATTTTCCTGGAAACCCCTATCCGATTTTCCTGGATAACGAACTCATCCAAGCCATTAACAAAAGAAAGGCACTTGCCGAGTTTCATCGAAATCGATTATTTATATATATATATATATATATATATATATATATATATATATATATATATATATATATATATATATATATATATATATATATATATATATATATATATATATATATATATATATATAAACATATAACAATTGAAACTGACCCCGGATATGGGTTCTAGGGGTCCTAGTTCGCGCTCATTTAAAAAAATTATTGCAAAGTCTCACCATCGATACCTCTCTATTAGTGCATTTTGTTAAATAAAAATGCACTAAAAACCGATTACAAAGCAAAAGGTAATTGCATTCTGTTTACGCATTATTAAATATTAAAAATTAAAATTAAATTGCATTTCCGATTCAATTCAGGTGTACAAGTCTCGCACCGTACGTCGGTGAATAATGTTACCATGGTAACCTGTCTCCTGCGGTGTATGAAAGTTTTGAATATCGATGCACTTACTGAAAAAGTGATTTATTCCGTTATTTTCTGCATTATCTTGGTAGTGCACTAGCTTCATTACATGTTATTAGATATTAAATTAATAACACGATAATAAAGGAACATTATGTTTTATAGATAAACGATTTGTGCGTGTGTGTTTGTGCATGGTAAGACGGGTTTAGATGCAGAATGCTGCTTTATATATTCTCAAGGTAGGAAATGTTAACCCCTTTTATTATGATTATGGTTTTCTACGTTATCGTTTCTATATATTGTTCTCACAAGAGTTATTTAATTCTATAACCCTATCTTTGAAATTATTAATTACACTATCTGAAATTAAAATACAAAATATAAAAGATATGCCTAGACAATTAGAATACAACCTTACTAATTAGTTTGCTATAAAAAAACTCTCAGATAATTACCTACCTCGCAGGTAGTGGACTCGTCCACTTATTACACAGGTGACTTCAAAAACATTAAATTTTTAGGTACTCTCTATTTATTAGCCTAACAAAATTACAAATATTCATCTTGTTAGGTATAAGGTAAATAGTGGGAAATCTCAAAACTGAAGATATAAAAAATTAAAAAGTTCGGGACGCAGCAAGTGCGTTATGGTAGTGAATTTTCATTAAATGCTTCAAATTTGAATAACTTAATTTTCTATAAACCTTGGTACGTAGTAAGGTCTTTGTCAAGGAAACATATCTACCAAATTTCATTAAAATAGCTTTGTAATTTTCCTAGAAGAAAATTTTTCTTCGAAAGAAAACAAATTTTACCCGGAAAACCTTGTCCGATTTTCCTGGCTAACGAACTTATCCAAGCCGTTAATAATAGAAAGGTACTTGCAGAGTTTAATTGGTCGAACTTTATCTTATAATCATAGTTAAAAAGTTCGGGACGCAGCAAGTGCGTTATGGTAGTGAATTTTTATTAAATGCTTCAATTTGAATAACTCAATTTTCTATAAACTTAGAAAGCTTAATTGTGGTACGTAGTAAGAACTTTACTAAGGCAAGATATCCACCGAATTTCATTAAAATAACTTTGTAATTTTCGGAGAAAAACATTTTTTTTCGAAAGAAAATTTAAAATTTGAAAAAATCAATTATCTATAAACTTAGAAAGTTAAATTTTGGTACGTAGTAAGGCCTCTCCTAAGGCAATATACTCATTAAATTTGATTAAAACAGCTTTGTGATTTTCGGAGAAAAAAATTTTTTTCGCAAGGAAACTTTAAATTTTCTCGGAAAACGCCGTCCGATTTTCCTGGCTAACGAACTGATCCAAGCCATTAATAAGACAAAGGCACTTGCCGAGTTTCATCGAAATCGGTTAATTATCTCTTGAGTTATCGGATACATACATACATACATACATATATATATATATATATATATATATATATATATATATATATATATATATATATAACAGGATTGATAACACGGCATTTATGTACTATACAAGGAGAAAGGTTTAAGGGCCAAGCCGCAAGGAGACAACCGCAAACACGTGTTTCAGGCTAATTAGCCATCATCAGTACGGTATAGCCAGGTGAAGATGGTAACACTCTGTTGGGACTCCGTATATTTTTCCATCTTCATCCAGAGTGTTACCATCTTCACCTGGCTATACCGTACTGATGATGGCTAATTAGCCTGAAACACGTGTTTGCGGTTGTCTCCTTGCGGCTTGGCCCTTAAACCTTTTTCCTATATATATATATATATATATATATATATATATATATATATATATATATATATATATATATATATATATATAAATTGAAACTGACCCCGGATATGGGTTCTAGGGGTCCTAGTTCGCGCTCATTTGAAAAAATTGTTGCAAAGTGTGTGTAGTGAATTTTTTTAAATTAAAAATTCAGTAAAAAATCAAACTCCCACCATTTTACCCGCAACACTTTATCCGTTTTTAGTGAATCTTTATTCAAAAAAATATTCACTGTTAGAGAGGTATCGATGGTAAGACTGCAAAAATTTTTTCAAATGAGCGCGAACTAGGACCCCTAGAACCCATATCCCGGGTCAATTTCAATTTTTATATGTTTATATATATATATATATATATATATATATATATATATATATATATATATATATATATTATATAATAATTGGCTTGGCTTTTATATTTTATATTATTTATTATTATTATTGTATTTATGATATTGAAATGATATTTGATATTTATATTTAGAATTATTTTATATATGGAAAAATGATATAAAAAAAAAATATTACACCTTATATTATTTTACACCATGAATTATGGGTGACTCCCTATATTTTATAATGTGAAACTTTATCTGAATAAAATATGTTTTGTGACTCTTGTGATTTAAGCTATCTCAGGGTTATTTGGGTTGCCTATCCTTCTATTATATATATATGTATGTCAAATAAATTATATTCAAATATTTTATTTACTTACTTATCTCAGTAGTCGGTTCTGCTAAAATAGGAAGAAAGTAGCCTGCAAATATTTATAGTAGCCTTATTATCTTATTATGGGTTTTCAAAGAATTACGTTTCAAAATTCTTAAACAAATTTTATTGGCACAATTTAAAATCTAAACTCTAAACTTTAAACGGATCCGTTGTTCTAATTATCAAACTAATATCAATTTACAATGATTAAATTTAGTATCCGAATTTACGGCTTTCATTCAATTGTTCTTATTAATAAAATATGGATCCTTGACCTGCACTCCCTCTGTATTCTCAATGTTGAACTATGGTTAAATTATCCCATAAGATTTCTACTTTATGCGTTTAAATCTTAATTTCCCATAAACACATTTGCTTAAAATGATATTTGACAGAATGGGCTGTCTTTTTATTGAAATATTTGTCTGGTTGAGCTGCTATACATTAAATAAATTAAATCTCTAACCTTGGCTTCCTCGCTAATGGTATTGGGTATCCTCAAATGTACGTATTATTGATATATTTACTGCTTATCTCGTACTTCCTTACGTTAAAAACTTGATGTAACGTCTCTTCTTTGTTTTAGCGGCAAATTGAATTTCCCTTGGACAATTTATACTTTAAAATATTTATATTTAAAATGGGAAGCAATAATGACGCTCTCTCGCATCTGAATTTCAACAACAACCAACAAAAATTATAACAAAAGCGGAAATGTTGCCCAAATTCATCTAACATTTGGTGTTTCCTGTCTGATCATAGCATTCTCTCTTCCAATTCATTAATTAATGTTTTGACAGATATTCTCCTTGGAACCATCGAGTAAGTATAAAATATTCTATTCTTAAAATTGACATCTGATCTAACCTTACTTTTTTAATCTAATTATAATCAATAATAAATGTATAAATTCATTAAGTTCATGCTGTAATCTTGATTTATAAGTTCCAGAACACTAAACACTGTTTTTAGTAACTTCCAGTTCATTGTTTTTATACACAGACACATATATGGGTACATTTCAGTTCATTGTTCACATAAATAAAAATAAACTAAATTCACATATTGAAAACATCATACAAGGGGTTTGTTTTGTTCATTACATTTTGGTAATTGATTTTGAACATAATTCTTTGGTATGTATTTCATGCTTACTATTTCAATCTATCTACATATAGATTTCTGGCTCTTTTTATTTCACTTTAACTGAGATATTTTCCAAATTGCTAGTTAAACTTTTTAAGACTCATTTAATTATCATTCCAACAAATTATGGCTATATATCTTTCATTGCTTCTCCAAATAACACTGACTAACAATAATAGTGAATGTGCTTGTGTTTTAATGTTATTATTTTGTTTTCTGTTTTAGTGTACAGTAAAATATGTCGAACGATGTGGATATGTATACAATATACAGAGAACCCATATGCATTACGTGTAAACCGTAAGTATTTTACTTATTACTGACCAGTGGTACTACTACTACCCCCCATTACTAATCTGATCAGCCAATTTTTTAATCAATAATCAGAATTTAACATTATCATAGTAGTCTCCGTAAGGGTTTTCATTTTTGTTTTTATAACTTTTGTATGGCCTTAGCAATTCTCAGCACAACACCCCCCAATTTTGCAGACATTATTTCGATTCTCGAAAGTAATGGAAGCAAAATTTACATACGTGCTGATATTTTATTTTCATTGTTATTGATAGAAGTGGAATATATCTTGTATATTAAATATTCCTCTAATTTTTCCTGTGATTGGGTCTTTGATTTCACAACTATTAACTGGGTTTTCTGTTGTGATCTCGAATGGACCCTCAAATGGCATCATTAACTTGGCACTGATATTTTTCTTATAGTTCGAGGTTCGCAATGCCCTTATGATTACTAAATCTCCTCTTTTAAATGTCGATTTCTTAGATTTCTTTTTCAAAAACCTTTTTGCACATTTCTCTGCACGTCTCTCATTTAATTTATTGACCATTTTTACTACTTCTTCGTAGGTTTTACTATTTTGTTGGAGCCATTTTCTTTCAGGCATGACACCTTTGAATAGATAAATCGGTGATTGTCCAGTCATTGTATGTGGACTATTATTAAGTAATTCTTCTATTATATTTAGTTTATCTTGCCACTCTCGGTGATCGCTGTGTACCATTATCCTCAAATACTTGTTAAGTTCTTGTATATATCTCTCAGAAATGTTTGATTGTGGATGACGGATACTCGTAAATCGTAATGTCACTTGGTTTTGTTGACAAAATCTTTTAAAACGTTCTGATTGGAAACATGTCGCATTGTCGACAATACAGAACTTTGGACTGCCTACGATTTGAAAATAATTTCTCAATGAATCATTGACACATTTAACGTTAGTTCTCACACATGGATATAACTTCACAAATTTCGAAAATAGATCTACTACGACTAATATGTGCTTGTTGCCTTGATAGCTAGGTATTAGGTCAGATAAGAAATCTATGGCTATAATCTCCAATGGTTCCCTTGCTATGATTGATTTAGGGCTATTTTGATACCTGAGATTCTTCCATTTTCCCAACTGACATGTGGCACATTTTCTCACTCGTTCCTTAATTACTTTGTAGTCGTTTATGTTAATATAATTTTCTCGAAATGTCAGCCATAGTTTTCTAGCACCCATATGACAGTTTTCTGTATGTAGTTGATCAATGACTTTATAGGCCAAGCTATTAGTAATTAAATATTTCTCATCGTCAATCGGTCCTTTTACATATATATTTTGACAAATTCTAGAGCCTCTTTTTTCTTTCTCGGACAAGTTTACTTGATCTTGCGTTATCTGATGTAGTGAAAAGATTCCTTGTTTATCCTTCAGTATATTCATTCCTATTCTTATTCTCTTTTCCTGTTCTTTCCTGTTGCTATCATTTTCCCTAGTTAAAGCGTCTGCTATAATATTTAGCTTTCCTGGTATATACTTGATGGTAAATTTGTATTCTTGTAGCAATAAGGCCCATCTATGTACTCGGTTGTTCATTAATTTGTTATTCATTATATGTATTAACGACAAATGGTCTGTTTCTATTATGAATTCATTTCCGAGCAAATAAAATCTTAACTTGGTTACACAAAATATAATGCTCGCCAATTCTAGTTCAGTAACGGAATATCCCCTTTCGTGTTTCTTTGTCACCCTTGATACGAACGATATAGGAACCTCTATGCCATCTTGGTCTTGCAAAAGAACTCCAGCGAATCTATTTAGCGAAGCATCAGTTCTCAGAGTAAATGCTTGATCATATCTAGGATGATATACCTCTAAATTCTTCGTAAATTCCTTCTTTATTTTGCAAAAAGCCTCTTCATGCTCGACCCCCCATTTCCATTTGACATCCTTTTTCAGTAATCTCAACAAAGGTAACATTTTATTTGAGAGATCTGGAATTAATCTTTTAAAATAATTCAATACCCCGAGAAATCCTCGTAATGCCTTTAGGTTTCTTGGTCGATGATATTCCAATATACTCTTGACTCGATCTTCGTCCATTTTAACTCCTTTGTCGTTCAGTTCGTATCCCAAATATTTGACTTGCATTTTGCAGAAATGGCATTTCTCCAAGTTTACCTTTAAACCTTCTCTGTCTAATGCTCTTAAAACAACGTCTACATGTCTGTAATGATCTTCAATTGTTTTGGAGTAGATTAATATGTCATCGACATAATGCAGAACAAAATCTTCAAATTTGTCTAGGATTTTGTGTAATGCTTTAACCAGAGCAGAACAAGCTGATTGTATTCCAAATGGGGTTACAGCAAATCGATATACTGAACCATCTATCATAAAGCCTGTGTACTCTCTACATGATTCTTCCAGTGGTATCAGCCAAAAACTATGTTTTAAATCTACTTTTGAAAAAATATTTGCACCCGTTATACTTCCGAAAATACTTTCTATTCCTACTGGTGAACTATATTGAGGAATTGACAATTTATTAATATTTCTAGCATCTAAACACAATCTTATTCCCCCATCTGCCTTTTTTACTACGACTATTGGGTTGATATATGGAGTATCACTTCTTTCTATTATTCCTTGCTCTAACATGTTATTTATTTCCTGGTGTACTTGTTTCTGATATTTATATGGAATCGGATACGTTTTCGATTTAAAATTTGCTATCTCTTTTACTTTAAATTGATGCATATGACCCACAGCTACTCGACTAGTTTCATCGAACAAACTTTCATACTTACATAATATATTCTTTATTTTTCGATCATATTCTTCATTTTCATTTATTATTTCTTTTATATTCTTCTCTTCATATTCTTTCATATAATCTATACTATTTATATAATTCATATTTTCATTTTCACTACTATTTTCTTCACATTTATTCACAATTTCGTCAGTCATATGCACTATTTCGTTGTCCTTAGGGTTCTTTCAATTCTTGTCAAATAAGTTAATAGTTGCTCCATCGTTTTGATATTATTAATGGCAATTGTCTCCGTAATCTGGTTTTCGAAATGCCTGGAGATATACATGACTATTTCTTCTTCCTCCATTCTCGGGTGTAGGTACTGCGCTGTATTGTATAAATGCAGACAATAGTTGCTAAAATCTTGATTTCGATTGTAATCGAACCGTCCAAAGTAAAGTTTTTCTCTGAATATCCCTTGATGGAACTCTTCCCAGTAAAATTTCATGAAAAGAAGTTCAAATTCTTCTATGTTGTGGATTTCGTTTTCTCTACTGGAAAACCATAGTAGAGGATTTCCTACCAGCTGCATCCTTATCACGTCCTTTACATCGTTGATATCAGTTATATATCTTACTTTGTTTTTTATGCTGTTGATAAACACTCTGGGGTGTAGTTTGTTTATATTTCCATCAAATTTTGTTCCTGTATCCATATTTATTGGCATACCGTAGCTCCTGGTGTTTTGACTGTTTATTTTGTTGAAGATTTCTTCTCTCGTCTTGCCAATTTGCTCCTCTGTTTTCTTTTTTATGTGTGTTATTTCTGAGTCAACCATTTGTATTTGCGTTTCGACTTTTGTAAACTCTTCTCTGGTTTTCTCGGCTTGATTATAAAAGTGGTCGTGAATTTCTTGCATCCCTGTATTCATTTCAGTTTCTATTTTCTGGCAATTTTGTTGACATTTCTGTTTTGCCTCATCCACGTCACTTCTTATTTGTATAATTATCACCTCATTTTCCTTTTCCAAGGTGTTTTGTTTCCTGTTCATTTCCTCCATGAGATATTTCTCACTCTCTTCTAATTTTCCTGCCATCCTGTTTTCCATATCTTGCTTGAGTTTTTCTATATTTTCTTTCGTTTCTTCTCTGAGATCTTGAATGTTTCGATACAATATAGTATCATTTTCTTGTAATTTATTCATATCCCTTTTGATTTCTGTTGTGACATTCTGTATAAATACTTCTAGATTTTTCATATCTTCTTGTTTCACCATTTTATTCATGTTTTCATTTATACTTTCCATATTTCTTTCTTGCTTCGCCATTTTATTACTTATACTTTCTTCCAACTTATTCATATTCTGTAGAAACATATATGTCATTTCTTGCAATAATTTTTGTTCCGTACTTGGCGTTTCTTCTTGTGCGTTCGGTTCTACCGTTTCAGTTTCTTCACTCTCCTCCGGTTTATCTGGTATTTCCTCCTGCGATACGGTTTCTTTTACTAACATTTCTTCCGTTTTCTCTTCTCCTGTGTCTCCTTCATCAAATTGTTCCTCCTGTTGTATTTCTTCAGTCTTCTTTGTTTTTCTAGCTCTTGTTTGCTTTTGTTGCGACATTTTTATGTTTAAATTTCTTTATTTAGGATGATCAGTAATTAAATTTTTATTTTTCAGGTCTGGCTCTACCAATGTTAAGAATTCCTGTGCCCAGATGTTGCAGTTTGCTCCCCTGTTTTGCTGTGCCTGGACGTTATGGCTAGTTTCCCCTATTTTTGCTGTGCCCGAACGTTGCGGCGCCAATTATATAATAATTGGCTTGGCTTTTATATTTTATATTATTTATTATTATTATTGTATTTATGATATTGAAATGATATTTGATATTTATATTTAGAATTATTTTATATATGGAAAAATGATATAAAAAAAAATATTACACCTTATATTATTTTACACCATGAATTATGGGTGACTCCCTATATTTTATAATGTGAAACTTTATCTGAATAAAATATGTTTTGTGACTCTTGTGATTTAAGCTATCTCAGGGTTATTTGGGTTGCCTATCCTTCTATTATATATATATGTATGTCAAATAAATTATATTCAAATATTTTATTTACTTACTTATCTCAGTAGTCGGTTCTGCTAAAATAGGAAGAAAGTAGCCTGCAAATATTTATAGTAGCCTTATTATCTTATTATGGGTTTTCAAAGAATTACGTTTCAAAATTCTTAAACAAATTTTATTGGCACAATTTAAAATCTAAACTCTAAACTTTAAACGGATCCGTTGTTCTAATTATCAAACTAATATCAATTTACAATGATTAAATTTAGTATCCGAATTTACGGCTTTCATTCAATTGTTCTTATTAATAAAATATGGATCCTTGACCTGCACTCCCTCTGTATTCTCAATGTTGAACTATGGTTAAATTATCCCATAAGATTTCTACTTTATGCGTTTAAATCTTAATTTCCCATAAACACATTTGCTTAAAATGATATTTGACAGAATGGGCTGTCTTTTTATTGAAATATTTGTCTGGTTGAGCTGCTATACATTAAATAAATTAAATCTCTAACCTTGGCTTCCTCGCTAATGGTATTGGGTATCCTCAAATGTACGTATTATTGATATATTTACTGCTTATCTCGTACTTCCTTACGTTAAAAACTTGATGTAACGTCTCTTCTTTGTTTTAGCGGCAAATTGAATTTCCCTTGGACAATTTATACTTTAAAATATTTATATTTAAAATGGGAAGCAATAATGACGCTCTCTCGCATCTGAATTTCAACAACAACCAACAAAAATTATAACAAAAGCGGAAATGTTGCCCAAATTCATCTAACATTTGGTGTTTCCTGTCTGATCATAGCATTCTCTCTTCCAATTCATTAATTAATGTTTTGACAGATATTCTCCTTGGAACCATCGAGTAAGTATAAAATATTCTATTCTTAAAATTGACATCTGATCTAACCTTACTTTTTTAATCTAATTATAATCAATAATAAATGTATAAATTCATTAAGTTCATGCTGTAATCTTGATTTATAAGTTCCAGAACACTAAACACTGTTTTTAGTAACTTCCAGTTCATTGTTTTTATACACAGACACATATATGGGTACATTTCAGTTCATTGTTCACATAAATAAAAATAAACTAAATTCACATATTGAAAACATCATACAAGGGGTTTGTTTTGTTCATTACCTTTTGGTAATTGATTTTGAACATAATTCTTTGGTATGTATTTCATGCTTACTATTTCAATCTATCTACATATAGATTTCTGGCTCTTTTTATTTCACTTTAACTGAGATATTTTCCAAATTGCTAGTTAAACTTTTTAAGACTCATTTAATTATCATTCCAACAAATTATGGCTATATATCTTTCATTGCTTCTCCAAATAACACTGACTAACAATAATAGTGAATGTGCTTGTGTTTTAATGTTATTATTTTGTTTTCTGTTTTAGTGTACAGTAAAATATGTCGAACGATGTGGATATGTATACAATATACAGAGAACCCATATGCATTACGTGTAAACCGTAAGTATTTTACTTATTACTGACCAGTGGTACTACTACTACCCCCCATTACTAATCTGATCAGCCAATTTTTTAATCAATAATCAGAATTTAACATTATCATAGTAGTTTCCGTAAGGGTTTTCATTTTTGTTTTTATAACTTTTATATGGCCTTAGCAATTCTCAGCACAATATATATATATATATATATATATATATATATATATATATATATATATATATATATATATATATATATATATATAGATATATATATATATATATATATATAAATATATATATATATATATATATATATATATATATATATATATATATATATATATATATATATATATATATATATATATATATATATGTATGTATCCGCACGATAACTAAAAAAGTTGTTAACCGGTTTTGATAAAACTCGACAAGAATGTTTATTTTATCAATCGCTTGTACGGATTCGTTAACCAGGAACATCGGACAAGGTTTTCGGGGAAAGTGTTGAGTTTTCTTCCGGAAAAAATTTTTTTCTTCGAAAGTTACTAATATATTTTAATGAAATTTGGTGAATATATTTCCTTGAAAAGGAACTTACTATGTACCAAAATTCAACTATCTAAGCTTATAGAAAAATAAGTTATTCAAATTTTCAATTTTCTTTCGAAAAAAATTTCCTTCTCCGAAAATTAGTCAGTTATTTTATTAGAATTTGGTGGGTATGTTCCTACGTACCAAAATTAAACTTTGTAGGTTTATAGAAAACTAAGTTATTTATGTTTGAAGCATTTAATAAAAAATCACAACCATAACGCACTTGCGGCGTCCCGAACTTTTTAAAAATGTGTTTCGGTGGACTTAGCAGCGTTTGTCACAGGTTTTAATCTTTACTTGCTCAAAGCCTTCTTAGATACACTGTTTTGAAAAACAATTTGAAATACACGTTCATCGAAAATGTGTAATATTTCTGCTATACCTTTTAGCTAAATTCCTTGGTCTTCTAAGATCTGTTTTTAGCGCACCATGTATAAACCTTATTGTAGTAAATTGAAGTCGCTGTTTACCATTCATATCTAGAATTTTGTTTGAACCGTTATTAGTGAGTTTTCTTTAAGAAAATTCGTAGAAAAAATTCGTGGGAAAAATGAGGAGACCGCGGCTTTTGAATTATAAAAAGATTTCTTCAAATTAGCGCAAACTAGCCCCCCTAAAATCCATATCCGGGTTTACTTTCTGTTTCCATATGTGACGCATTTTTACGGTAAAGCTCAATATAATTGTTATTATGCAAGATACGAGAAAAAATTGTATATACCTATAGGGTGTCTTGAGCTGCATCTTATAAAATTATATTGACAATCACAGGACGGCCCATAAGTCGTTGGTGATACCTTCAATTTTTTTAACATTCCTTATTGCATTTTTGAATTTTTCATGGAAATATAGTGCATGTTTGTAAAAAAAAATGAGACGCAGTAAGTGCGTTTTGGTAGCGAATTTTCATTAAGTGCTGCAAAATTGAATAACGCAATTTGCTATTAACCTAAGGTTTGTCAGCTAGGAAACGAGTTTTCTCGGAAACGTTTTAAGTTTATTTTCGGAAAATTTTTGTACATTTTCAAACAAGTTATTTTGATAAAATATGGTACGTTTATCCTACTATATAGGTTATTTTATTTATTTAATTTATTTATATTAGCGAATTTTCTTGCACTAAATGTAGTTTGAATAGCGAATTTACTATAAATGAAATAAGTGAATTTGAAGAAACATTTGAGAATTTTTGTATGAAAAGTTATCCAATTGATGGAATATTTTTTAAATCAAATTATTCGAAAATAAGGCTTTAATGGATTTTCGTGCAAACAAATTATTTTATTTTCAATTTAAATTACAGATTAGACATATCATTTTAATTTTATGTATGCTTTTAGCAGAATTTTGTGTAAAAAATATTTTGCCAAATTTGACGCCTGCTTTCATTAAAAAAAGACATATCTGCCATTAAAAATATTTTTATGAAAATTCACTACCAACTAACTAACGCACTTGCTGCGTCCAGACTTTTAGTGAATTTTCTTAAAAAAAAATGCACTAATGAGGAGATCTCGACTTTTGAATTTTGAAAAAATTCCTTCAAATTAGCACTAACTAGGCCCCCGAGAACACATATCCGGGGTCGGTTTCAATTTTTATATGTTATATATATATATATATATATATATATATATATATATATATATATATATATATATATATATATATATATATATATATATATATATATATATATATGTGTGTGTGTATCACACCGATAACTCAAAAAATAATGGGCCGATTATCAAATTTAGTGAGTACCTTCCTTTTGCAAGTAGCTTGAATAAGTTCGTTAACCAGGAAAATCTGCTCGGTTGAAATAGATTAAACAATGTTTTCTTTTAATTACACAGACGGATTCCCCCTATCAGTGTCAGTTCTGAGCCAGCCTTAAATGTATGGAATTTAGACCACGAAAATTATAATGCATGTTTGTAAGAAAATAAGTTCGGGACTCAGCAAGTGCGTTATGGGAGCGAGTTTTTATTGAATGCCTCAAATTTGAATAGCTCAATTTGCTATTAACCTATAAGGTTCGTTGGCCAAAAAAATAGTTTTTTCGGGAACATTTTAAGTTTATTTTCGAAATTTTTGTTTACATTTTAAAACAATAAAGTTATTTTGATGAAATATGGTACATTATTTTTACTATATATGTTATACTGCTAACCAAATTTGATGTCTGTTTTCTTAAAAAAAACACATATTTGCTATTTAAAACATTTTAATGAAAATTCACTATCACAAAGCACTTGCTGCGTCCAGGCTTTTTTTTTTAAATTATTCTCTACACACTCTCACAGTTAATCAAACTCTAATAGGATCTGACCGATCAAATACTGCTAATTACATCAACTGAGCATTAAATTAGTTAGCTCTTGTAAACCTTCCACAAACAAAGCGGGGTGGAAATGAGAGGGTATACAAAATCACATTTAATTTAGATAATGGATTAAATAACTAAGGGTGGTCAATCCGTGCAAGTGAGAGAAACCGCATTCTACCTAACCCCTGTAGAAAATTTCATAGCAGTTTTGTTTGCTCTTCGCTGTTCTGTCCTTCAGCAGACATTTATTGTAGGTTTGAAAGTTTGTTAGATCTTCTGGATGAAAATAGTTTGGTACGGTATTGATTCTGTGGCCACCGCTATCACATATAGCTTTAGTTTGCTGGAAACTTTACACATTTGCACCCACTATACGAAAAGCGATGGGATTGCCCTTTCTGTGATTTGATAACTTTAAATGTTTACAAATACTATTTTGTAAGTAAAGTTTGAATATAAAATAAATACCTTTACTACTGCTACTACTTTTACTACTACTAGTACTTTTTTTATAAGAAGAAAATCCATCATCGCATCTGGGAAGTCGTCCCAGATAGTGTCGGCATCTTACCAACTAAAACCCCTTCGCGACACGCGTTGTACCCGGGGACGTTTTTTATATTTCAACAACATACCTGAAGAGTAAAAGGGTGCATCCGCTCTGTTCCCCTGGTAGATCTGTTGGGGGCAGCAGGTGGAGGAACTATGGAAGAAAACTCCTCCGAGCAGTGCCCCTGCAGATATATATAAAATAGAGAGAGAGGTCACCAACGGTACGTCGGTGGGCAAGAGATGGCAGCCTTTGGGTGAAGGTAGAGTCACCGATTAGACGCACAGCTTTCTTCTGAATGGAGTCCAGGATAGCGAGTGTAGAAGCGGTAGCGGCACCACAGATGTGGGAGCAGTATTCGAGGTTTGGCCTTATTTGTGAAGTTTATAAGGTATAGATATTATCTGGAATTGATGTGACAGGTTGTTGCCAATTGAGATTCTGATCCACAAAAATGCCAACAAGTGAAAAGGACTCATTACATTGAATAACTTGGTTGTTCATTATGATAAGTCTAGGGCTGGTGTATCTCTTATGAGATAGAAAGCAAGACTGATATTTGGTGGGGTTGAATTGTACAAGATTTCAACTTCCCCAGTCTAATATCTTTGGTGATTCACGGAGACAGAAGTCTGCGATACTCATCTAATTGAGCTAAAGAGACAGGTTTAGAATATTGTATATTTGAGTTAAGGGGTTCTTATTGATGTGAAGAGGAAACAAAGTAGGAGCTAAAGTTGAACCTTGAGGCACTCCTGCATTAATTGGATACAGTTTAGAGGAATGGTCATCCACGACAACAGAAATGCTCCGGTTGGAGAGGAAATTTGCTGTCCAGGTACAGAGTTTTGATGGTAGGCCATAGGCCGGCAGTTTATTATGCAGCGCTGCGTGCCAGACCTGGTCGAATGCTTTGGATATCTCTAGAGCGAAAATCTGGGATTCACTGTCTAGTTCCATAGACTTGTTCCAAGAATTGATGATAAAGGAAAGGAGGTCGGCAGTTGATCTGCGCTGACGGAATCCATACTGATTGTTGGGGATTAGACTGTGTTTATCAAAAAATTTTTAGTAGTTCCGTGCTTATATACTTTTCCATCACTTTAGAGACGACTTAAAGGAGAAAAATAGGCATGTAGTTGCTAGGAGGCGCTTTGGATCTTTTCTTGGAGACGGGTTGTACTCGAGCAGTTTTCCAGTTACTAGGGAATATGCCTCTATTGTAAGATGTCTGAAACAGATGAGTCAGCACAGGAGCACAGTTCTGGTGCGCATTTTTTGATTGCTGCGATCTCGTCAAAGCCAGAGGCTTTGCTGGTATTAAGAGAAGAGAGCATCGTTCGTACCTTTTAAGTTTTGAAAATTATATCCGTCATTTTATGCGCGACATTGCAGACTGTTGGTAGTTGAACATTTGGAGGTGGGTTGAGAGTATAATTTTCGGCGAACAACGAGGTAAAAAGTTTAGCCTTGCCCAGGGCGGTATAAACAATTTTATCCCCTGAAACAAGAGGTGGGAACGTGCTCTTACAGAAATTATTCCCAATAGATTTAGCAAGAGTCCAGAAGGGTTTGCTGCCGTTGAAGTTTGAGAGGAATTTGTTTTTGGTGTGGTTATTACACGAGCTTTTTGCCTCAGAAAGAATGCGGAAAATATCGGTTTCTTGCGTCGTTAAATGCTTTACGGTTTTCTTGACTGGGATTGTGTAGAAGCGTTTTGTGAGCTTTGACGTTTTTAAGTCTGGCCTTGTCACAGGATTTAGAGACCGAGTGCTTTTGAGTGGCTGAAGAGGTTTTCTGTGTACGTGGAATAAATAATTGGATAATTTCGGTGACGTTTTGTGAGATATCAGAGGGGTCAGGATGAGAGAAGCAGACAGACGCCCATGGAAATGAGGAAAATAATCCCGCATTTCGTCCCAGTTCGCGGAGTTGTAGTGCCAAACGATAGGTGGGTGTGATGACCGTGAGACCTCGTGTTGCATTGCGCAGGAAGCAGTGACAATGCCGTGGTCTGAGCGACCGAGAGGGGCGGTGATTGATATCTTATAGCAGACTGTCGTTTGTGGAGGTATCTTCAGTGCACTAGGCTGTCTACTATTCTCTGTCGGAGATGAATTGTTGGTCGAACGTCTCGTTGCCACTTATATTTATATTTCTTTTCCTTCATTATTTGTTTTACAGTTTTGTGTATCGTCTCCCATTTTTTTTACGTTTTTGGTCATTCGCATCACAATGTTATCGGTGGGCAGTCTGAGTCCTATGCTTTCGTTTACCTCTTGTCTGATGTTCTGCCATATCTGACATAACAGCTGTGTGTTCCGGGGAGTATATTTAACCACGACATAGGCAGATGCTATGTTAGGTCTACCCTATTTTCTCTGTCCATCTGCGAAGCGACGCCTGGCCCATCAAAATCTGAGCCAGCAAATAATAATCGACACTATGATGCCCACAGAAGTTCCACGTTTCTAACTGTAGGATTAATTCCTTGAAATACTCAGTAAGTGGTGGACGTGCCGCCACCTAGTTGCGGAACGAAGTAGTATGTTGTCACGCCAGCTCCAAATAACACAAAGTGTTAAAAAATAGAGACTGGATACAGCTAACTAACAATTTAGAAAATGGTCAGCCCTGGCCCATTTCTACCCCAATATAGGGACAAAATATGTAAGACTCGATGCATATTCGCAACAATTAGAACCGTAGACCGGTTTCGCTCTCATTAGAGCTCTTCAGTACGGCATACTAATTGTAGCAAAAATGCACCAAAAGTAATACGGCTATCGTATAGCCAGTCTTAAAATACTCAGTAAGTGGTGGACGTGCCGCCACCTAGTTGGGGAACCAAGTAGTATGCTGTCACGCCAGCTCCAAATAACACAAAGTGCTAAAAAAATAGAGACTGGATACAGCTAATTAACAATTTAGAAAATTGTCAGCCCTGGCCCATTGTATGCCGTACTGAAGAGCTCTAATGAGAGCGAAACCGGTCTACGGTTCTAATTGTTGTGAATATGCATCGAGTCTTACATTAATTCCTTGGTTCACTGAGCTACACTCTCGTCTTTGGTCCAACACTCCTGCCATTTTCTCACACACAACAGCTTTGCCTCAGCCCTGCTTTCTGTTCTACGCTTTTTCCCCTCTTCATGGCGATAGCTTCGCTCTCACGCCAGTATTTTTATTGGTGCAATTCCTGCGATAGCCAAAGCTCCCTTTGCAGATACTGTCCTGTAGGCGCAAATCATCCTCAACAAGATTGACGAAAGTAAGCGCGAATACGGCTGTTCAAAAATAAATAATATTTTACGTGTAAACTAGGGATCTTTGAATAAGTTGAAATTTACCAATTATTAATGTTATTATATCGCATTTGTTCTAAAATGCTTTTTAGCCGTAACAACAGATTGGAATAGGATTTGTGGTTCTGAAAACTAGAGCATTGCTGCGAAAAACTTTGTGGAGTTTCTTGATTCAATGCTGGAAAGGTGGACTGTTAGAGTTAAAATAAAACACAAGAATAGACCCAGGAAATCTTGGACAACACAGGGTACAATTAAGTCTCTAAACACAAAATATTGCTTATACCGAATGATGAGACAAGACCCTAGTGATGAATAAACTACAGTTTGCGCGATATAAAAATAGGTTAAATGAAATGAAGTTGATATAAATACCTAAAATACTGATAAGCACACTTGGATAACCCAAATCACCACAGCATATTAAAAAAAAAGACCTGACGATCGTTTCACTAACAAAGTTAGCGTCATCAGTGGATGAAAAATTCAGAATTTAACTTACCTGAAATACTTTAAACCATACTTCAGGTAGTTAGTCGACTCTAGGGCACTAGTTGATCATTTACGTAAATTACACTTTCAAGGAACCAAAACAAGCAGACTCATTCAAGCAGTTTATTTTAAAAAATAAAAGTTATACAAAGTAATGACAGAATAAATGCAAAAAAAGTTCGGGACGCAGCAAGTGCGTTATGGTAGCGAATTTTCATTAAATGCTTCAAATTTGTATACCTCAATTTCCTATAAACCTAGAGAGTTGAAGTTTGATACGTAGTAACGTATTCACGGGGGTAATATATCAACCAAATTTCATAAAAATAACTTTGTTAGTTTTTTACATACAATTTTTTTTCGGAAAAATCAATTATTTTTCAGAAAAACCAGTCTTATAGGGCTGGCTAACGAACTCGTTCAAGTTATTAATAAAATAAATATTACTGTCGAGTTTCAGCAAAATCGGATGATAACTTTTTGAGTTCTCGGTTGGATACCTACACATAGACACACACACACTAACACACACCTATATACATACATATATATATATATATATATATATATATATATATATATATATATATATATATATATATATATATATATATATACTCAAAAAATAATGGGCGGATTTTGATCAAATTTGGTGTTTACCTTTCTTTTGTAAGTAGCTTGGATAGGTTCGTTAGCCAGGAAAATCGGACTAGGTTTTCAGTAAAAATTTTGAGTTTCCTTTCGAAAAAAATTCTTATCTCAAAAAATAAAAAAGCTATGGTAACCAAACTTAGTAGATAGGTTTACGATATAAAGAGGAAACCATATACCATGATTTAGATTTTTACGTTACAAGAAAAAAAGTTATGATAAAATATTTGGTGTCAGATCATTTTTCTTCTGTAAATATTAGACTGGAGATTCGAAAGGTAAAAATTGGTACAATGCGGTTTGTCATTGATAAATATTGCAAGAAAAATGTATTAGAATGTTCTTCATTTATGCTATTCTTCTCATTTATTAAAATAACGGCAAAAATTTCTCTAAAATAGACCTTACATATTATTACAAATAAATAACCGGAGACCATTATGAGTTACCTGCCTCTCATTATACTTTGTTTCCCAAGCTTCGGTAGGGTTGAGGGTTCTATCAGTGGCTCATGAGCAAAGGGGTATTGGTTCAAATCTCAGTTACGCTTGAATTTCTCTTTCAACTTTTTTCCTTTTTGTGAATTTTCGTAGAAAAAATTCACTAATAGGATGATTCCGAATTATGAAAAAATTTTTGCAAATGAGCGCGAACTAGGACCCCTAGAACCCATATCCGGGGTCAGTTTTAATTATATATATATATATATATATATATATATATATATATATATATATATATATATATATATATATATATATATATATATATATATATATATATATATATATATATATATATATATATATATATATATATATATATATACAAGATGTTTAAAAAAGACGGGGCAATATATAAGGGGTTGATTTTCTAGGTCATTTTATGAAAAAAAGTTCCCATGAAGATAGGTGCTAAAATGCATTGTTTCCAAGATACAAGGTGTTAAATTTTTTTGTAAAATAACGATCTTTAAAAAATATTTCAAATATCTCCTCACTCATTGATTGTTGTTGCCCTTACTTGGTAAAACTTGTCCATACTGCATACAGACTTGGAGAATACTTCTCTGGCTTCACTGTTGGTTTTTAGTGGTGAAGGATGTAACCAGCGCGTGAGCTAACTGGAGCAAGTGGCCCTTCGCATTCTGGAAGTTCTAGGATGTTCTTCAATGCTTCTGTGACTATAGTTTCGCTGCTTGACAGCATTTTCAGACAGATTAAAATTGAATTAGTACGAAATCATGACAACTACAAATAAATATCTGTTGCTATGTTATGATATGATGTTTTGATCAAAAAATTTTATCAAATTGAAAATAAAATGAAACACAGATGACAGATGATGTTTTCAAAATGTCTATGTGATGTATGTCAATATTTAACATAAAAACTAGAACTAGCCTGTAATAACTATGATAACAGTTACAACAATAAAATAACTAAATAATAACAGTATAAAAGTAGTCTCTATACAACGAAAATATCGACATACATCAATTCATTATTTTATTACAACTTTTTTGAAATAATAGTTAAATTTAGTTTCTTTGACATATTTAATTAGAAAGAAGAATATCCAAGAAAGGGGAATTCATTAAATCAGTTTGCTCTATTAAAACAAGGTAGTTATTGTCGTGTGTGTGCCTTTTGACTTCTAAAGCTTCAAAAAAGTCTCGTTTACGTTTGTCATTATAAAAATGTAGTGGTTGTATGCTGTTATTTATTGTAGGTCTATGTTCGGTATCAATAATATGTTTTGCAAATGTAGATTTGTCAGCATGGTTATTTCTAAATGCAGAAATATGTTCTTTGTATCGGGTGTTAAAATTTCTAGAAGTTTGACCTATGTAGATTGCATTACAATGTATACAAGCTAATTTATAAACTCCAGCTTTTGTCAAGAAACAAGATTTTTCTTTCGCGTTAAATAACAAATCACGCGTCGTGTTGTAAGATTTAAAAGCTACCTTTGTATTTGTACAAGTGTTTAAAATTTTTGAAATGTTTTCTGAAATGGTTCCAAAATAAGTTATCGAAATGTATCTGTTGTCTTCTTTGTCTCTAATATTTGGATAAATTAAATTAATCGCTAATTTGTATCCTTTTCTCTCTATCATTTTATCTATTATTTTAACAGAGTAGCCATTATTAAATGCTGTTTGCTTAATTATCGAAATTTCTTTTTCAAAATTGTTTTGTGACATTGAAAATGCACGATGTATCATAGAATAATAGGCTGACAGTTTTTGTGAAAAAGGGTGACATGAATCGTATGGTATGGTTGTGTCAGTGTAAGTTGGTTTCCTATATATTGAAAAGTTAAATGAATTATTTTCTAATTTTCTAATTGTTAAGTCTAAAAAGTTTATACAACTGTTAACTTCTTCTTCTAAAGTAAACTTAATATTTGTGTGAAAGCTATTAATAAAATTTAAAAATTCATTTAATTCTGTATGACTACCTTGAAAACATGCTAAAATCTCATCTACGTATCTGTACCAAAAGACAATATTATGTGAAAGTTCTGATGTTAAAATTTGGTTTTCTAAGTTTTCCATAAATATGTTGGCTAATAAAGGTGACAACGGACTACCCATAGGCAGACCTTCATTTTGCATATAAATTTCATTATTAAATGTAAAATAGTTTTGTTTTATACATTCGTTAAAAAGATTCATTATTTCTTGTCTTTTTATGACATTTACGTTCTTTTCTATTAAAACGTTTTCTAATAGAGGTAAACATTCTTTAGGGGGTATCTTAGAATACATGCTACAAACATCTAAGGAGACTAATTTACTATTTGTGGGAATAATTAAGTTATTTAATTTTTGTGTCAGTTCATAAGAATTATTAACTGAATATTTTGGAAAGTAATTGTATTCTTTAATAAGTGAAACCAGTTTGCTCGCTATCTTATGATTAGGTGTATTAACATAGCTAACTACTGGTCTAACCGGTATATTTGGCTTATGAATTTTCAGGTGGCCATATAATTTTGATGGTTGCGGGCTTTTATATAAAAGATATTTCTTTTCTTGTTGACTAAACAGGGACACTTTTTTAAGTTCATTTTTTAGTTTTGTCTGAAATGCGTTTGTTGGGTCTTTTCTAATTTCTGTTAAATTTTCCGTAGTAATAAAATCATTAATTTCAATGTTATATGCGTCCCTACTTATAGCTACAGTTGTATTTCCTTTATCAGCTTTAGTAAAAACTAGATCATTGTCTAATATTTTATGCTGAACAGATTTTAAAATTTGAGTTTCGTTAATTTGACGTTTGTCATATTTTGAAGTTAAAAATTTACATATTTTTAATTTTTCATATTGTTTAGTCAACAAGAAAAGAAATATCTTAAGCCAAATATACCGGTGAGACCAGTAGTTAGCTATGTTAATACACCTAATCATAAGATAGCGAGCAAACTGGTTTCACTTATTAAAGAATACAACTTACACTGACACAACCATACCATACGATTCATGTCACCCTTTTTCACAAAAACTGTCAGCCTATCATTCTATGATACATCGTGCATTTTCAATACCTATGTCACAAAACAATTTTGAAAAAGAAATTTCAATAATTAAGCAAACAGCATTTAATAATGGCTACTCTGTTAATAAAATGATAGGAGAAAAGGATACAAATTAGCGATTAATTTAATTTATCCAAATATTAGAGACAAAGAAGACAACAGATACATTTCGATAACTTATTTTGGAACCATTTCAGAAAACATTTCAAAAATTTTAAACACTTGTACAAATACAAAGGTAGCTTTTAAATCTTACAACACGACGCGTGATTTGTTATTTAACGCGAAAGAAAAATCTTGTTTCTTGACAAAAGCTGGAGTTTATAAATTAGCTTGTACACATTGTAATGCAATCTACATAGGTCAAACTTCTAGAAATTTTAACACCCGATACAAAGAACATATTTCTGCATTTATAAATAACCATGCTGACAAATCTACATTTGCAAAACATATTATTGATACCGAACATAGACCCACAATAAATAACCGCATACAACCACTACATTTTTATAATGACAAACGTAAACTAGACTTTTTTGAAGCTTTAGAAGTCAAAAGGCACACACACGAGAATAACTACCTTGTTTTAAACGAGCAAACTGATTTAATGAATTCCCCTTTCTTGGATATTCTTCTTTCTAATTAAATATGTCAAAGAAAATAAATTTAACTATTATTTCAAAAAAGTTGTAATAAAATAATGAATTGATGTATGTCGATATTTTCGTTGTATAGAGACTACTTTTATACTGTTATTATTTAGTTATTTTATTGTTGTAACTGTTATCATAGTTATTATAGGCGAGTTCTAGTTTTTATGTTAAATATTGACATACATCACATAGACATTTTGAAAACCTCATCTGTGATCTGTGTTTCATTTTATTTTCAATATGATAAATTTTTTTGATCAAAACATCATATCATAACATAGCAACAGATATTTATTTGTAGTTGTCATGATTTCGTACTAATTCAATTTTAATCTGTCTGAAAATGCTGTCAAGCAGCGAAACTATAGTCACAGAAGCATTGAAGAACATCCTATAAGTTCCAGAATTCGAAGGGCCACTTGCTCCAGTTAGCTCACGCGCTGGCTACGTCCTTCACCACTAAAAACCAACAGTGAAGCCAGAAAAGTATTCTCCAAGTCTGTATGCAATCTCCTCACCCATTGTTTTGAACTTTGGCAGCGTTGTTTGTAGTAATAATGGACTGATTTGGCCCTAATTAGATACAGATTGTTAAGTCCATAGGCGATAGGGGGGGGGGGGGGGGGGCACCTCAACAAAATTTAGTGACATAAAAATGTACGCCACTGACTACAATAAGATTTGTATCTTATTTAGAGACAAAGAAACTAAAACTATAAGTTTTTTGTCTCTTGAAATTTCTCCGTATCTTGAATCGTTTACACGATAAAAAATAAATAGCTTCTTATGGCATGTCCATTTATCATACAGAAAATCAACAAACACGAACAATAATTTTTGTTGAGGTGCCCCCCCCCCCCGCCAATGGACTTAACAATCTTTATCTAATTAGGGCCAAATCAGCCCATTATTACTACAAACAACGCTGCCGATTTTGATAAAATTTGGCATGTGCCTTCCATTTGTAAATGGCTTGGATAAGTTCGGTAGTCAAGAAAATCGGACGAGGTTTTCCGGGGAAACGTTGAGTTTTAATTCGAAAAAAAAATTATCTCAAAAAATAAAAAAAGCTCTGATAACCTAATTTGGTAGGTAAGATTACGATATAAAAAGTAAACTATATACCAAAATTTAGATTTCTATGTCACAAGAAAAGAAGTTATAATAAAATATTTTGTGCCAGATCATTTCTATGAAAATTCACTACCATAACGCACTTGCTGCGTCCAGGCTTTTTTCCATATTTACTTACCTTATTTAGCAATAAATATATTTTATTTTGTATTTTCTTTTGTTGTTGAGATAAACTCTAGTATATATATATATATATATATATATATATATATATATATATATATATATATATATATATATATATATATATATATATATATATATATACACATATATAAATTCAAGAGGACTTTGGATATGTATCTAACTATCTAAGGGCCCCTAGTTCGCACTCATTTGAAAAAATTGTTTTGAAAGTTTTGTCATCGTTGCCTCTCTGATAGTAAATTTTCCTAATGACAATTCTTTAAAGATGCTTATTATAAATAAAAATCAAGACAGGTCCGAGCGTTTAAAAAAATAAATTTTAAAAGAATTTATTCTATAGTTGGTATTTTAAACTCGTGATTTTAAAGTAAAATATTTGGCAAACCATCCATTAACTTACGGGCCGAGAGGTATGGGGGGTCGTAAGGTTAACGACTCAATGTCTTTCAAAGGTGTTTAATTTAACCTTTTGTGTGGGCTTCTCCCTAAAGTTTCTAATAATATTTGTAAAATTTTGTGTTTTATAGACTGTGAGGTAAATATTTACGATGGCAGCTATGATATTTTCATTCTATCATTAATAAGTTTAAATAGAGGTCTACGTGAAGTGTTGAATCGTTTATCTTTGAAAGCGAATTAATTCTAGACTTTCTGCGAAGTTAGACTAACTCTCATAATAGACCTATTCTCCTAGATCATAACTCCGTGCTTATTTGAAAACAAATAAGTGGAATTTAAGTGAGTGCTAAACTTTATGCAAATTTATTCTCAGAAGTTGTACGTATTTAAATATTAGGTCATTACGAATGATTAAGAAGTTGAAATGTTAGTACAAGTTGGTGTTGCAGAAGTAAGAGCATTCGCTGGGAGAGAGACTCACATTTGTAACTCGCAAAAGACATTGCAGTATAATCTTTAACTATATATCATCATATTACCAGAGCTGAGAAGTTTCAGCTAAGTGTACAAATATTTCAAACAACTCTTGTTCGCAGTTTGCGTCTTTTTCTTACATCTAGCTATTGTCGACTTACGGCTGTTGTTCATAATAGCTGGAATTATGCAACTTAAGACTATTATCTCTTTAGCACATTTCACAAAGTTTATAATGTTGTCTTATGGATATTATATTCTTGACTAATAGCCATTATTTTTCAATCTAACAAATTGGTTTTAGTGGATTTTCGTAGTAGAAATAAACTCTCTGGTTCGCATCATTACCACACCTTTATTTAATTGTGTTTCACTTTTTGTATCGTAAAAATTTCAGTAGGTCCCTTATAACAATCATTGCATGCAGTTGCATTCTGTAAGATTTGTGTTCACACCTTATCTAGTTACGAGGATAGGCTTTATGAACAGCATCTAATTTTGATTCTGATGAATCTACTAAAATAAATGTTAACAAGCATTTATTAGACGTATGTAAGCTGAAACAATGGAAATGTAAAAACTGCTGAATCCTTATTAAGGAGACGTTCAGGTGTCATCTGACATCTGCTCTGTACCTCATACAGTGACAATACCATTATTTTGACAAGCGAAAATAAAACAAACCACTATAACTCGAAAACTGTCAACTATAGGTATAGAAAAATCCATACTATATGGATGCAGAGTTTAATAATCTATCAGATAAATCCATAAAAAATAGGGTGTTCCGTTTGAAGAACACAACTTACGCCACTTTAAAGTTGGGTATGTTAGCACCCAAAAAAAAAAAACTATCCTTTAACTATTTCAAATCCTTGAATGTCGTCTATTGATATTTAGAATTTAGGGCAGCAAAACTCAAAACTCAGCCCACAGCATACGTTTGAAGTAACATATGAATCTGAGCTAAAAAAAATTCGGGAAGCAGCAAGTGCGTTATAGTAGCGAATTTTTATAAGAATTGTACGCTACTATTATACGGTATATTAGTAAAGTTAATATTTTAACTTACACAGACCTTGAAGATCGATTTTAGAAGTCCTAGACCGCACACATTTGAAGAATTCTTTCTAAAGGTTTACCATCGATATCTATCTCCCTATTATCACAAAAATCTTGCGTTCTAACTCCTTTTGAGAAAAATGCCCAAAACTAAATTTTTTATGAAGCTAAAGAACTCAATTTTGCTATATGTGTAGATAGTGTAAGTCTCCTTAAAAGAAATTTGTATTACAAATTTTATTAAAGTTATACAGAAGATTTCCAGAAGGAATCATAATTATTCATATTTAGAAAAGTAAAGTATCTGCCAAATTATAAAGGTAGCAGTTATTTTTTTTTATTAATCGCCAGCATGATTTCGTTTTAGTCAACCAAATCAAACCGGTTTCACTATCAACAGTAACAAAATTATAATTTCAGACTCAAAGGTTACAAACTTATTTAGGGGTTTTAAACAATATGTTCAAAACGTATGAAATATGTGCACTACTGTTTCTAAAAATGTCAAAATAAAAAACATAAAAAACATACATTAATCGAGCTGGATTCGATCGCGTAACCTTCTGCTTAGGAGGCAAGCGCAATGCCTCCTGCGCCATCTAGACACACGTCAACTAACGTTTAATTTGCGTAATACCTTAGATGGGCTTCATGGCCGGTATATTATATTCAAAGTATACGTAACAATTAATCACAGAATTAGTAGAATTACCATTGAAACACATCACACGACTGTTTCGGTCTTATGCGACGTCTTATGTTTAAGTTTAAAGATAAAGTAAACTATTTTATGAGACTTGGCTTGATTTTGTTTACATTTCTTTATATGCGAGAGTTTAATATATCTATTCTGCGATAAAACTGTAATTGGGGCCGTTAATGAAGCTCCAAATATAGTGTATTTTAATACTTGATTGGATTAAATAACATTCACATGGCAAATTTATAATTTCATGTCGTCTGTCATTTTCTATATTTGCGGCCGATATTTCACGATTGTTGCTTCGGGTAGTATGTTTTCTGCCTGGTATATATTTAGTTTGGTTACCGTTGATGTATGGTTTATACCTGTTCTATGAACCAATCTACGCTGCGCAGTTCACTACTCTGTCTGTCAGGCATTGGACTTTAACCACTAAGTCGTTTCAATGCATGTCTTTGGGATTTTATTTTTAATTTGGAAACAACTCTAAATATTGTGTACCAAATTACAAAAAATTCACAACGTAGGTTTATTTGCACTATTTCTAGCCACATATAAAGTCTTATTCCAGTTTTTTTTTGTTCCCTCAGGGCTCGTCCGCGGCCTTGCCGCCCCGATAGCACCGCAACACTTGGTTGATTGTGCATACCCTTAGTCTTACTCCACCCATTCCAAAATGACTGTGCCTTGAACTAGTCTGCACAGCGATTGGTAGGGTGAAGTTTTATATTGCTCTGTCTCCGGTCTAGAGTGACCGTAGATGAGTTGTCTTTTCCGGTCCAGAGCTATACACTCACACAAGATGTGCTGGGCTGATTCCTCCCCCTCGCCGCAGAGTCTGCATGCGAGGTCCCCTTCGAACCGCCCCATTTTATGCAGGTGTTTCTTGACGGCCATGTGTTTCTTGACGGCCATGTGTCCCGTCAAGAGACCTGTTGTGTTTCTGAGCTGTCCTCTGCTAAGGATTAGCAGCTCCACAGCTCTCTTTGAACTGGGCCCGTCAATTATTGACTTCCCATGTCTGAGCCCTGGACAGTCCGCCCAGTACACCTTGTGTTGGTTTCTGACCCAGGACTTAATGGCTCCCCTGGCAGTGCTCTTTGACACACCCAGAGCCGGTTCTGGTCCCATAAATGGTTCTACTCTAATACTTACAAAAATAGAGCGTTTTCAAATAATTTTCCCCGTTTTCCACCGGAAAAACTTGGGCATAAAGGCTGGTTAACGAACTCAACCTCGGTTTTCTCCTAAACAAGATTTTTGCCAAGTTTGATTGAAACCAGTAATTTTCAGTTAACGCTCGGAAACATGCATATATATATATATATATATATATATATATATATATATATATATATATATATATATATATATATATATATATATATATATATATATATATATATATATATATATATATATATATATATATATATATATATATATATATATATATATATATATATATATATATATATATATATATATATATATATATAGTATTAAATTTTTGTGACGGTAATAGTTTTATTTATCAAAAAATTGTGGGAAAGCCGTCAGTTGTAGAATAAAACTCTTTATTATAGGCCGAGCTTTCGGAAAAATGTATTCCTTTATCAAGGATATAACATGAGTTCTACTAAACTAGTTATGTAATAACAAACATAAAAAAAACCTTTTGATGAATTTGAGTGAAGTCTAAAAAATGCCAAACTGACATATAAAGCTATATATGTCAGTTTGGCATTTTTTAGACTTCACTCAAATTCATCAAAAGGTTTTATTTTCATGTTTGTTATTACATAATCAGTTTAGTAGAACTCATGTTATATCCTTGATAAAGGAATAATTTTTTCCGAAAGCTCGGCCTATAATAAAGAGTTTTATTCTACAACTGACGGCTTTCCCACAATTTTTTGATATATATACATATGAAAATTTTAACGGACCTTGGTTTTGGGTTCAAGGGACCCAAATTCACGCTTATCTGAAGAATTTTTTTCAAAAGCTTTTCATCGTGACCTCTCTATTAGCGAATTTTCCTTAATCAAGACAGAAAGTCGTAATATTTTCACAAATATTATTTTCTAAGTTCTTTATATTATAAAGAACTTCAAAATATGACAAGAAATGCTATATTTAAGGAGAAAAATGCGTATCTAGCCTTTGCTGCTAGACGTTTATATAATAAATAATAAAGGGTTCTGGAGGGAGCTCAGGAGTATGAACATATGTAGGATTAGTTAGCCTAGCTTGCTTGAGTGATCCATCTTAGATAAATGAACACTTTGTTGATGCGTCGCAGACTGACCTACAACTGGATTAAAGTATAGTGCAGTTACACAGTGGATCAACTCTGCCGCATCTTGGATTGTTGGAGATTAAAACGACCAATGAAGAAGAAATATATAGCGGGTTAGCGTCTGTAAAATTTGGGGCTGTTGGTGTTGATTTTATAAGTGTCGTAATGCTTCTATATTCGTGTCTCACTATTTTCCCCTACATCTGCCATAGCTACAATTGTTGCATTACCAACCATGTTTTTGCAGGAATATGGAAACAGGCGTAAGTGGTCCCTGTACCTAACCTTTGTGTATTGGCCCAGGTCTTTGAAAAAATCATTCTCTCTCAGATTAAAACTCATCTGCAGGAACATAACTTATGCCCAACCACTCAGGCTTTAGGGATATCGATAGTTGTACCACTGCTTTCCTAAAGGTAACTCATGATATACTGCATTCTATAGACAATATAAAAGTAACCCCCTTAATACTTTTAGGCTTAACTAAAGCGTTCGATAGTCTTAACCGTAGGCTGCTTTTTGCAATCTTGCACCATGTTGGCTTTGCTGCAATCCAGCTTATTACTAATTATTTGCAAGATATGAAGCAGGCAGTAAAGGCTGGGAGTGCTATATCCAGTCTTATTGGTCGTCGGAATGGTGTTTCACAGGGATCCGTTCTGCGACCTTTATTGTTTAACCTATGTATATTTGAGTTTCACAAACAGTTGCAATATTGTTCTTGTCACTTCTATGCGGATGACACGCAGGTCTATTTTTCATTCCTGGGGGAGAACATGGTGTCTGCGATGGAAAAAATCAACAGCGATCTTATCCAACTTGTGGGCACCATAAATACATTTTGTTTAAGTATAAATGAAACCAAATCAAAGTTTTTATTGTTTGGGAGTAAAAGCACTATAGCACGCATAAGCAGACACGTGGATCTGAGAGTTAACAATACTCGGTTAAAAATATTGCATAATGCAGTCAACTTGGGACTTCTTATGGATAAGACAATGAGATATACGGGGCACGTAAACCGGCTTATACGTAGAGATTTTTGCGGCTTGAAGCTGATATATGCTAATAGACACCTGTTGGATAGCAAAAGTAGAGCAATTCGATGCGAGGCTCTTGTGCTGTCTCATCTAAACTTTGCCAGCCCAGTTTTCTCGCCTGCTTATAATAATAAACTACAATCATTAACATAACAAAATAATCTGAAAAAGACGATACATTAGAACTATTCGAAATTTTAGTGACGTTTATCTGTCATCTCACAATAAATATAAGTTGTTATGTTCTCTGTGCCTCCGGTATCTGACAGAATACAGTTTTTACAAGCGAAAGTAAAGCAAACTACTATAACTCAAAAACTATCAACTATAGATATAGAGAAACCCATATTACATCGATGCCGAATTGAATGACCTACCTGACGAATCCATAAAATATAGGATGTTCCATTTGAAAATAACAAGTTATGCCACTTTCAAGTTAGGTATGTTGTAACCCAAAAGAAATACATCCTGTACAATGATAATAAATTATTTGACTATTTCAAAGAATTTAATGTCGTCTATTGATATTTCGAATTTAAGGCAGGGAAACTCAAAGCTCAGCCCACAGCATACGTTTGAAATAACATATAAATCGAAGCTAAAAAAAAAAGAAAATCGTAATATTTTCACAAATATCAAAGATGGCTATAGGGAATGCTACACAAAGTCACACATGTTTTTTAATCTATATCTAAAAATGCAATACAAAGTAGAGCATTCCATTTAAAATAACGAATTTGATAGCTACTTCCGGTGCAACCGGAAGTTCCACAAAACTGAATGTATTTTCTCGATATAGCTTACATAATGACAAGAAAATTTTGTTCAAAGTTTTTTCGGCTAGTTCTAAGGGTAAGGGATATATAGAGGAATTACACACTATTGGGACAGCCTATATATATATATATATATATATATATATATATATATATATATATATATATATATATATATATATATATATATATATATATATATATATATATATATATATATATATAAATTGAAACTGACCCCGGTTTTTAGGGGTCCTAGTTTGCGTTCATTTGAAGAAATTGTTTCAAAATTCAAAAGTGGGGATCTCCTCGTTAGTGAATTTTGTTAAAGAAAATTCACTAAAAAATGCGAATTTTGTGAAACAAACTGTTTGCATATATAGATTAGAACCTCGGTGGTTCAGCGGTAAGAACGTGTGCCTCTTAACCGAAGAGTACTGGGTTCGGTCCCAGGGTACTCCTTTCACTTTTTCAGTACAAACTGTAAAATTAACATCAACCGAGGTTCTGGCATTGTATTTGAGCAAGTTGAATATCTGCACATTCCGCCGTTCGGAGGGGGCGTAAAGCCGTCGCTCCCGTGTCTATGCGATGTTGGTCACGTTAAAGATCCCTACCCTCCTTACAGAAAGGCAGGGGTTCGGCAAAATTTCCAGAATAGTGAGGTGAAACTGCTCCCTGGCGTCGGTGATTGTCCATAGTCGCGGAAATAGGCCGACGTTAAAGAAACAAAACACACACACATATATTGAGCTTTTGGCGAATAATTATATTTGATGTATTTCATTAAAAAAACATATTTGACATCAAAAACATTTCTATGAAAATTCACTACCATAACGTTTGTTTTTTCCAGAAACCAATCCTGATTTTGTTGTGCTCCATTGTGAATAAATATAACGAATAAAACATATAAAGTTTGGTATCAGATTGCGTCATCCGTTTCACAATGCAGCTTTTCGGTGCCTAATTTGAAAGATTTACATGAAAAAGCACAAAATAAAAACTAATTTGAATAAAAATTTCAGACAACAATCTGAATGGTAATGGAATTCAGCAGTGACGTATAGACTGATCTAATAGTCATTTTAAATGAGGCTGCTTTGAGACGTATTATACAGTTTCTATCGAAACCAGTGTCACATTTACATTATAAAGTCCAGAGGTCGGAGTTTTTTGTCATAGAAGCTCAAACGTTGCTTTGCCACATCGGCGACATGAAAAGAGTAATCGACCCCATATTTTTTAATGAGTTTATAAATTATGTATGTTATATATATTCGATTAAAACTTGGCTTCAGCCTAAGCTTTTACGATACCGGCGTCACTAGAATACGCTAAGAAAAAGCGATATAATTGAAGTCTTCGCTTCTCCGGGTAACTTTGGTGAAATACATCGGCAGTGGAATTATTTCGAGAGAAAAAATACGGAAATATTGTACTTTCATAATCAATTAATAATTTTGTTAATTGTCGTAACACCAGTCGTTCTACCCCCAATACCATAGACCACGGGGGTTGATAAATTACTTCGAAACATTGTTCATGCAAGTTAAATATCGTCCCGTTCCGCCATTCGGAGGGGGCGTAAAGCTGTCGTTCCCGTGTTAACATGCGATCTTCGGCACATTAAAGATCCCTACGCTCCTAATAAAAAGGCAGGGGTTTGGAAAATTTTCCAGGATGGTGAGGTGAAAATATACTTCGAAACATGAAAAACTCTGAGGTTGTTATAGTTACATTGGCTGGAATAAAAGAGTATATAGGCAAACTAGTTAAATTTAAGTGTTCAGTATAATTTGGAGGTACTAGTTTTTCTTTATACTACAGCTATATCTATACCAAGTGCCTTTTTCTTAAGTTAAAAATTGATAAAAATTCCGCATTGGGTGTACTACAAAATTGGCCTTTTTCAGGATATTCATCGGTGCTTAATTTGAACATTTATTGGACTAAAGTTTAACTCGTTGGTATGTTGATTTGTTGGTTTAATAGTATGATTGGTCGTAATTGCTTTCAACATTTCCTTCCATACTATGCTTTTATGTAAAACGATTTAGTTTTTTAATTTCTCGGGGAATGCATTAGTGATATTCTAAAAATCCATATCGTCTAAACGAATAGACCGAATTTCAAAAAAAAAGCGGTGCATAGGGAATCAAATGCTCTTTTCTACGAGCTATCACACGACCCCTATTCCCATTTAAAAAATTTGAATGATGACACTTCTACTTAGGAGGGTAAAGTTTGGGCTATATTTTTTGCGTCAAAAGATGTCCCCCTCACAAACAAACGACGTATTTCAGATTTTTTTCGACCAAATCTTTTCCTGGAAGACTAAGCTGCCAGCTTGTTTTCAATGGGCCACTATATATATATATATATATATATATATATATATATATATATATATATATATATATATATATATATATATAGGGTGGCGGATTGAAAACGAAACAGAACGATTTGCGTCCAGAGAAATTTTTTTTAAGAAACGCTGATACACGTCAATTTTAATATTGAGGGGGACATGTTTTGATATAAAATTCAATTTTGTTACATCAACCCCTTAAGGGTGATGATAACAACCCTTTTTCAGTAGGGAACATGGGTCGAGTGTTACATCACTTGAAAGCTCTTTCTTTTCTGAATTCAGCACACTAATTTTTTTGGAAGATTTATCGACTCGGTTAAAAATTATTCACAGTTGAGGATGCAAAAAGGCATTTCACTCATTCCGATAAGAAATGTGCTGATAGTCAATATTTTGTTGGTTTGTAAAGAAAGAATTGACTATCAGAACATTTCTTATCGGAATTATAGAAATGCGGTTTATTATTTCAGTTTATCGATCGGTTTGATACTTGATAGTACTACCGAAAATTATTTTCACAATGGTGTATTCTGTAGAAGAAAGAGTTGAAATAATTACTCTTTTTTTCAAAAACGATGACTGTGTCAACCGTACCGCAAATTTGTTTAATGAACGACATCCGAACAGACATGTTAACAGAAAATATATTTTGGAGTTAGTTCCAAAGTTTCGACAAAGTGGTTCAGTAGCCAACAAAAAACGGGATCCTGAACGTGAATTTCCGGTTAGAAATGAGACTACTGAGATTGAAGTTTTAGGACAAATTGCTGCAGACGCAACTTTGAGCACGAGAAAATTGGCCACTGTTTCAAATATCAAAAGAAGAACTATTCATCGAATATTTAAGCATCATAAATTTCACCCGTATAAAATTAATCTTGTACAACAACTGAATGAAGATGATTTTGATGGGCGGCAGCTGCTTTGTGAAGTTATGACTGCACGAATAGCTGATAACGGGAACATTCTGTTCAATATCTGTTTTTCAGACGAGTGTACGTTTTTATTAAACTCTACAGTCAATCGTCATAATTGTCGTTATTGGGCAGATAATAATCCAAGAAACTTTCACGAAGTCCACACTCAAGCTCCACACAAATTGAATGTCATTTTTGGAGACCGTTTAATCGAACCAATTTTCTTGATGGCAACTTGAGTGGCGAAACGTATCTGGAGTTACTAGAAGATATCGTTTACCCTCTACTAATTGACATTGTTGAAAATGATGATCGCTATCAAGAAAATCAATTAGTGTCTCAACAAGATGGAGCTCCTCCGTATTTTTCACAACGTGTTAGGGAGTTTTTGAACAGTGCGTTTCCAGAGCAATTGATTGGGCGTAGAGGTGCTATTGCGTGGCCCCCTAGATCACTAGATTTAACTCCTTTAGACTTCTTGCTATGGGGCCATTTAAAGAGTAGAATTTTCGCAACAGAACCGGAGTCTCTGGAAGAATTACGACGACGCATTGTTGAAGAGTGCCGTCTTATAACTCCACAAATGCTCCAGAATGTCAGAGCTCGTTTTGAACAAAATTTGTACTTTTGTATGGAAACAGGTGGTCAACAATTTGAACACTTACTTAACCGAACATTTTTGAACGTTTGGTTTTGTTTTTTAGTTTTTTTTTAACGAAAAATTGACTAATTAGCGCATTTCTTATCACAATGAATGAAATACGTTCTTGCAACTCCAACTGTGAATAATTTTTAAACGAGTTGATAAATCTTCCAAAAAAATTAGTGTGATGAATTCAGAAATGAAAGAGCTTTCAAATGATGTAACTAACACTCGACCCATGTTCCATATTCAAAATATAAGGGTTTTTATCACCACCCTTAAGGGGTTGATGTGACAAAGTGGAGTTTTATGTCAAAAAATGTCCCCCTCAATATTAAAATTGACGGGTTTCAGCGTTTCTTACAAAAAAATTTCTCTGGACGCAAATCGGCCTGTCTCGTTTTCAATGCGCCACACTGTATATATATATATATATATATATATATATATATATATATATATATATATATATATATATATATATATATATATGTCGTACTGATAACTCTAACAATAATGTGCCATTTCAATCAAATTGGGTGAATACCTTCCTTTTACAAATTTTGATAAATTCGATAGCCAGGAAAATCGGCCAATTTTTTCCCGGATTTTTTTTTGTTTTCTTTCTGAAAATTTTCATATCCCTAGAAATAAGAGTCTGGACGCAGCAAGTGCGTTATGGTAGTGAATTTTCATAAAATTGTCTTTAATACCAAATATCTGTGTTTTTCTTTAAGATAGCAGCCATAAAATGTGGTTACCAGTGTAACCTATATAGTGGAAACAATATCCCGTGTTTCATCAAAATAACTTTATTGTTTGAAAATATACAAAAATTTCCGAAAGCAAACTTAAAGTGTTTCCGAAAAAAAAACGGTTTCTTGGTCAACCTTATAGGTTAATAGCAAATTGAGCTATTCAAATTTGTAGCAATTAATGAAAATTCGCTACCATAACACACTTGCTGCGTTCCGAATTTCTTCTCTTACAAACATAAGTAAATTAGCACAAACAAGTTTAGGACACGGGTTTATGTGATAAAAAGTCTAAACGCAGCGAGGGCTTTATGGTAGTGAATTTTCGTAAAAATGTTTTTAATAGCAAATATATTTGTTTAAGAAAGCTGCCATCAAATTTGGTTACCAGTATAACCTACATAGAAGAAACAATGTACCATATTTCATCAAAGTAAGTTCATTGTTTGAAAATGTACAAAAATCTTCCGAAAATAGACTTAAAATTTTCCCGAAAAAATTTGTTTCCTCGACAACGCACCTTAGGTTAATAGCAAATTAAAATATCGCAAGAAACAATTTATGAAAAATCGGTATTATAACGCACTTGCTGAGTCCCGAATGTATTTATTATACGTGTAGTTACTCAAACAATATCTGACAAAAGAAATTGAAATGCAAATGCAAAAGTTTCAGGAATATCTGGGTTAAATATTATCAGAAAACTACCCTCAGTATCACATGCTGTAAACAAACCAATTCGAAAGCAACTCTATAATAGTAATTCTTTCTGTAAATGTTTTCCATACAAACATCCGCAACTTTTAAGACACAATCAAGCCATCGCTTAAAGCGGAAAACAATTACAATTTCCTCGTCATTGTTATTGCGACGTTTTCTTTTATGATGTCGGAAGCTTGAGAATATATGGTGCAGGTCTTGTCTTCTAATCAAATCTCGGAGTACAGTGGAGCGAATTCGGTTTTCATCTATTAATCTTTTCTGTTGAGTTGATATTTGAGGTTGGTTGGAAATTAGAGTAGCGCTGAGGGCTGACAAAGACCAAGAGAGACAGACGCTGAGTAATACATAATAAGGGAGCGAGTAGGTGACAGAGTCTTGGCGTAACTCATTGCTGCAAGAGATTTATACTTTACAGCTCAATGAATTTATCATAGGCCCTTTTGTCTTCCCTTTCAGTTACATTTCTACCATTCACATGTTTACTTTGCAAAGACGTATTTGACTTGCCAACTAATATCAAATTTACTGCTCTGGAACAAAGAGAACGTCTTGCATAAAATATAAAACATAGGATGTATTTGTGCTGACTTACTGAGCTCTCCGAAGAAATAGTGGATGTCTGTCTGGGTAGAACAACTTGATTACGTCATTTTCCTTTTTTCTGAAATGAGACGAATGGAATGAATAAAGACACGTCAAAAATGTATATAGGGATCTTTTATCCTTGAATTTTAAATAAAGGATAGGGGAGATGTAATTCAGAAAGTACTTATGTTCTTCAGGATAGGAGAGTAGAGTTAAAAAAAGTCTTGACGCAGCAAGTGCGCTATGGAAGTGAATTCTCATAGAAATGTTTTTAATATCAAATATGTCTCTTTAATGCAAGCAGGCATCTATTTGGTTACCGGTAAAACCTATATAGTAGAAACAATGTACCATATTTTATCAAAATGTACAAAAATTTTCCGAAAATAAACTACAAATGTTCACGAGAAAACTCGTTTCCTAGCCAACGAACCTTGGGTTAATAGCTAATTGTGTTATTGAATTTTGAAGCATTTAATGAAAATTCTCTACCAAAACGCACTTACTGCGTCTCAATTTTTTTTTACAAAAATGTATCAGATTTCTATGAAAAATGCCATAATGTAATGAGGAACGTTCAAGGAAAATTGTACGTGATACCAACGACTTATGGGGCAGGCTGTGATTCTCAAAATAACTTTATAAGATGCAGCTCAAGACACCCTATAAGTAACGTATACATTTTTTTCTCGTATCTTGCATAATTACAATTATATTGAGGTTTACCTTATAGATGCGTCACCCTGTATATATGTCAACAGAAAGTAAACCCGGATATGGATTCTAGGCGGCCTAGTTAGCGCTCATTTGAAGAAATCTGTTTAGAATTCAAAAGCCGTGGTCTCCTCATTAACGATTTTTTTCTACGAAAATTAGCGAAAAATTATAGACCGTTAAACCATAAACATAATTAAAACTACTGCCAAAGCATCAGAGAAAGTGTCTATTTGAAATAAATTTTTTGGAAATATTTTAGTAGAATGAAGAAGAATCATGGTTAAAGCTAAAACTTAAGGGTTTGCAGAACACTCTCTACATAATCCGTATTTCTTTCATGTTCTTTGGCTAAAAGTTTCCAATTTTGACGTTTCAAATCGCAACTTTTCACGTTTTGAGGAAAATCCCAATTTTTTTTCTTGAAATGCCTCTAACTGTTTTGTCTTTAAACTTACAGAACTAAATTTTGGTAAATTGTTCACCCTTTATATATATATATATATATATATATATATATATATATATATATATATATATATATATATATATATATATATATATACAGGTGCTTCACGGTGAGTGGCCTATTAGACGTTTCTGGAGAACTACATCTATTTAAATTCTGAAAATTGGTATCGGCACGTTTTTTGATACTGATCTTTCTAACTGAAATATTTTCAATTAGCCTGCACTTCTTGTTATACCAGAAGTCGACACAAACTTTGTTTTTTAAATGAAACACTCTGTATATTATTGGCTTTTTGAATTACACGTTCAATTTAAGGGCCACTTGGTGACAACACATTTGGGCTAGTTTGTACCGTTTTGGATTTATTCGCTATTTTGCAGAGAAAAATACGATTGGAGCACTTTAGAAAAATTCCGATATCTTTAAGGATATGCGAGATAGAAACATGCGGTTTTCACTATCCTATGGAGCGTAAAAATTCCTACATAATGCTATGTAGTACGATTTTAACAGAACTGTTATTTATAACATACATTTGAATTTGAAAATTTTCAACAAAGATAACTTGATTTTTTTTATGGAACGGTACCCATATGTCCCCAGCATCTGATTCAGCGTTAAATTCTCTATCTTTTAAGTATAAATTACCATATACCTATCTCTTATAGTTTTCTTAGAAAATTGATTTGAAAATAGTAATTGTTGGGGCGATGTCATTTTGTTTGTGTACATAACAACAACAAAAAAACAGTAGAAACAAAAATATTTCATGTTAAAGTTTAAAATTATAATAAAGAAACATTGTTCCTGTGTTTGAAAATTGTGTATTTAAAATATTAAAAAAAAAATAAAAAAAATTTCTAAAGAAAACAACAGTGATATTATTACCTTACACAATCTTATAAATCCTCAAAGTATTATAACAACACGAGTAACAAAACAACTCACACCTCCCAGACTAGTAACTCTTCAAAATGTTGTCCATTAACACTCAAACATCTTAATATTCATGTCGTAATGCCGCTGGTGGTTGCTGACAGAGTCTCATTCCTATCTAACTCTTTAAACGCCCTTCTTACTCTAATCTCTAATTCTTTACGTGAATTGACGGGCGTTTCATATACTTTGGTTTTTATCCTTCCCCAAAGATGGAAATCAAGCGGGGTAAGATCTGAACTTCTTGTGGGCCATATCCAGGGACCGCACTTTTCAATCCATCTATCTTCAAATAAATCGTCGAGTGTGTTAGATATTTCTCGTGTAGAGTGAGCAGGAGCTCTGTCATGTTGATACCAACAAGTTATATATTCTGATAATGGTAAATTGTCTAAAAGGTGTAACTATTGTTCTTCATATTTCCATGTAACGATTAGAAGTTAAAGTTCCATCATAAATATGATAATAAAAGTTATTACCTGTCAATAAACAAAACACATTGAAACTATTTTTACTTGAAATCCCCTCTCCCTAATAGCGTGAGGATTTTGATTTGCCCAAACATGACTGTTATGTCTATTGAAAACTCCTTCATGAGAAAATTTCGATTCATCAGCCCATATATTTTTTTAAAGTCATCATCTCCTTGAATATGAATTTACATTGTTTCATAAAACTGGACCTCTTTACTAGCATTTTCTGGATGCAGAGCTTGCACTAAAGTACACTTATAGTTATGCATTTTGTGCTTCCACAAGATTCTTTCCTCAGAGGAGTAAGGAATACCTATGTCGTTCACTGCAGTGTAAGTAGAGACATGTGGATATGCTTCGCAATAAGCCGGGACAGTTATTTCGTTATCTTCATCTCTAGTCACTGGACTGGGATTAACTTTGGGTGTTTTAAAAGTACCAAATTCTAGGAAATTTGACTCAATCCTTCTAAACTTCTTTTCACTCATGGGTGGCAGATTAGGATTTAACTCATTAAATCTTCTACATGTTAACTGTGAACATTAGTACATTGACATTTATCGAATAATTTAGAATGACAAGTATGTAATATAAATTGTTCATCATGGCACACTTGCCTTAGCGTTGACGTTCACCCACAGTATAAAGAAAAATTATGCTGTGTTATGTAATACCTCAAAAACTGTCCTTTTTAGCTATAGGAAATACCCAATGTAGGTCGGAAAGTTATCAAAAAAGGAATCGGTTGGAACTGCAAGTTACTATGTTTCCCTTTTAAAATAAGACATTTATTGAAGGCAGAAGTAGTCAAAGGTTGGCGCTACCCCGCTCACCATTACTATTTTCAAATCAATTTTCAAAGAAAACTATGAAATAGGTATAGGGTAATGTATACTTAAAAGATAGGGAATTTAACGCTGAATCAGATGCTTGGGACATATGGGTACCACTTCATTAAAAAAAAGCCTGGACGCAGCAAGTGCGTTATGGTAGTGAATTTTCATAGAAATGTTCTGGCAGAAAATATTTTATTATAACTTTTTTTCTTGTAATATAGAAATCTAAATTTTGGTGTATAGTTTACTTTTTATATCGTAAACCTACCTACCAAATTTGGTTATCATAGATTTTTTTATTTTTTTAGGATAATTTTTTTTTTCAAATGAAAACTCAAAATTTTCCCGGAAAACCTCATCCGATTTTTTTGATTAACGAACCTATCAAAGCCATTTACAAAAGGAAGGCACCGGCCGAATTTTATCAAAATCGGCCCATTATTCTTTGAGATAAAAATTTTTTTCGAATGAAAACTCAAAATTTTTCCGGAAAACTGTGTCCGATTTTCCTGACTAACAAACGTGTCAAAACCATTTACAAAAGGAAGGTACATGCCAAATTTTATTAAAATCGGCTTATTACTTTTTGAGATAAGAATTTTTTTCGAATGAAAACTCAAAATTTTCCCGGAAAACCTCCTCCGATTTTCCTGCCTAACGAACTTATTCAAGCCATTTACAAAAGAAAGGTACATGCCATATTTTATCAAAATCGGCCTATTATTTTTTGAGTTATCGGTGTGACATATATATATATATATATATATATATATATATATATATATATATATATATATATATATATATATATATATATAAACATATAAACATATAAAAATCAAAACTGACCCCGGATATGGGTCCTAGGGGTCGTAGTTCGCGCTCATTTGCAATTTTTTTTTCAAAATTCAAAAGTTGGGATCTCCCCATTAGTGAATTTTTTCTACGAAAATTCACTAAAAATCAAGTTATCTCTGGTTGAAAATTATCAAATTCAAATGTAGGTTATAAATAAGTTATCTTAAAATCGTATTTTGTTTACAATAGTATGTAGAAATTTTTACGATCTATGAGATAATGAAAACCGCATGTTTCCATTTTGCATGTCTTTAAAGATATCGAAATTTTTCTAAAGCGCTGTAATTGTAATTTTTTCTACAAAATGGCGAATAAATCCGAAACGGTACGAACTAGCCCGAATATGTTGTCATCAAGTGGCGCTTAAATTGAACGTGTAATTCATAAATCTAATAATATACAGGGCGTTCCATTAAAAAAAGAAGTTTGTGTCGACTTCCGGTATAACCGGAAGTGCAGGCTAATTGAAAATATTTTAGTTAGAAAGATCAGTATCAAAAACGTGCGGGTACCAATTTTCAGAATTTAAATAGATGTAGTTCTCCAGAAACGTCTAATAGGCCACTCACCGTGAAGCACCCTGTATATATATATATATATATATATATATATATATATATATATATATATATATATATATATATATATATATATATATATTATATATATATAATTGAAACTGACCTTGGATATGGGTTGTAGTGGGCCTGATTCGCGCTCATTTCCCGAAATTTGTTTTAAATTTAAAAGTCAGGATCCCCTCATTAGTGATTTTTTTGAAAGAAAATTCACTAAAACAGGGACTTGTGAAGCCACGGCAAAAGTCCACAACTGTATTAAATATAGAACGGTTTCACTAAGTTAGGACAAGAACAAACAACCAGATATGCTATTCAAATTGAATTAAGTCTTAAAACTTTCATCGCTTTATTAGATTATTGTTTATACAAAAACTCGCAAAAAAATTCATCGGAATAACAACAATCTGACTAGATAACGGTAAAGTGAAATGAGATTTAAAAAAATGGATAAAAATTAAAGTCACTAACTAGGATTAGAGCTCGTCATGTAGGAGTCGATTATCCGATGTACGCGGCCTAGCCAACTTGGATACGCTCAACATATATGTACTAGCAGGTATATCTCGTAATACATGTTAATCGTCTAACGTTACTATTTACACAAAACCATTGTTTTGATTTACAATGGATTTGATGCTCATATTTTAACTAAGAAAAGGAAAATAACGACACATATCTAGGAGCCTGTTAGTCATTTCGTGTCGTATTTTTCACTCACATTTAGACCCCCAGCATAATTCTCAATTTTGACGATTTAACTTTCTCGAATCAGATTTAGTTAATTAAAAATTAATTTACCTCAAACTTTGTTGTCTTTTAACATATAGAGCTGAACTTTGGTACATAGAATAACCTTTATAACAGAAGCTAGCGTAACTAATTTGGTTGCCCTTACTTTGTTATTTCTGGAGATATAAATTTTTTTTCCAAGAGAAAATATAAAATTTTCAGTGAAAACCTGCGCAGATATATATATATATATATATATATATATATATATATATATATATATATATATATATAAACATATCAAACTTACCCTCGATATGGCTTCCAGGAGGCCTAGTTCGCGCTCATTTGAAGAAATTTTTTCAAAATTCAAAAGTCGAGATCTCCTCATTAGTGAATTTTTTTAAAGAAAATTCACTAAAAGTTTGCGGTATCAGCAATTATCTCAACTGCGTAATATATTCAACATATGATAATAATGTTACGTTTTTCGGTGTCCTGAATTTGTTGACTAAGAAGACACAGCTTTCGAAAGTACTAATTTATTATAACCAACTATTTTCCAAGACCACTAATTGTCTATATCTTCGCCCGATTTACAAAAGAGCGGGCATAACAAGATATTCTATGTCTGGTGACCTGGACAGTAAAAGGCATTCGCTCTGTTCCCTTGGTAGATCTGTTGGGGACAGCAGGTAGAGGAACTATGGAAGAAAGCTCCTCTGAGCAGTGCCCGTGCAGATATCTATAAAAAAGAGAGGTCACCAACGGCACGTCGGTGGGCAAAGTATGGCAGCCTTTGGGTGAGGGTATGGTCACCGATGAGACGTATAGCTCTCTTCTGAATGGAATCCAGGATAGCGAGTGTAGAAGCGGCGGCGGCACCCCAGATGTGGAAGCAGTATTCGAGGTTTGGCCTTATTTGTGAAGTATATGAGGTATAGAGATTAGCCGGTGAAAAGTATTTGCGAGCTCGGAAGAGGAAACCTTATTTCTTAGCAGCCGCTTCTGCAATTGATGTGACATGTTGGTGCCAATTGAGATTTCGATCCACAGAAATGCCAAGAAGTGAACATGATTCATTACTTTGAATAACTTGGTTGTTCATTGTGATGGGTCTAGGGCTGATGTATCTCTTATGAGATAGAAAGCAAGACTGAGATTTGGTGTAGTTGAATTGTACAAGATTTCTACTTCCCCACTCTAATATTTTTTGTAGATCCACAGAGACAGAACCCTCCATGAGTTCTGCGATCCTCATCTAATTGGACTAAAGAGACATGCTTAGAATATTGTATATTTGAGTGGAGGGTGCTGTCATCCGCGTCACTGTGAACTGGGTTGGATGTGTTAGAGAGGAGGTCATTGATATGGAGAAGAAACAAAGTAGGGGCTAAAGCTGAACCTTGAGGGACTCCTGCATTAATTGGATACGGTTTAGAGGAATGGCTATACACGACAACAGAAATGCTCCGGTTGGAGAGGAAATTTGCTGTCCAGGTACAGAGTTTTGGTGGTAGGCCATAGGCCGAAAGTTTATTAAGCAGCGCTGCCTGCGAGACCTGGTCGAATGCTTTGGATATATCTAGAGCGACAATCTGGGATTCACCGTGTAGTTCCATAGACTTGCTTTAAGAATGGGTGACAAAAGAAAGGAGGTCGGCAGTTGATCTGCGCTGACGGAATCCATATTCCCTGTCGTCGGTTAGACTGTGTTTTTCAAGAAATTTTAGTTATTCGGTGTTTATATACTTTTCCATCAGTTTAGAGACGACTGGAAGGAGATAAATAGGTCGGTAGTTGTTAGGAAGCGCTTTGGATCCTTTCTTGGGGACGGGTTGTACTCGAGCAGTTTTCCAGTTACTAGGGAATATGCATCTATTGTAAGATATTCTAAACAGATGATTCAGGACAGGAGCAAGTTCTGGTGCGCATTTTTTTAGAACAATAGATGTTTATATGCTCAAGCTTTTCTTACGCCTCCGCTACTTATTGAGGCAATTGTGGTGTTTTCCACCTTTCTGGTACTTAGTAGCGAGTAGTCGTAGCAGTACATGGTGCTTTAAATATACTTTCAATAGATTATTCATAACCGTTTACGACCAAACCCAAATTTCTTTTTCGAGTGCAGAAGGTTATAAGCTTTTAATGAACGCATATCACCAAACACCTTATTGGAGAAACATATTGGTACGCCCCTGTCTCTTTAATTACATTCGGTTGCACTATCCTTTAAGTTTCTACCTGGAATTATTTATCTCTGGATTTCACAATCTTTTCCAGTTTGCTGGTAATCTTTATCCTCTAGACGTCTGTATCGCATTAGGTTTACACATGAACAATGCCATACAAAGAATACTTATATACCGTTAGGTTCTTTATTGTAAATAGCTTTAGCTGGCTTTGACGTATTCTTTAGACGCACCCAGTGGATTTTCTTCACTAGGAATAATGCTTCTACCTAGTTGGCCATTCTGTATTACTGACATTATGTTATGTCAACTACGTCACCAAGCGTTACGCGAAAGCTCGATAAAAGCAAGCCTTTCGCAAGGTACAAGTCAGTTCTACGCCAGATCTCATCTTCTTCGCTTCGTGGAACCCCGAGTTCCTAATTTTCTACTTAAACACCGCTCGCGTGTTTAATCCAGTTCAGTGCTACAGTTCTATGCCAGATCTCATCTTCTTCGCTTCGTGGAACCCCGAGTTCCTCATTTTCTACTTAAACACCGCTCGCGTGTTTAAGCCAGTTCAGTGCTACAGTTCTACGCCAGATCTCATCTTCGCTTCGTGGAACCCCGAGTTCCTAATTTTCTACTTAAACACCGCTCGCGTGTTTAAGTCAGTTCAGTGCTACAGTTCTACACCAGATCTCATCTTCTTCGCTTCATGGAACCCCGAGATCCTAATTTTCTACTTAAACACCGCTCGCGTGTTTAAGCCAGTTCAGTGATACAGTTCTACGATAGATCTCATCTTCTTCGCTTCTTCGGACCCCGAGTTTCTAATCTTCTAGTTAAAACACCGCTCGTGTGTTTAAGCCAGTTCAATTCTACAGTGCCGTTCTGCGACGAATCTCATCTTCATCACTTTTTGGGACAGTAATACAGTGAAAAGTCAGCGTTTTCTCGAAACTATAAAGTATACGCGCAGTTAAAAGCAATAGCAACTAGCCGATAAGATTGTGAAGTCTCCTGAATAACCCATTAAATGAAGTTTAAAAGCGCAAATTGTAAATAAATGTTAAGTGCAAAGTGTATATAGTAACAATACAACATATATAAATATAAAAAAGTGTATTATTGAAATCTTCTGCAATCCAGTGCACCTAGAGTTATATATACAGTCCACATACAGTCCACATCTTCAACATATTCATCTTATAATTAGCAAAGCGACTAGTTAGCGAGGGTGGGATCAATCCACCTGGAAAACATTGGGGCAAGAAAACAAGCTCTTTCTCCTCCACACCTTTTATATGCATTAAAATAAAGTATGTAAAGATAAAACTTTTAACTAACCCCAAATATGGATCTTCCAATTCGCTCCCATTTTAACAACTTGTTTATTAGTTGAAAAATTTTGACCCCTTTTTGGAGATGATATTTTCTATAAAAATTTACAAATGCTACAAATGCAAAGCTTATTTCCATAACTGAAACCAAAAAAAAAAAAACTGCTAAACATTAAAGGATATGTGCAATATTTCAAACGCATCATGTCAGCTGTCACAACACAGATTACACTAAATAATTTTCAGTTTTATTTTAGCTAGCCATTCGATTACCTATACGCATGTTGTATCCACGTTAACAGCAAAAATAAAAACAGCTTGTACACAAACAACGTGATTTACGTACGTTCATTATCCAGACTTAAACTGAATTTTTCATTATTTTTGCTGCAGCCTGACGCTAAATTTTATTATTAATGGAATGGTAAATTGGCCCATGGAATCACGTGTTGCAATCATCGTTGCAGAATGACGTTTCTCCATCAGCCGTAAAACAACCGACATGAATTACATATATCCGCTTTACTATCTCTGTCTGTGCCTGTTTGTGTCTGTGTGTGTGTGTGTTTTAGTTACCTCCAGGGTATTTAGTTCGTTGCGGAAATTCTAATTTATCTGGTGTAATTAAATTGCCAATTGCACATATCAAATTATACACCAAGTAATATTTACCTAACCTAGAATGTTGTAGGTACACGCAAGAGCTCATAAGGTATCTGTGTAAATTCTGATCGGTATTTACTGCATTCAATTACAATCCTGTTTCGGAGAATTTTGGAAATTCAAACCTTAACCTGGATTAAACTCCAACTAAACTACATATGGCTTGTTCTACCTGTAACATACAGCTTCAATTTATTTTTCATTTTAGTAAATTTTCGTATATACAAGGTGTTCTTGGCAACCCGGAACAATACGTAACATCCTTACGTTCAGAGCTACAGAGTCGGTGGAATGGACAAAGCCTCATCTCTAATCTCACCAGAAATCGCATTGCGCAACAAATGTCAGAGCTGTCGACATAACCTAATTTTTAGTGAATCTTCTTAAAAAAATTCACTAACGAGAAAATTCCCACTTTTGAATTTTGAGAAAATGTCTTCAAATGAGCGCTTACTAGGCCCCCAGAACACATATCTGGGATCAGTATAAATGTGTATTATATATATATATATATATATATATATATATATATATATATATATATATATATATATATATATATATATATATATATAATATATATATATATATATATATATATATATATATATATATATATATATATATATATATACATATACATATACAGGAAGCAGTACTTGAGGCTGGAGTTGTGTCTGCTGGGGTATCAGATCACGACTTGATCTATGTCTTATTGAATATCACAAAACCAACTCCGGAACCAGTGTATTACACCTATAGGGATTATCAGAGGTGTGACAGGGAAGGGCTTTTGTCACAGCCCGCAGCGGCAGGCTTAGAGAACATATATTATACGGATGATATAGATAAAAAGGTTACAATAATCACCACAACAATACTACGTTTATTTGACACCTACGCTCCTATAAAGACGATTAAAATTACAAGACCCCATTGCCCTTGGATTACAGATACTATTAAAAATATAATGTCGATGAGAAACAAAGCTAGAATAAAATATAGAAAGTCGCTTAGCACTGCTGATTATGAAGCATATAAAAAACTAAGAAATTCTACAACAAATGCGATTCGTGCCGAAAAGAAAGCCTACTTTATGCATAACTTATGCAACAGGGACGCAAGAAACTTATACCGACAACTAAAATCACTCAATATTTGTAGCAAACGAAAGCATAGCAGCTTGCCTTCCCATCTCAATAATCCAAATGGATTAATTAAACTATGCGGACCGAATGTCCCACTTACCTGCGGAGTGAGAAGCAGCAATCGTTGCCTCGAAAGCTTATATAATGCTAACCAAAATAATACAGAGCAAATGAGTTTTGTAACTGTGGATGAGGATATCGTTGCATCATGTTTGCAGGAAATTAAGAGTAGTGCGATTGGAATTGATGAAATATGCATTAAAATGATACACTTGTGCTGCCCCTTTTTACTGAAGTTTTTGGTAAATATTATCAATTCCTGTATTCTTGCGTGCTATTTCCCGGACTTGTGGAAGCGAGCAATTGGTATACCCATTCCAAAGGTTGAGACACCTAAGGACTACAATGACCTCAGAATTTTGAGCATTCTGCCAATCTTTTCAAAGTTATTTGAGAAGATCATATTTAGGCAACTAAGGCAAAACTTAGATAACATACTGCCGGAGGTCCAGTCGGGTTTTCGAAAGGACTACAGCTGCACAACTGCTCTTGCGTCCATCAATGACGACATAATAAATGCAACGGACAAAGGTCTTATTACTGTACTGATACTTCTTGACTATAGCAAAGCGTTTGATACAGTATGTCATGAGACTATGATTGCGATTCTGAAAAGTGTGGGTCTTCAGGACGAGGCATTAAAGCTGCTGAGAAGTTTTTTTTCAATCACGTACACAATGCATAAGGGTTGGAGGAGTTTTATCGGATCCCTCGGAGATGCTGCAGGGCTTGCCGCAGGGATCTATACTTTCACCTCTTCTGTTTACGATATATACCTACAGGTTCCCTGATTGCCTTAAGCATATGAAAATACACATGTATGCTGACGATATTCAGGTCTACTGTTCATTTCCTAAAAATAAGTTGACAGAAGTGTTGATTGAGATCAACGAAGACCTGGAAAACTTAAGAAAGTTTTCAGAGATGCACTCCCTGCATTTGAATCCAAAAAAGACGAATGCAATAATTTTCGGTTACGATAGACATGTACAGGAAATAAAAAACGATGTGGTGCTGAGGATGGGCACTGACATTATACCGATCGTAGAGTCGATTCGGAACTTAGGATTGGTAATGATAACACCTTTAGATATCGCGCACATGTCTCGCATTATTTGAGTCGTGGATATGGCGGATTGAGACTTTTGTACCCTCACAGGCAATATATACCTACACAGATTAAAAAACACCTGTGTGAAACATTAGTGTTATCACAAATAAAATATTGTGCAGAAGTATTCTCATGCTGTTTGGATGTGGAGACTATGGGGAGGGTGCAGAGGCTTCAAAACGCCTGTTTAAGATATATCTATAACATTCGAAAATTCGAGCACATCTCCCATAAGCTCAGGGAGGCACAATGGCTGGACATGAGGGATAGATTTCTATTGCAGAGATCATGTTTCTACCATGGCATCATCAGAAAGGGGACACCGTCTTACCTTTGTAGGAAAATTAGGTATCGCACCGATATACATAACGTGAATATCCGAAGAAAGGATCTTCTCTCTATACCAGCTTTCAAACTTGCTCTATATCGACGGTCTTTCTCATATGACGTCTGCGAGACTTATAATAAAATACCAAATCATATAAAAGAAATGACCATAAGTAAATTTAAGAAACACATGTTTCGGTGGATGCTTGATTAGCAGGTGTTAAATACAGGAGAAATAATATGTGGGTAAGTGGTGGGAGATTCTGGGTATGATTGCGCGAAAGTTTTATGCATACGTGCATATGGAGCTGTGTAGCGGTGTTGGAGTGCATGAAGGTAGATGTCTGAATATATGTATGTGTGTGTGTGGGAGTCTTTACGTATGTTGTGAGAATGTTTTGAGCGTATGATGGGCGTGGGGGCTGAGTGGGTATGTGGGTGTCCTTGGGTGTGGGCAGGTGAGTGTATAAGTGTATGAGTGTGAGACTTTATGTGAGAGATTGGGAGTTTTTGGCTATGTGGGCGAGTGTTTTAAATGTACGTTGCGTACAGAGGCTGTGTGAGCAGTGAGCAGGTGTATGTGCATGGACACGTGAAGATAACACCTTGAATGTATGACTGTGAACGCGTGTGGATGTATGGGTACGAGTGAGTGTCGCCCTGACATGGATCGCTTATAACTTACTCCGTTTTTTTTTCAAATCAGAGTTCAGAAAGGTAAATGGCTTGCCACTAATAATTTAATAGGGTTTAAGTGGTAGAACAGCGGATACTACGGTATCGGGCTGAACTTCGCCCTAAGATTTGTTTTGTTTCAGTTAATATGGAAATTTACTTATTGTATATGCTCATGTGAAAGACGACAAGACAAATAAAGGAATTATTATTATTATTATTATTATAATATATATATATATATATATATATATATATATATATATATGATAATTTTTTTTAAGAAACGCTGAAACACGTCAATTTTAATATTGAGGGGGACATGTTTTGACATAAAACTCAACTTTGTCACATCAACCCCTTAAGCGTGATGATAACAACCCTTATATTTTAAATAGGGAACATGGGTCGAGTGTTGCATCATTTGAAAGTTCTTTCTTTGCTGAATTCAACACACAAATTTTTTTGGAAGTTTTATAAACTCGTTTAAAAATGATTCACAGTTGAAAATGCAAAAACGCATTTCACTCATTCCGATAAGAAATGTGCTGATAGTCAATGTTTTGTTGGTTTGTAAACAAAAAATTGACTATCAGAACATTTCTTATCGGAATGAGAGAAATGCGGTTTATTATTTCAGTTTATCGGTCGGCTTGATACTTGATAGTACTACCGAAAATTAATTTCACAATGGTGTATTCTGTAGAAGAAAGAGTTGAAATAATTATTCTTTTTTTCAAAAACGATAACTGCGCCAACTGTACCGCAAATTTGTTTAATGAACGACATCCGAACAGACATGTTAACAGAAAATACATTTTGGAGTTAGTTGCAAAGTTTCGACAAAGTGGTTCAGTAGCCAACAAAAAACGGGATCCTGAACGTGAATTTCCGGTTAGAAATGAGACTACTGAGATTGAAGTTTTAGGACAAATTGCTGCAGACCCAACTTTGAGCACGAGAAAATTGGCCACTGTTTCAAACATCAAAAGAAGAACTATTCAGCGAATATTGAAGCATCATAAATTTCACTCTTATAAAATTCATCTTGTACAACAACTGAATGATGATGATTTTGATCGGCGGCTGGAGTTTTGTGAAGTTACGACTGCACGAATAGCTGATAACGGGAACTTTCTGTTTAATATCTGTTTTTTAGACGAGTTTACGTTTTTTATTAAACTCTACAGTCAATTGTCATAATTGTAGTTATTGGTCAGATAATAATCCAAGACATTTTCAGGAAGTCCACACTCAAACTCCACAGAAATTGAGTGTCTGGACTGGCATTTTTGGAGACATTTTAATCGGACCAATTTTTCTTGATGGCAATTTGAGTGGCGAAAAGTATTTGTAGTTACTAGAAAATATCGTTTACCCTCTACTAATTGACATTGTTGAAAATGATGATCGCTGTCAAGAAAATCAATTAGTGTTTCAACAAGATGAAGCTCCTCCGCATATTTCACAACGTGTTAGGGAGTTTTTGAACAGAGAGTTTCCAGGACAATGGATTGGGCGTAGAGGTGCTATTGAGTGGCCCCCTAGATCGCCGGATTTAACTCCTTTAGACTTCTTTCTATAGGGCCATTTAAAGAGGTTGAATTTATGCAACAGAACCGGAGTCTCTGGGAGAATTACGATGACGCATTCTTGAAGAATGCCGTCTAATAACTTCACAAATGCTCCAGAATGTCGGAGCTCGTTTTGAACAAAATTTGTACTTTTGTATGGAAGCTGGTTGTCAACAATTTGAACACTTACTTAACTGAATAAACATTTTTGAACGTTTGGTTTTGTTTTTTAGTTTTTTTTAACGAAAAATTGACTAATTAGTGCATTTCTTATCGCAATGATTGAAATACGTTCTTGCAACTCCAACTGTGAATAATTTTTAAATGAGATGAGAAAACTCCCAAGAAAATTAGTGCGCTGAATTAAGAAAAGAAAGGGCTTTCAAATGATGTAACACTCGACTCATGTTCTCTATTTAAAATATAAGGGTTGTTACTACCACCCTTAAGGGGTTGATATGACAAAGTTGAGTTTTATGTCAAAACATGTCTCCCTCAATAATAAAATTGACTTTTTTCAGCGTTTCTTAAAAAAAAATTCTCTGGACGCAAATCGGTATGTTTCGTTTTCAATGCGCCAGCCTATATATATATATATATATATATATATATATATATATATATATATATATATATATATATATATATATATATATATATATATATATATGTGCGTATTACACCGATAACTCGAAAAATAATGGGCCGATTTTGACTAACGTTATTGAATACATTCCTTTTTGCAAGTGGCTTGGATAGGTTCGTTATTCAGGAAAATCGGTCCAGGTTTTCCGGGGAAATTTTGTGTTTTCTTTCGAAAAAAATTATATCTCCAGAAATAACAAAGTAAGGGCAACGAAACTTGTTGCCCAGGTTTATATCGTCATAAGTAAACTACGTACCAAAATTTAGCTTTGGGGCTGAAAAGATAAAAAGGAATAGGCATTTAAAAAAATACATTAAGGTTTTCCTCAAAAGGCCAAAGTCGCGATTTAAAACGTTAAAATTGTCAACATTAAGGCAAATAACCTGAAACTGATACGGGCTATGGGAACAAAATGTCCCAAGAAGAATTTTTTACAAACCCTGAAGCCTTAGCTTCAACCGTTGTGGTTCTTCGTTTTACTAAAATGGTTCCAGAAAATTCATTTCAAATAGATCCTTTCTGTGATGCTTTGGCAGTAGTCTTAGCTATAGAGTTTATCGTTTAATGGATATTATTTTTGTCGAATTTTCGTAAAAAATTAATAAAGCTTAATATATCCGTTATTATACAAGATATGAAAAAAATTGTATACATTGGTTATAGAGTGTCTTGAGCTACATCTTAAAAAAATTATTTCTACAATCACAGGTTGGCCCATAAATCGTTGGCGACACAATTTTTTTTTTAGTCGAACACGCCTTGTGTTGTTGCATGTTTGCATTCTACATTGAAATACAATGCATGTTTGTAAGAGAAGAAATCCGGGACGCAGCAGGTGCGTTGTGGCAGCGAATTTTGATTAAATGCTTCACATTTAAAAAGCTTAATTTGCTATTGGCCTATAAGGTTGACTAAGAAGCGAGTTTTTTCCGTAACACTTTAAGTTTACTTTCGGAAATTTTTGTAAATTTTCAAACAATAAAGTTATTTTGATGAAACATGTTTTTAATATATAGGTTACACTGGTAACCAAAAATGATGCCTGCTTTCTTTAAAAAAAAACACATATTTACTATTTAAAACATATTAATGAAAATTCACTACCATAAATCTCTTGCTGCGTCCAGACTTTTTGCAAATTGAACCATAACAAAATTTTCTTAGGAATTGATTGCGTCGCGGCCGTTCTTTGTGGTCGTCATGCTATTTCTTCTCCAACGTCAGGATTTCATAGATAAGTAGACCACGGATGTGATCATTTACGATAATTCGGAACAATAGCTAAATGTATCATCTTACAAGTTAAAAAGTTTATCAAATAACCGTTTGCATTTCAAATCTATTGCGCAACAAGCTCCAGAGGTGTCTACATAAACTCAATTTGTTCAAATTTAACTGTAATAAAATTTTCTCACAAATTAATTGCATCTCGACCGGTCTTTGCGGACATCGCGCTATTTCTTCTCTAACGTCATTAATTTCATGGATAACTAGATCAAGGAAGCTTGAAATTTATACATAACAAAACATAGTTCTAGATTGATTTTAAACAAATTAAATCACTTTCAATACAATTTTTATTACATTTTCCTGATATATTCAGATTCAGATTAAAGTTATGGCAAATGGCAACCCACTGATTATTAATTTTGATATATTTTTATAGCCGATCAGTGTAAAATTTCTACAAAAGACTTAGGCATGAAACGCTTTAAGTGTAATAAAGCAGCAGAGTGTACTAAAAGTCCAAAGAGACAATCTGAGAACCAGAAAGACAAAATGGTAAAACGTGTTAAGTGCAGTAACGCGAAAAACGAATACTACAAACTTTTAAAAGTGGACCGTCAGTTGAAGCTTTTATAGACTTAGGTAGTGATGTCGTGACAATAACCGAGAAAACTGCGAAACTATGGAACTTGAAATGTCTCTCTAGTGACATTGTTTTGCGAGGTTTTGAACAAGGTCGATGTCGATGTCGATGGTCGACGTGTGGTTATTGTTGAAATCGACAATGTTGACATTGAAGTGGAAGCATATGTTGTTCCAGATGAGGCTCAAGATGATCCTGTGATTATTGGTCAAAGTGCTGTTGATCAACCAGGACTCAGGATCATCAAGGAAAAGGATCGCCTTACAGTGGAAAGGGTCAACCGGATTATGAGTCAAGCATCAGTGGATACCAGCAAAATTCAGGTAGACCAGAACATTGAAGAGGGTAAACGAGATGAACTTCAAAATTTGGTGAGTCAGTATCATTTCCTCAGATTTGTCAGATATTGGTTCAGCCGATTTGCTTGAGATGAAAATAGACTTAATTCGTGATGATGTAGTGAAAGATAGACCATATCGCGTACCATATTTAGATCGCGATGATGTTAATAAAACTGTTAAAGACTTATTAAACGCCGGTACAATACGTGAGTCGGTGTCAGAATTTGCATATCCTGTTGTACTAATTCCTAAGAAAGACGGTAGTCTTAGACTTTGTGTTGATTATAGACGTTTGAATTCAATTACACGAAAAGAATCTGCTGTAATGCCTACGATAGACGAACTTTTAGATCAGTGGCATGATAGTTGCTATTTTACGACTCGTGGTGTGACTGTACCAGTTATAAAAGTGCTAAAAAAGATCTTTAGCCATTTTAGGACACCTGTACGTCTGATTACAGACTGAGGAACAGCCTATACATCAAAAGTGTTTTAAGAGTTCTGCAGAGAACACCAGATAATACATATTAAGAATGCTACAGCAAGTTCAAGAGCTAACGGACAAGTTGAGCGGTTTAATCAAACTTTATTGACAGCTTTAACTACCACTTACGAAAGAGAAGATGGAAAAGATTGGGACCAGCATTTGAGAAATATTCAATTTGCACTTAATGATTTACCTCACAGCGCAACGAAGAAAACTCCACATCAGTTGTTCAATTATCACCCGAGAAACGCTTTACAGAACCAGGTAATCCTAGCGTCGACAATGGAGCCAACACCTGCAGAAGATGTCGATGAGGCAAGACAAGAAGCCTTAGTTAATATAAAAACCCGTCAAGGACAAGAGAAGCAGTGGTTCGATAAGAAGCATAAGAAGCCAAAGATATACAAAGAGTTAAGCGAAAACGTGCAGCTACAGGAGAATCTAAGAATCTTGCACCCCAGTGCGGAGGACATCATAAAGTAGAAGCCGTTCTGGGAAATGACATATATCTAATAGTGGATATCCCTGGAGCCGAAAGAAGTCAGCGACCATTCAAATCAGTATTTGCAACCGACCGAACGAAACCATGGGCGTCCACCGATTGAATATTTGACAGATGAAGAAGATCTCTCTGCAGAAGACGATGACGACGATGTCGCCAATGGTAGCGAGGCCGATTGTGAGGCAACATATCCAGAAAAAGGCAACCTGGAACTCGTTCAGTGTGCTTAGGCGTAGAACAATACCACAGTAACAGTCAGAAAGGAGCGGCAGGGCGGAGGGCAGTCTGAGAGAGAGTCTGAGAGAGTATATCACGGAATTGATAGTGTATCGGAAGAAGTCGGGTTGACAGAGGGTTGATCAGTGATAAGGACATTGCATAGACGCGAAGTAAACCTAATCATTTGTAGATACAGTTATTTGTGTATCCGTATTCTTAGTATAATTATTGTAATATATTTGTTATTCTGTGAAAGTCAGAGTGAACTCATTTAAATACCACGCTATCCGGAGAAAGAACACGTTACATACATATATATATATATATATATATATATATATATATATATATATATATATATATATATATATATATATATATATATATATATATAGGGTGGCGCATTGAAAACGAAACAGACCGATTTGCGTCCAGAAATTTTTTTTTAAGAAACGCTGAAACACGTCAAATTTAATATTGAGGGGGGCATGTTTTGACATAAAACTCTGCTTTGTCACATCAAACCCTTAAGGGTGGTGATAACAACCCTTATATTTTAAATAGGGAACATGGGTCGAGTGTTACATCATTTGAAAGCCCTTTCTTTTCTGAGTTCAGCACACAAATTTTTTTGGAAGTTTTATCAACTCCTTTAAAAATTATTCACAGTTGAAGAAGCAAAAACGCATTTCACTCATTCCGATAAGAAATGTGCTGATAGTCAATGTATTGTTGGTTTGTAAACAAAAAATTGACTATCAGAATATTTCTTATCGGAATGAGAGAAATGCGGTTTATTATTTCAGTTTATCGGTCGGTGTGATACTTGATAGTACTACCAAAAATTAATTTCACAATGGTGTATTCTGTAGAAGAAAGAGTTGAAATAATTACTCTTTTTTAAAGAAACGATGACTGCGCCAACCGTACCGCAAATTTGTTTAATGAACGACATCCGAACAGACATGTTAACAGAAAATACATTTTGGAGTTAGTTGTAAAGTTTTGACAAAGGAGTTCAGTAGCTAACAAAAAACGGGATCCTGAACGTGAATTTCCGGTTAGAAATGAGACTACTGAGATTGAAGTTTTAGGACAAATTGCTGCAGACCCAACTTTGAGCACGAGAAAATTGGCTACTGTTTCAAACATCAAAAGAAGAACTATTCAATGAATATTGAAGCATCATAAATTTCACCTGTATAAAATTCATCTTGTACAACAACTGAATGAAGATAATTTTGATCGGCGGCTGGAGTTTTGTGGAGTTATGACTGCACGAATAGCTGATAATGGGAACTTGGCCCCCTTGATCACCGGATTTAACTCCTTTAGAGTTCTTTCTATGCGATCATTTAAAAAGTAGAATTTACGCAATAGAACCGGAGTCTCTGAAGGAATTACGACGACGCATTGTTGAAGAATGCCGTCTAATAACTCCACAAATGTTCCAGAATGTCAGAGCTCGTTTTGAACAAAATTTGTACTTTTGTATGGAAGCTGGTGGTCAACAATTTGAAGACATACTGAACTGAATAAACATTTTTGAACATTTGGTTTTGTTTTTTAGTTTTTTTAACGAAAAATTGACTAATTAGTGCATTTCTTATCACAATGAATGAAATACGTTCTTGCAATTCCAACTGTAAATAATTTTTAAGTGAGTTGATAAAGCTTCCAAAAAATTAGTGTGCTGAATTGAGAAAATAAATAGCTTTCAATTGATGTAACACTCGACCCATGTTCCCTATTCAAAATATAAGGGTTGTTATCACCACCCTTAAGGGGTTGATGTGACAAAGTTGAGTTTTATGTCAAAACATGTCCCGCATAATACTAAAATTGTTGTGTTTCAGCGTTTCTTAAAAAAATTTCTCTGGACGCAAATCGGTCTCTTTCGTTTTCAATGCGCCAGCCTGTATATATAAACATCTGTAGAATTGAAAGTGATCCCGAATATGGGTTTAGGGGTCTTAGTTTGTGCTCATTGGAAGAAATCTTTTCAAAATTCAGGTCAGGTCAGGTTATGTCAGCATCTCCTTATTAGTGAACTTTCCCAAAAAAAACAAACTCGGGACGCAGCAAGTGCGTTATGGTAGTGAATTTTTATTAAATGCTTCAAATTTAAATTACTCAATTTTCTATAAACTTAGAGTTTAATTTCAATGCGTAATAAGGTTTTTCCTAAGGCAAGATATCGACAAAATTTCATTAAAATAACTTTGTAATTTTCGGAGAAAGAAATTTTTTTCGAAAGAAAATTGAAAATTTGAATAACCCAATTTTCTCTAAACTTAGAAAGTTGAATTTTGGTACGTAGTAAGGTTGAGGCAACATATATAGTAAATTTCATTAAAACAGCTTTGTTACTTTCGGAGAAAAAAATTTTTTTCGAAAGAAAACTCAAAATTTTCCCGGAAAACCACGTCTGATTTTTCTGGATAACGAACTCATCCAAGCCATTAATAAAAGACAGGCACTTGCCAAGTTTCATCGAAATCGGATAATTATTTTTTGAGTTATCATATATATATATATATATATATATATATATATATATATATATATATATATATATATATATATATATATACATATATATATATATATATATATATATATATATATATATATATATATATATATATATAAACATATAAAAATTAAACCTATTTACAAATGAACTTTCATAAGATATTATGCTGTGACAATACCTCTCTCAAGCACCCTAAAATATAATCAAAATGTGCACAGTTATATATGTTTTATTTCTTTTTCCCTTGTCTTAATACACTACATATTTTATGACAATCTATTTAATTTACTTCTTTGATTTCATAAATAGTCGGTTAATAGTGACTTGGAATGAAGTAGACAGCACATCTTCAAACATATTAAGAGAATATGAGTAAATCAACAGCAACTGGGAATGAATTCGGTCAGTCCCCCAGCCACGTGGTTAAAAAACACTGGCTGTATGAGTGGTTACATCTCTACCTCTAAATAAAAGGACTGTAACAGCGGCTGAAGCAGAAGTCAATGGAAGCTGTGTGTATTCGGAAAGAAACTATTGACTATTAATAACAACAATTGACTAAAAACGCTGCGAGTTGTAAGGAAAAAAATAATTATACTACAGAGGTGATAAATGATAATAAATTACAATAGGGTTATATAAAATCGTAAATGCTTCCAATGATTAACAATCAGTGAATTCAGTATTATTGACATTTCTCTGAAACTTAAAAATGAATTTCATGAGTCAATGACAATAAGAGAAGCATTGACTAACCAACAGCAACCACATACTTATGATTTAAACATAAATGTTTCAAATTTGAATAGCTCAATTTTCTGTAACCCTAGAAAGCTGAATTTTGGCACATAGTTAGGTATTTCCCAAAGCAATATGTAGACCAAATTTTATCGAAATTTTCGGAAAAAAATTTTTTTTTGAAAGAAAACTCAAAATTTTCCCGAAAAACCCCGTCCGATTTTCCTGGCCAACGAACTCATCCAAGCCATTAATAACAGAAAGGCACTTGCCGAGTTTCATCTAAATCGGTTAATTATTTTTTGAGTTATTAGACGGATACATATATATATCTATATATATATATCTATATATATATATATATATATATATATATATATATATATATATATATATATATATATATAAACATATAAAAATTCAAACTGACCCCAGATATGGGTTCTAGGGGTCCTAATTCGCGCTCATTTGAAAGAATTTTTGCAAAGTCTCACCATCGATACCTCTCTATTAGTGAATTTTTTTAATAAAAATTCACTAAAAACACTAAAAGTATTAAAACTAGATCCATTTGATAATATATCGAAGCTACAGTGAAATATATGTAACTGCTAGAGACCGCGGATACGACATGGCATTTAGACAGGAAGGACGATACTTTATTTGATGGAAATACAGTATAGCGAACACTAACAAACAGTCTTATAAATGTGTGTCAAAATCTTGTTATTTTATTCCATTAATTAGTTGGTATTGCTAATCGAATTCTGTATGCTACAACATGTATGCAAGTTTGGAGAAACATTCTGGAAACTCTATATATAATCAGCAACATTCAGGTATAGTTTTATCAATGGCAATATCTTCGTGCGGCCAACAGCTGACTCCAAACTGATATAGATACGGCAATACACACAACACTAATCCAATTTATGTCAGTCTCGAAGTTTATTAAGTGCTTGATTTGGATTAGAACTCATAGCATCGCGTGACGTCACTATTTACGATCCTCTTTCTCTACCCTCTAAACTCCTGCAGAAATAGATTCAGAGACAATTTAATTTACACGGTTGTGAATTCACACAAGTAACTCCGGCTATATACAAGACTAATTAGTGGTTTCAATGTTCCGATCAAATCCGGAGTCAATTTAACTGTCTGGTGATGGATCATGCGATGCCACAGAGTTAGCAAGTCTGGTATGCCAGTTATTTTACAATTGCTTTCAGCCCAGATATCAGTCGGTGCTGCTGTCTGCACACCAAATACATGGAAATACCTAATTAAAACTGTGCTACAAATTAGGGATCTGTCAGTAGTTAACAGCACATAAGGTTAGATTTCACACAGACGTACATAACTGAGTTTATATATTTCTCAACGGTTTGATAAATAATATGTAACGGTGCGTTACTTGATAGAAATAATTGTGACAAATATTGGTGATTAAACGTGCCTTAGTTTAAGTCAATTTTAGTTTAAAAAAAATTCACTAATAAGGAAATTGCTGCTTTTGAATATATTGACTTTTGAAAAAATTTGTTCCAATCAATGAGCGCGAACTAGGCGCCCTATACTTTGTAGTCAGTGTCAATTTATACATATATATATATATATATATATATATATATATATATATATATATATATATATATATATATATATATATCTATCTATCTATCTATCTATATATATATATATATATATATATATATATATATATATATATATATATATATATATATATATATATATATATATATATATATATATATATATATATATATATATATATATATATATATATATATATAGGGTGCTTCACGGTGAGTGGCCTATTAGACGTTTCTGGAGAACTACATCTATTTAATGTCTGAAAGCTGGTATCCGCATGTTTTTTATACTGATCTTTCTAACTAAAACATTTTCAATTAGCCTGTACTTCCGGTTATACCGAAAGTCGACACAAACTTTGTTTTTTTAAATGGAACAGCCTGTATGTTATTAGGTTTTTGAATTTCACGTTCAATTTAAGGGCCACATGATGACAATATATTCGGGATAGTTTTTACCATTTCGGATTTATTCGCCATTTTGTAGAAAAAATTACGATTGCAGCGCTTTAGAAAAATTCCGATATCTTTAAAGAAATGCAAGATAGAAATATGCGGTTTTCACTGTCCCATAGAGCGTAAAAATTCCTACATTCTGTTATAAACACAATACGATTTTAAGATAACTGTTATTTATAACATACATTTGAATTTGAAAATTTTCAATCATAGATAATTTTTTTTTTAATGGAACGGTACACATATGTCCCAAGCATCTGATTCAGCGTTAAATTCTCTATCTTTTAAGTATATATACATAATCCTATACCTATCTCATACTGTTTTCTTTGAAAATTGATTTGAACATATTAATGGTCAGCGAGGTGGCGCCAACCTTTGACTACTTCTGCCTTCAATGAGTGTCTTATTTTAAAAGGGAAACATAGTAACTTGCAGTTCCAACCGATTCCTTTTTTGATAACTTTCCGATCTATATTGGGTATCTCCTATAGGTAAAAAGGACAGTTTTTGAGGTATTTAGAGACATTCAAAAACATAACACAGCATAATTTTTCCTTATATTGTGGTTGAATGTCAACGTTAAGGCATGATGAGCAATTTATATTACATACTTGCCATTCTAAATTATTTGATAAATGTCAATGTACTAATGTTCACAGTTAACATGGAAAATCATTATTCCAATGCAGATTATTTAAATTTATTTAACATCCATGGAGAATGTAACCGAATTATTAGTAGAACATGTAGAAGGTTTAATGAGTTAAATCCTAATCTTCCACCCATAAGTGAAAAGACGGATCTGGCGGGAAGCGTGGGACGGGGACAGGTGTTTACTCGGAAGGACCGAGGGTAAGTCATAGTATTTCCCTCGGAGCCCATGCAACGGTGTTACAGGCCGAGATGTACGCCATCCTGCACTGTGTGCGGGAGAACAAGAGGAGGGGCTACACCAACAAGCGGATCCTCATAGCCACAGACAGCCAGGCAGCCCTTAAGGCACTAAGTAGCCCACGGGTAAATTCCTGGCTGGTGAGTGAGTGCCGAGACGAGACGAGCGACCTGGCTGGGCAGAATGAGGTGACCCTCATCTGGGTGCCGGGTCACTCGGGGGTTAAATGCAATGAAGAAGCTGACAGTCTCGCGAAGAGAGGGTCAGCAGAACCATTCATGGGACCAGAACCGGCTCTGGGCGTGTCAAAGAGCACTGCCAGGGGAGCCATTAAGTCCTGGGTCAGAAACCAACACAAGGTGTACTGGGCGGACTGTCCAGGGCTCAGACATGGGAAGTCAATAATTGACGGACCCAGTTCAAAGAGAGCTGTGGAGCTGCTAAACCTTAGCAGAGGACAGCTCAGAAACACAACAGGTCTCTTGACGGGGCACATGGCCGTCAAGAAACACCTGCATAAAATGGGGCGGTTCGAAGGGGACCTCGCATGCAGACTCTACGGCGAGGGGGAGGAATCAGCCCAGCACATCTTGTGTGAGTGTATAGCTCTGGACCGGAAAAGACAACTGATCTACGGTCACTCTAGACCGGAGACAGAGCAATATAAAACTTCACCCTACCAATCGCTGTGCAGACTAGTTCAAGGCACAGTGATCTTGGAATGGGTGGAGTAAGACTAAGGGTATGCACAATCAACCAAGGGTTGCGGTGCTATCGGGGTGGCAAGGCCGCGGACGAGCCCTGAGGGAACAAAAAAAAATGAGTGAAAAGAAGTTTAGAAGGATTGGGTTAAATTTCCTAGAATCTGTTACTTTTAAAGCACCTAAAATTAATCCCAGTCCAGTGACTAGAGCTGAAGATAACGAAATAACTGTCCTGGATTGGGTTAAATTTCATACAATCTGTTACTTTTAAAGCTCCTAAAGTTACTCCCAGTCCAGCGACTAGAGATGAAGATAACGAAATAACTGTCCTGGCTTATTTCGAAGCATATCCACATGCCTCTATTTACACTGCAATAAACGACATAGGTATTCCTTACTCCTCTGTAGAAAGAATCTTGTGGAAGCACAAAATGCACAACTATAAGTGTACTCTAGTGCAAGTACTGCATCCAGAAAATGGTAGTAAAGGGGTCCAGTTTTGTGGAACGATGTTACTTCATATTCAAGGAGATGATGACTTTAAAAAAATATATGGGCTGATGAATCGAAATTTTCTCATGAAGGAGTTTTCAATAGACATAACAGTCATGTTTGGGCAAACAAAACCCTCACGCTATTAGGGAGAGGGGATTTCAAGTAAAAATAGTTTCAATGTGTTTTGTTTATTGACAGGTAATAACTTTTATTATCATATTTATGATGGAACTTTAACTTCTAATCGTTACATGGAAATATGAAGAACAATAGTTACACTTTTTAGACAATTTACCATTATCAGAATATATAACTTGTTGGTATCAACATGGTGGAGCTCCTGCTCACTCTACACGAGAAATATCTAACACACTCGACGATCTATTTGAATATAGATGGATTGGAAAGTGCGGTCCCTCGATATGCCCCGCTTGATTTCCACCTTTGGGGAAAGATAAAAACCAAAGTATATGAAACGCCCGTCAATTCACGCGAAGAATTAGATATCAGAGTAAGAAGGGCGTTTGAAGAGTTAGATAGGAATGAGATTATGTCGGCAACCACTAGCGGCATTACGACACGAATATTAAAATGTTTGAGTGTTAATAGACAAAATCTTGAGCAGTTACTAGTTTAGGAGGTGTGAGTTGTTCTGTTACTCGTGTTGTAATAATACTTCGAGGATTTATAAGATTGTGTAAGGTAATAATATCACTGTTGTTATCCTTAGAATTTTTCTTAAATTTTTTAGAAATATTTTAAATACATAATTGTCAAACACAGTGACAATATTTCTTTATTATAATTTTTAATTTGAACACGGAATATTTTTGTTTCTACTGTATTTTTTTTGTTACGTACAAAAAAAAAACGACATCGCTTCGCTAACAATTACTATGTTCAAATCAATTTTCGAAGAAAACTATATGAGCTGGGTATAGGGTAATGTATACTTAAAAGACAGGTAATTTAACGCTGAATCAGATGCTGGGGACATACGGGTTCCGTTCCATTAAAAAAAAATCAAGTTATCTCTGATTGAAAATTTTCAAATTCAAATGTATGTTATAAATAACAGTTATCCTAAAATCGTATTGCGTATATAACAGTATATAGGAATTTTTACGCTCTATGGAATAGTGAAAACCGCATCTTTCTATCTTGCATATCTTTAAATATATCGGAATGTTTCTAAAGCGCTCCAATCGTAATTTTTTCTACAAAATGGCAAATAAATCCGAAATGGTACGAACTAGCCCGAATATGTTGTCATCAAGGTGCCCTTAAATTGAACGTGTAATTCAATAAGCTAATAATATACACGATGTCCAATTTAAAAAACAAAGTTTGTGTCGACTTCCGATATAACCGGAGGTACAGGCTAATTGAAAATATTTTAGCTAGAAAGATCAGTATCAAAAACGTGCGGATACCAATTTTCAGAATTTAAATAGATGTAGTTCTCCAGAAACGTCTAATAGGCCACTCACCGTAAAGCACCCTGTATATTGATCAGATTTAGTCAGTACGTTCATTTTACAAGTGGCTTGGCTCATTAGCTAGGAAAATCGGACCAGTTTTCTGGAAAAATCTTAAGTTTTCGTTCGAAACTTTTTATATCTCCGGAAATAACAAAGCCATAGCAACAAAATGTGACACGCAACTTTATATTATAAAAGTTCTGGACGAAGCAAGTAAATTATGGTAGTGAATTTTCATAGGAATAATATATAATATATTAGTGATTAAACCTTGTATTAAAATTACTCGATTTAATCAGGAACAGCAAAAAGAAGGGCAAGAAAAAATGTGATCGCTAACATACATATTTATACAGCCATTTGGATACACAACTCAAACAAACCAATGAATAAACAGGAAATACACTCAACAAAAAAATACACTAGAAAGCTGAACATAAAAAATTCATGTGTTTCATCTATTGAGGGTGATTGTGTACATTCAGAAGGAGAAGAAGAACCCCCAGAATGAAGAGGGTTTCTGCCCCCTCACATGGGGGGCTATTCTTCCCCTTGTGCATGCAACCAGCATCAAAGCACAAAGCACAATATTTTTTTTTTGTAGAAGCCCCCAAGAAAGTTACGAAAGCTAGGACAAATATGGACGTTGTGCGAGGTTGACAGATTTTAAAGGATGTATTGCTGAAAAATATGAAAAACGCACCTTTCAATGCCAAATCATAAATATGGCAGGTATTTTTCCTTTTAATTGATTGGATGGTTTTGTTTTAGTCAACCCAATCGAACTAGTTTTTGCAAACAAAACAACAAAAAATGTTTTTAAAACCAATTTGTTCTTATCCGCGAAGCTCATTATGTCATTTTTATTTAATTTAGTACCCAGGCTGAGTTTACATGGGTGTTATTATGGTTCAAGATTGGAGATTCTAGCTTAATGGGAAATTAAGTTATCGGATTTCAAATATTTTTACAAAAACTCTACCATAATGTGTTTGCTGCACCCAGATCTTTTCCTATACTTATTTACTGTTGCTGTATTCAGACTTTTTGAAAAAGATGAAATACTGTAGCTCTCTATGTAAGACTGACAAACAAGGCAACCTAAATTTCATTTTTGGACAAATATTTTAAACAAATGTAATGGGGTAACAATATAAACATAAATTGAAAATCTTGGTTCGCAGCTTTGTCGCAGAGGTTCTTCCCCTTCTATGCATACAACCACCCTCAATGCATAAACAAGAACAACGTAAACAAGAAAAGTCTCTTGGGTACAACCCGCAAGAAAGTTACGGGACCTGCGGTAAATATAGGGGTTCTGGGCGGGATAAACAGAATTTTAAGGAGGTATAACTGTAAAATGGGATAAAGGCAGCTTATAGAGGTCCAACTAAGCTGGGTTTTTTTCGCACTTTCGCTCACATTTACTTTTTATCTTCTTCCCCGCTCAACACCCCTATTCACTCCCGGTCCTGTAACTTTCTTGGGGACTGTTTGAAAGAAATATTTTTTTTGTATTTTGTACATCCAAAAGGAGATTTAAGCATGTTTCCGATTTTTTAAAATAAAAAGTCCCTGTGTGCTAATCTGCAAATTTACCGAAAATTTAATTTTTATTTACAAAACTAATGTACCTGCTAAATTATAAATGTGGCAGATATTTTTCCTTATTAGTCGCTTGGATGATCCGTTTTAGTCCATTCAATAAAAACAGTTTCTGCAAACAAAGTAACAAAAATGGTTTTCTAAAACAAATTTATCATTGCTTGTGAGGCTCATTGTGTTATTTTTTTAAATTTAGTGCCCACCCTGCTTTAATATAGGTTTTAGTATGTATCAAAACTAAAGATTCTAGTTTAATTGGAAATTGAGTTATCACCATTTGTAATATTTTTACGAAAATTCGCTACCATAACGGACTTGGTGCACCTAAACCCTTTTTAACATTTATTTACTATTGGTGTAACCATTCTTTTTGAAAATAAAATAAATAACTATAAACAATACAAAATTTTTTAATTGAAATTTTCATAATTTACACATGTGTTTATTGGTATAATTTAAACTACTGCATAATATTATGTAGTTTCATTTACCTTAAATTTTCCATATACGACATGAAGAGTAAATAATAGTGAAAATTCACTAAAAACGAAAAGTAAACAATATTCCAATATTCTAAGGTATTAGCTGAGTCTTATTATTTGTTTATGACGTCTGTAAACAAAGAATAAGAAGAAGATAACCTCGAATTCGACTCCCCTCTACTGTCAGTTTGCAAGATAACAAATGGCAAGGAAAAATATCTAACTGGCGTTGTCAGATTTAACTAGGAGAGGGCGATGGGTTTTGAATAACTTGAAGAATGGGAAGCTTCTTATTTAAACATAATAAAACATTGTTCTAGATTGCCTTTAAACCGATTGAATAACTTTCATTAAAATTTTTATTTATTACTATATATTTTCCTGCTATCTTCAAATTTAGATAACTGTTTTGGCAAATGGCAACCCCGCTGATTGTTTATTGTTAGATATTTTTCTAACCTGTTCGTTTGAAATTTAATTTGGACCATTGGTTTGCAATAACAGCGTAACCATGATATATCTGTCTGATCTTCGATAACATTATACGTACTCATTCAGAGGTAATTTCAGGTTATATCGTGAATTATTTCTTTTTTATTTAGCTATAACTCAGAATTTACTGAACCAATTAAATTCAAATTTGGTAGAGACGACTACTGATACGATACCTATCTACGTCTGTGTAAAGCTTCAGTTTCATACTTCTAGAAATTTAAAAGATATTGCGTTTTCAAACAGTTTTTCTGAAAGTATGTGAGTGTCAAAACTGTCTAACGAACTCATCCAAGCTATTAACAAAATGAAGAGAATTGCAAAATTTGATTGCGATTGGTGAAGTATTTTTTGAGTTATCGGTTGGATACATAGCTATATATATATATATATATATATATATATATATATATATATATATATAATATATATACATATATATATATATATATATATATATATATATATATATATATATATATATATATATATATATATATATTATATATATATATATAATATATATATATATATATATATATATATATATATATATATATATATATATATATATATATATATATATACTTTTCGACTCACCTTGGATTTGGGTTCTAGGTGACCTAATTCGCGCTCATTTGACGAAAATTTCCCAAAATCTTACCATCGACACCTCTCACTTTGTGAATTTTCTTAATGAAAATTAACTAAAATGCGTTTATTTAAATTTATTTATCATTTTTGGGCAATGTAATAAAGCTGTTTCAAGAACACGTGAAATATTTGCGAACCGATATCCACAAAAACCGAATCCGACACCATATACAGTTAAACGAATTACTCAAAAATTCAGAAATTTTGGATCAGTCAGAACAAAGGTGCAGAGCCCTAAACCTGTCGTAAACAATGAGAATACTGGAAATGCAATTTTCGGATATTTTACAGCATATCTAACTATCCACAAGGTAAGCACATATATAACCACACTTGGAGAACCCAAATCACCACAACACGTTTTATAAACCTGACTATCATTTCACTAACCATGTTGCTGTCAGCAGATTATGAATAATTGCAGTTAGGCTTAGAATCAGAAGTATCGCAATCATCAGTTTCGAGATGATGACGAAAACACAAGTTTCACCTACTTTCTATAGAACAGCATTTACAAGAAACTGGTTTTCCATATACGCGTATATATATATATATATATATATATATATATATATATATATATATATATATATATATATATATATATATATATATATATATATATATATATATATATATATATATATATAAACATAAAAAATTTATAGGACCTTGGTTTCGGGTTCTAGGAGGCCAATTTTGCGCTGATTTCAATTTTTTTAAATCTCATAATCGATATCTCTGTATTAGCAAAATTTTTCAAATAAAAATTCGCTGAAACTATTGTAAAAATATAAATTTTTCTGAATTTCGGCTAATTTTAGAGACCATGCGCGACTGGAAGATATGAAACGATTGTGCTTCTTTTTCCACTCCTTTTTAATCTCCCCAATTAGCAAGCTTTTCCGCGGTATTGCGATATGAAAAATTAGATCTAGCCTTACATACATTGTCCCCATATTAGGAAAGAAATCCGTCAGGGCTAACTATTGATGTAACAAAGTTACTTTGATACAAAGTTGCTTAGTTTGCGAGCCATACGGCCCTGTAGTTCATTTAATGTTCTAATAAGCTGGCTGTCCTAGCTGTATTACTTTATGTTCTCGGTGTAATAAGTATGGCGAAATGACGAGCCTAATTAGAGCGAAACCGGTCTGTGTTTCTAATTATGGTGAGAGTGCATGTAGCCTTACATGCATTGTCCCGGGATTAGGGTAGAAATGGTCCAGGGCTGACAATTTATGTAGTAAAGTTACTTAAGTACAAAGTTGTTTAGTTTGCAAACTATGCAGCTCTCTAGTTACAATTTTAAAACATTTGAGTGAATTGTCGTAGAAAAATTTCACTAATGAACAGATCGCGACTTTTGAGCTCGAACTAGATACCCCAGAACACACTGTGTGCTGTCGCGTGCTGATGATGAGCCAGGAAGATTCGAAACTGTACGTATTACCCCGATAATTCAAAAAATTATAGGCGATTTTGGTCAAATCTGGTTAGAACCTTTTTTTTGCAAGTAGCGTGGATAAGATTTGACCCAGTTTTAGTGAATTATATATATATATATATATATATATATATATATATATATATATATATATATATATATATATATATATATATATATAGTACCGATAACTTAAAAAATAATAGACGAATCTTGATCAAATTTGGTGAGTACCTTCCTTTTACAAGTGGTTTGGATAAGTCCGTTGCCCAGGAAAACGGACCAGGTTTTCACGGAAAATTTTGTGTTTCTTTTTTTCTAAAAAACGTATATCTCCGGAAATAACAAAATAAGAGCAACCAAGTTTGGCACACGTGTTTATATTATAAAGAATTAACCCTGTACCTAAATTTAGATCTCTAGCTTTAGCCACAAAGAAGTTATGGGCAGTTAAAAAAATGGAGTTTTCCTCAAAACGTCAAAGTTGCGATTTGAAACGTGAAAATTGGCAATGTATAGGCAAAGAACGTGAAACAAATACGGATTGTAAAAAGGAAGTGTTGCAAGAAGAGTGTTCTGCGAACCCTTAAATTTCAGCTTTAACCGTCATTGTCCTTCATTTTACGAAAATGTTTACATAAACTTCATTTCAAATAGACCCTTTCTCTGATGCTTTGGCTCTCGGTTTAGTTAAGTTGATGCTCTCGCTGTAGGTTTCGTTAAGTTTATGGCTTAACGGTCTATATTTTTAGCTAATATTCGTAGATTCGTAGATTTGTCAATAACTTAATTTGCTATTAACGTAAGGTTTGTTGGCTAGGAAACAAACATTTAAGGTTTTTTTCAGAAAACTTTTGTACATTTTCAAACAATAAGTAATTTTGATAAAATATAGTACACTGTTTCTACTACACATGCCATATCGGCAATCAGATTGATGCCTTCTCGCATTTGCTATTAAAACAATTTTTATGAAAATTCACTTCTATAACGCACTTGCTGCGTCCAGACTTTTTTAAAGTTCGAACACTTCCTTCTGTGCCCTATATACCTATATAGCAGGGAACGTAACGTAATAGGTTTATCTTTGGCGATTAATTTACTGATTCGTTATTTAAAAAATATATCTAGAAGCTATCAAAAAGTCTACGTAATTTATTTCTACACAAGTATTGAGTGTACCATAATTGTTTAGCTCGTTAACGACCTACTAGAGTCAGCAACCCTCTTACACATAAATTGACTTTCTATAGAATCTTAAATAAAGCTATACTATTGTGCAACCTCGTATGCAATCTGCACTCCTGTTTATTTTTTATTAAAGACCCGTTTTCAAAGCCTGGTTAAAAATACGAACACGCCTCAGGAAGCTAATGCCCCTAAGCTGGGCTAATGAAATAAGAACGCCTTTTATATGGATATTATGTTTTACGTAATAAAGTCTAATCAAGCTCATAAGAAGGCAACCCCTCGGGTCGATAAAGAAACGTCACGCACAGTCTGTAAGGAAGCTTTTACCTCCAGGTGCCATAAAAAAACAGAAACTCATGCAAGAATAAGAAAGACTCTTTGTGTGCTATACTTAATTGACTTGGCCTATTCGACTTTTTCATGAATAAATCAGTTATATTCGAGGAAATTCCTCCGCTCGCAAAGACAAGGTCAGGGAAACGACAGAGGTTCCATCTTATGGGCTTTCATGCTCTTTTGTCTGAATTTGTGATAACTGGCGACTGTTTTCTTAAAATCATTATTCATTCGGGGAGATTATGTAAAACCGTAAGAAAAACATCCCCCACAGAACTAAATCCCCTAGTTTAATATAAATGATGAGATTAAGTTTTATTGGAATTAAATCTATTGGAACGGTAAAGAACGTTTTAAAGTAAAATCGCATTTCCAATACAGTTTCTCTTCGGTCGATCTATTTCATTCTTTGCCATTATTCAGTTCAGAATTTAGAGGCTGTGGACTCAAGGCACCTATTTTTCTTACACAATTGATCTTGACTTGGGTTATTTTTCCATTAACGTTATTCTATCATTATATTCAGGGTGAGGTGGGCCAAAATAAAATCTAATATTTTTAAGTCGTTAAGAATGTTAAATGGGGAGATTAAAAAAAATAGAAAAAGAAACAAAATGGGTTCATATCTTCTGGTCGCGCATGTGCTCTAAAATTAGCTGAAATTCGAAGAAATTTATATTTTTACGATGGTTTTAGCGAATTTTAACTTGAAAAATTTTGCCAATAAAGGGGTATCTATGCTGAGATTTTTTTACAAATTGTTGAAATGAGCGTGAATCTGGCGCCATAGAACCGGAAATTAAGCTGCATTAACATTTTTATATGTTTATATATACAGTGTGTCCCAAACTGAATGGGAATGTATTGCTATCTCCGTTATTATTAGAGATAGGGATACGGTTAAATTAGCAACGTTTTGTAGAATTTCATGCTCGTTCTAAACATGACTTGTATTTTGCACTGCCCCTTTTCGTTTTCGTTGTAGTCGTTGATCTGACATGTCAAAGACTTGCACATTATCAGGACGCTTTTTACAGAGTAATCTTTTTGTGCTATTCTCAACTTTGGATTGTCATTTGTTTTTGAGCTACAGGTATCAACGTTTGTTTTTGTTAGGGCAGCCATATTGGAGTTTTCGCTCACGTGATAGCCTGTGAAAAAAGCTTCCCAATGATGTACAACATGCTTGCGATATCTTGTAATTGCACTGACAATTTTGAGAAAAACCGTTTTGAGGATAGCAGGTGATGAAATCCAATACCAGAAAACAAATAACAAAAAAAAAGTGTTCAAAAAGCAGTAGGCCATGGAGTCTGGCAATAGACTTCTACTTTTAACATAATTTTCCGTAATGATTCGAGATAAAAAATATTGTGATTTAATTTACAATACTTAATTAGATAATAATGCTAGGTAATATTATGTGAAACAGTTTAATAACGAAACCTGGCAATAACAAATAGAAACTTAAACTCCACAAAACAACACAATTAGAAACGGAACTCAACAAATAATAAAATAAAAACTTAAAAATACATTAAATAGAAAATTGTTCAATATGTACGTCGTTTTGTTCAATGCCTTTTATACACCTTTTTGAAACACGCCTGCAAACTTTGGTGATCGTGTTTGTGGATCGAATTTATACACATCATTCTCAGAGTACCCCTAAAATAAAAATCCGTTGGTGTTATATCAGGACTTCGAGCACACTAATAAACCGGGCCATTGTTACAAATGACACGATTATTAATATTTTGGTACAACAATTCTTTGACGATCCTAGCATTGTGAGCTGGACAACCGTCTTGCTAGTACCAAATCTCGTCTAAATTATCATGAACGCTTCTAATTGTTGGTCAGATATCATTCTTCAGTAGATTAAGATACCTTTCACCAGTTAAATTATTTTCAGAAAAGAACGGACCACCAATGAAATTACCTGTATTTTTTAAAAATTAGCTGTCTAATCTACAAATAAAAATAACAGTTTTTTACCTAATAAGCCGCACCAAACATTAATATCAAATCGTCTTTATTTCTTTAGATGGGGATTTTCATTTGCCCAATAATGCATCTTATGGCGATTATACACATCACAATTTGTAAATCTGGATTCATCAGTCCATATTATTTTTAAATGAAAATTTTCATCTTGCTGACATTGCCCTTGATACCATCGGCAGAATTGAAGTCGCTTAGGGTAATCGTCAACATTTAAGCGGAGGGCTTTCGTTTGAAACCTGTAAGACGGCATTATTTCGTTCTTCATTTCTAGGCATTGGTAGTTTCTTTGCGTGGAAGCTACCGTCGTTCAATAGATTGATCACTATCCTGCGAAATATTTTGGTGTTTGGTTGTCGCTGTTCTGAGTAGTCGTTTTGATGTGAATTTGCAGCTGCCTCTGTATTTCGGTTAGAACGAATTAATCTGTGTGTTGGGATGCGAGGAAAGTACGTAGGTTGCTGAACCATACTGGCTAAATAATTGCTGACTGCAAAGGCCTCCGCTGCTCTTCCTTGTGGATCTGTTTTTGAATATCCTAGCCATTTCTTATTATGGAGATTGAAGTCACCAAGAACAGTGACTTGTGGTGATATTGGTTCTCGTGGTGTACTTTCCTTTTTACAATTTTTCGAATTTACCTCCCAATTGCAAATAGAATGTTTATTAGCGAATTTTTATTTTTCAAAAATCGCTAGTAAAGAGGTATCAATGGTGAGACTTTGTAAACATTTTTTCAAATGAGTGGCAATTTGGAACCCTATATATATATATATATATATATATATATATATATATATATATATATATATATATATATATATATATATACTAACTCAAAAAGTTAATAACTGATTTTAATAATGAAATAAATTCTTTTGTTAATGGCTTGGATGAGTTCGTTAGCTAGCCCTATCGGACTAAAAATTTGATCTCAAAAATAACAAAGTTATTTTGATAAAATTTTTGTTCTATGTGTTACCCTCGTAAATACCGTACGACACACCAAAACTCAACTCTCTAGGTTATTTTAGCTTGAGACAATAAGCGGGCAATAAACAATTGTTTGCATTAAAATAGTTGGCAGTTTGTTATTTCATTGTGATAATTAGCAGAATTTTGTAGTACAATAATAAACTCTACAAATTTACATAGCTAGGTGTACAATTAATGTTATATGTAGATTAGCAACAACCTCATCACAGTCCATAACTCATGTAGTGAATCCACAGTGTGTGGATCCTAATGAATTTATCGTCTGGGTTTTGGAAAGTTAGAAGTTTGTTTACAAGCCATCGGCGATGCTATACAACAAGAATATTTTGCAAGCTTGCAGTAAACAAGACTGCAACTCTGTAATGCATTTATTCCCAACTTGTGAGAACTTCAAATCTCACACTAAAATCCCTGATATATAAGGGTTTACCAAATACAACTGTAATGTGTACGAAGTTAAAATTTAATAATATAGTTACACAACAGCTTAACCCTACCATTGGGAATGTCAGACTTGTTTTTTCTCACAGTTTAGACATATAATGGCTTTTTTTCTAATTCTCGAACTAACTCTAAGCCGGTGAACCAATTATCCACTGTTATGTTTCTACCAGACCCACATATTGGTTCTGCTGGTCTCATTACTACGTCTATGGAGGGATTACTTTTATGGAAGTGTCCCTCTGGTTCTTGTCTGCAATATATTTTCATGTTTGTCGTATAAAACAGTTTCGCATCACTGAATCAATACATTTTTCCCATATTTATCCGGCTTTGACACAATACTACTTGGATCCACACCTACCACAAAACCCAGGCAACATTTATTATAGTAACATCTTGACCCAAATTATAGTGAGCTCTGCAGTTCACAGGAAAATGCGTGAAAATTTCCCTAGGTAGGTGAAGGTCTTATCTAATATATCGGTACTAAACATTAGATTCAAGCATTATAATTCAGTTTTTGCATTTCGTGACTGTTGTCCCACGACCGCTGGTAATTGTACTACTATGTTATGTGGACGCATTGTTTAGGCACGACTTTGCTCCACCAAGTACCATTTTTACCTAGAATAATTACCCCCATAGTTAGTACAACATATAAAATAATTTCACTATTACATACCAATAAAAACATTACTTAGGTCGCCTTGGGTACTTTCCTCCCATGCTTCCCCATCAGTAAATTCATGATCACTGACGTACTAAATGGACCCTGTAGCCACACAATCAATCGTATTGTATTCATTACTATCATCAAGCACTTCATCCGAGGTCAAATCATTTTGTTCTTCAATTCCCTCAGAGGCTAGGCGATTTCATTCTTCAATGTCCTCAGCCTTTGTAAGCTAACAAATTGTCCTACTCATTTTCCTCTGACACTACAAAACCGATCCACAAAGGAGAGCAGCGGATGCCTTTGCAATCAGCAATTCTTTAGCCAATATGGTTCAGCAACCTACTTACTTTCCTCGTATCCCAACACACAGCTCAAATCCCTTGTATTTCCTTCTTACTACAAAACCTGAATGCTATGAGACATCAGTCACCGCCCCCCTTGGACGCCCAGACCACGGCGTGGTCACTACTTCCTGCGCAGTGCAACCCGAGGTCACACAGTCATCACACCCACATATCGTATGGCACTACAGCTCCGCGAACTGGGAAGAAATGCGGGATTACTTTTCCTCATTTCCATGGGCGTCTGTCTGCTTCTCTTATCCTGACCCCTCTGATATCTCACAAAAAGTCACCGAAATTATCCAAGCTGACACGGAATTATTTATTCCACGTACACAGAAAACCGCTTCAGACACTCAAAAGCCCTGGTTCTCTAAATCCTGTCACAAGGCCAGACTTGAAAAGGTCAAAGCTTACAAAAAGCTTCTACACAATCCCAGTCAAGAAAACCGTCAATCATTTAAAGACGCAAGACTGTCCCTTTTACTGTCCAAGTCACCAGACATAGAACATCTTGTTATGTCCGCTCTTTTGTCCCGAAGACTTCCAAGTTGTGGAATTCCTTGCCGGCACAAGCTTTTCCTTCTCCTCCGAAGCTCCAAACCCACGGTACGATAGTATTTAGGCTGTGAGCCCCCGTGGTGTGTTGTTGAAATAAAAAATAAAATTGAAAAAAAAACCTTATGCACTAACAAACTAAACAGAGAAACTTACACTACCTAACGCAGAAAAAACACATGGATAACTTTGCGTATCCTTCTTGTCCCGGATGGACCGTAATCGCAACTAAAAGTCTAAATGTAACAGAAATACCGCGCCGCACCTACCTGGTACGTCTTCGGACGTTCAAGTCATAAATAAGCTTTGACTGCACCCAGGTAGTTGTAATTCACCACATGTGTGTTAAATACGTTAAGGGAGGATTACTGCAAATTAGTACCTTGTCTTTATTATTATCCGAGAAAAAAAACATTAACATTTCTCATGCACCAATCTGGTGCATGCGCGGGTAATGGAGGGTTAAATGTAACTCGATTTGCAATGTCAGGTTAGTTTAAGATTTTATTGTTTATATTGCTTACGCTGTTGCTACTGTGCATCCTGCTATTTAGGTAAAGTGGCACAAAGACAGTGTTATTTCCTAAAAGTATTTTTTCATGCACTTTTGTCCTAACGTACTATTTATACTGTTTCCAAAATCATACATCTTCACATACATGCTTTCTTATTACGCAAGCTCCCTACATTTTAGTAAAAAAAAACACTAATGAGGATATTGCGACTTAAAATGTTAAAAATAAAAGTTTTTACATGAGCGCGAAGTAGGCCCCCTTAAACACATATCAGGAGCCAATTCCAATCTTATATATATATATATATATATATATATATATATATATATATATATATATATATATATATATATATATACACAGTGTGTCCCAAATTGGTGGTTGATGTATTGGGATCTCGGAAACTACAAGACATACGAAAATGATTAAATGGAAAAGTTGTAGCGAATTTAATTCTGAGCTTATATCAGTTTTAGGGCTGGTTAGAACTCTGTTCGTTTTCAAGTAATTTTCAAAAGGCCAAGTGTATGCATTTTCAAAAAAAGGCTGGAATTTCTCCAATTAAAAATAATCAGAAAGTCCGTGAGTAACATTATTAGGACATTGTTTTGCCACCTATCAACTGGTCTATTCAGTTTTAAATTCAGACGTTTGGATCCTGAGATTCGATTCATCAACTTTTTCGATTGGCAGCGAATTTGTTCTTCACCCTAATTAGAAATACATTTTTTGTGAACTTTTCATAGAACAAAAAATTCACTAATGAGGATATATATATATATATATATATATATATATATATATATATATATATATATATATATATATATATATATATATATATATATATATCGTAACGATAACTAAGAAATAATGGGCTGATTTTGATAACATTTGATGGGTACCTTCCTTTTTGTAAATAGCTTGAATTAGTTTGTTAGCCAGGAAAATGATACCAGTTTTTCTTGGAAACTTTTGGGTTTTCTTTTGAAAAATTTTAATTTGGTTTACACTATCAAACTTACCCTACAGACCCAAATTAAAATCCCTAAGTTAAAAGAAAAAAATTATAGACATTAAAAAAAGGTAGCACTGATAACCAGAGCAACTCACAAAACCAAAATATTTTGTGTAACAAAATCTATTGTATATTACAGAAAAATATTGTGTTTTATTATCGTAAAAGGGTCAAGAAATAACAGAAAATTTACTTTTAAAATCTTATAGTTTTTCCTCTTAAATCAATCCGCGATTTGAATGGTCAAAAATTGCAGTTTTTAGACATAGAACCTGAAACAAATAAGGGTTATGCAGAAGAAATTGTCATAATAAATGTGTTTTACAGAAACGTCTCTTATTTTTTATTTTATCAAACTGCAAAATGGAGTCAGTGCACATATAAAGGCCTCGTTCAGATTCTTATAAGTGCATAGACTCCACCGTGCAGTTAGATAAAATAAAAAATAAGCGTCGTTTGTATTCATCCTCTAGTTATAGTAAGTCTGATGATGTTTCTGTTTTCTTGTTCAACGCTATTTTCATCTGGAAACCTGGAGACAACAGGTGAAAAACCAAGACTTTGACAACACCCCATAGAGCATATTTTCTGTAACTAAAGACAGAAGTCAATCTTAGCCCCTGAAGATGACTCAATATGGGCAGAAAAGCGTAGGGTTAGAAATTAAACGTTTTGCCTGGTAGAAAAGTCTTTTAATTATTCCTTTCATCACTTCAAATACCTCTTATCTAGTGCTTTCGCAGTAGTTTCCATTATAGAATTTGTGGTTTAATAGTCTATAATTTTTTTCGAATTTTCGTAGAAAAAATTCGTTATTGAGAAGACCGCGACCAGAATCTTGAAAATATTTCTTCAAAGGATCACGAACTAGCCCCCCCAGAGTCGTGTTCAGTTTTCACATATTTACGTATATACAGGGTGGTGCATTTTTACCGTAAAGCTCAATATATCCGTTATTCTCCAAGATACAGGAAAATATTATGAAAGTTATTTTTTAACGATGTTTTGAGGTTAAAATGATGTTGATAATCACAGGCTGGCTAACAAGTCGTTGACCTTTTTTTTTAATAGAACACCCCTTTTGTTGTAGCATTATTGCATTTTTCATCCAGTTGTGTTGCATGGCTGTAATTTTCATTAAGATTTGCAAACATTCTGTTTCATGAAAATTGGCGATATTTTTTTTTACAAAAATTTGCGAGCTTCCTGTATATGACATCTCGATTTTTAGACGCATAACATAACTGAAAACCTCCCTAATTGCGTCATTTTCATGGAACTCCAACAGCCATTGGTAAAAAGGCGCTACCGCAATTTTTGATATGAGCCAAAATGTATAAAGCTCCAAAACAATTAGAATATCTTGGAAACGATGGAGGACATCAATGTTTTCTCTTGAAAATATTTTTGAAATCTCTACCAATTGTGAAAGATTATATCTTGGCTGTGCAGTTTTTGTGTAAATTACATGGAAAGATTCATTGGACGGGCTAGTTTTGGGAAAAATGTTAAATTTATCTTCGGAAAATGTTTGTACATTTGTCTATGTGATGTATATTTAACATAAAAATAAAACTAGCCTATTATAACTATTATAACACTAACAACAATAAAATAACTAAACAATAACACTATAAAAGCAGTCTCTATACAACGCAAATATCGACATACATCAACTCATTATCTTATTACAACTTTTTTGAAAGAATAGTTACATTTATTTTCTTTGACTTATTTAATTAGAAAGAAGAATATCCAAGAAAGGGGAATTCATTAAATCAGTTTGGTCGTTTAAAACAAGATAGTTATTGTCGTGTGTGTGCTTTTTGACTTCTAAAGCTTCAAAAAAGTCTAGTTTTCAAACCCACAGTGCAGCCAGAGAACTAGTCTCCAAATCTGTATGTAGTACACTATTATGTCAAATTTACACAATCATAATAGTGTTAGCACCGTTGTTGTTCATCCTAGTAGCTTCCTAAACTTGATACTGGCTTTTCGATTTTCAAATGAAGAAAAACCTGATGTTAAAATATAGAGACTGTATACAACTAACTAACAATTTAGTAAATTGTCGGTCCTGGAGTATTTCTACCCTAATATAGGGACAAAGTATGTAAGGCTAGATGCATTCTCGCCACAATTAGAACCGTATACCGGTTTTGCTCTAATTAGAACTCTTTCATTTTTTTTTACAGAAATTGCCTTCAGTAATGTTACACTAAATTATATTTTTCACAAAAATTCGATAACTTTTTTTTTACAATAACCTGCTAAACATTTATTATCAATTACCAACATATCATACAAATCTTACAAAAAATGATTTTTTCTTACACTAAAAACACTTGCGAAAACTTTTCAAATTTAGCCACTATTGGAGAATACCTGTATACGGCAGCTTGATTTTTTCGACGAGTAATTCAAACAAAAAGCTCTCTAAATGCGTCAATTTCATGGCACTCCGCTATCTATATTGGTAAAAATGTCGTATCAAAATTTGTGGTATGTGTCTGTGACATGTTCCAAAAACCTGAAAAGTTCCAAAACAATTGATTAACTCAAAAACGATTAACGATATAATTTTTTTTTACAAACATGCATTATAATTCGATGGAAAATACAAAGAATGCAATAACATAAGGGGTTTCTATTTAAAATAGAAAGTGTGTATCACCACCCTGTGATTGTCAAAATATGTTTATAAAATGCAGCTGAGGCACCACCATACAATTGACGTATATCATTTTTTCCCATAGCTTGTATAAAAACGGATATATTGAGCTCTACCGTAGAAATACGTCACCCTGTATATGTATAAGCAGACAAAAAACTGAAACTGACCCCGTATATGGGTTTTCGGGCTTCCAGTTGGCGCTCATTTGGAGAAATCTTTTTAAAATTCATCGCGCTCTTCCCAAATATGAATTTTTTCTACCAAAATTTCCTAAAATATAAATTTATTAAACTATTATTAAACTATAGCTGGAACTACTGCCAAAGCATCAGAAAGAGGGTCTACTTGAAATGGATTTTCCGAAATTTCTTTAGTAAAACGAAGGATAATGATTGTTGAAGCTGAAACTTAAGCCTTTGTAAAACACACCTATTATGACATTTCTTCTACATAATCGGTATTTGTTGCAGATTCGTTGTCTGAACTGCAAATTTTGACGTTTTCAATCGCGACTTTGACGTTTTAAGAAATAAAACTATAAAATTTTTTAAACATTTTTTCTGCTATTTCTTGACCTTCTTCCGTTAAGAAAACTTAACCGTTGTGTGTAATATTCATTTGGTTTTGTTAATCAGACAAAATTTTGTGCTTTCCTCTGATCACCAGTGGCACCTAATTTGTTTTTTCTTTAAACGTCTATAACTTTCTTTTTTCTTTCAATATAGAGATCTGCATTTCGGTGCCTAGGGCAACACAGATCTCCTCATTAGTGAGTTTTTCGTTTTACGCAAAATTCGCTAAAACTATAAAATTTTCAAAGTCATTTTTCTGGTATTGCTTGACCTTTGACGCAAAAAGAACTAACTGTAATATACAATAGATTTTGTTATTCACCCATAATATTTTAACTGAGAGATCTAAAATTTAGATGTATGTATGTATGTATGTAGTATACGCTTTGTAATATAAACCAACGTATCAATTTTAGTTGCCATCGCTTGGTTATTTCCGGAGATAAAGAAATTTTCCGAAAGAAATCCCAAAATATCCCTTAAAAAATTGGTTTGATTTTTCTAGCTAAGAAACCTATCCAAGTCACGCTCAAAAGAAACTCGCTCTCCAAATTTGATCAAAATCGGCGTAGTATTTTTTGATTTATTGGGGTGGTATATATATATATATATATATATATATATATATATATATATATATATATATATATATATATATATATATATATATATATATATATATATATATATATATATATATATATATATATATATATATATATATATATATATATATATAAACATATAAAAATTGAAACCGACCCTGGATATCTGTTCCAGGAGGTCTAGTTCTGGTTCATTTGAAGAACGTTGTTTCAAATTCAAAAGTCGCGGTCCCCTCATTAGTGCATTTTTTAACGATAATTTACCAAAATTGATAGAAGGGAATATTTTCTGCAGCGTAATAATATTCTGAACACAGTATATAATTTATTGATTGTTGTTGCCTTTACTTGGTGAAACTTGTCCATACTACATACAGACTTGGAGATAACTTCTCTGGCTTCACACCTACAATTTTTTTTTCAACAACACACCACGAGGGATTATAGCCTAAATACTATCGTACCGTGGGTGTCGACAAGGAGGAAAGAGGCAACTTGTTAATTCTGGACTTGAAGGTTTGGAGGTTCGGGGGAGAAGGAAAAACATGTGCCGGCATAGATTTCCACAACTTGGAAGGCCTCGGGACAAAATAGCGGGCATAACAAGATGTTCTATGTCTGGTGACCTGGACAGTAAAAGGGTGCATTCGCTCTGTTCCCCTGGTAGATCTGTTGTGGGCAGCAGATGGAGGAACTATGGAAGAAAGCTCCTCTGAGCAGTGATCGTGCAGTTGTCTATAAAAGAGAGAGGTCACCAACGGCACGTCGGTGGGCAAGGGATGACAGCCTTTGGGTGAGGGTAAGGTCACCGATGAGACGTATAGCTTTCTTCTGAATGGAGTCCAGTATAGCGAGTGTAGAAGCGGCAGCAACAGCCCAGATGTGGGAGCAGTATTCGAGGTTTGGTCTTATTTGTGAAGTATATAAGGTATAGAGATTAGCTGGTTAAAAGTATTTGCGAGCCAGGAAGAGGAAACCTAATTTCTTAGCAGCCGCTTCTGCAATTGATGTGACATGTTGGTGAGATTTCGATCCACACAAATGCCAACAAGTGAAAAGGACTCATTACTTTAAATAACTTGGTTGTTTATTGTGATGGGTCTAGGGCTGGTGTATCTCTTATGAGAAAGAAAGCAGGACTGTGATTTGGTGGTGTTGAATTGTACAAGATTTCTACTTCCCAAGTCTAATCTTTTTTGGAGATTCACGGAGACAGAACCCTCCATGAGTCTGCGATCCTCATCTAATTCGGCTAAAGAGACAGGCTTAGAATATTGTATATTTGAGTGGAGGGTGCTGTCGTCCGCGTAACTGTGAACTGGGTTAGATGTGCTAGAGAGGAGGTCATTGATGTGGAGAAGAAACAAAATAGAGCTAAATGTAAACCTTGAGGAACTCCTGCATTAATTGGATACAGTTTAGAGGAATGGCCATCCACGACAAGAGAAATTCTCTGGTTGGAGAGGAAATTTGCTGTCCACGTACAGAGTTTTGGTGGTAGGCCATAGGCCAGTAGTTTATTAAGCAGCGCTGCGTGCCAAACCTGGTCGAATGCTTTTGGTATGTCTAGAGCGACAATCTGGGATTCACCGTGTAGTTATATAGACTTGCTCCAAGAATGGGCGACAAAGGAAAGGAGGTCGGCAGTTGATCTGCGCTGACGGAATCCATACTGCCTGTCGTGGATTAGACTGTGTTTTTCAAGAAATTTTAGTCATTCGGTGTTTATATACTTTTCCATAACTTTAGAGACGACTGAAAGGAGAGAAATGGGTCTGTAGTTACTAGCAAGCGCTTTGGATCCTTTCTTGGGGACGGGTTGTACTCGAGCAGTTTTCCAGTTACTAGAGAATATGCCTCTATTGTAAGATGTCTGACACAGACGAGTCAGGACAGGAGCAAGTTCTGGTGCGCATTTGTTGAGGACAATTGCTGGGATCTCGTTAAGGCCAGAGGCTTTCCTGGTATTAAGAGAAGAGAGCATATTTCGTACCTTTTTAGTTTTGAAAGTGATATCCGTTATTTTCTGCGCGACATTGAGGACTCTTGGTGGTTGAACATTTGGAGGTGGGTTGAGAGTAGAATTGCCGGCCAACAACAAGACAAAAAGTTCAGCCTTGCCCAGGGCGGTAGAAACAATGTCATCCCCTAAGACAAGTGCTGGGAACGTGCTCTTGCAGAAATTATTCCCAATAGATTTAGCAAGAGACCAGAAGGGCTAGCTTCCGCTAGATATTAAAAGGACTTTGTTTTTGATGTGGTTATTAAACGAGTTTTTTTGCCTCAGAAAGAATGCAGACATATCGGTTTGTTGCGTCGTTAAATGATTGACGGTTTTCTTTACTGGGATCATATAGAAGCTTTTTTGTGAGCTTTGACCTTTTTAATTCTGGGCTTCTCACAGGATTTAGAGAACCAGGGCTTTTCAGTGCCTGCAGAGGTTTTCTGTGTACGTGGAATAAATAATTCCATGCCAGCTTGGATAATTTCAAAAACCAAAACCAACAGTGAAGCCAGGGAAGTAATCTCTAAGTTTGTATGTAACAGTATATAAATAATGGTAATTTTGGTATAAGGGATATCTTTGTAAATCCGATCTAACTAATGTCGTGCAAAACCTACAATAACATGAAAAGAGTTGCCAGCGAAAACAAGGCAACAAAACGGCTTTTAGACTGTGACGACAATGACGATTTAACTGGTTGTTCCGTTCTCTATGACGCATGAGAACATGCGTTTTGATAATGGTCCATTCTGTATATAACGAATTAACGCTATGTCGTGCTTAAGCAAAAGATTCTCTCCATAATTAAAATTTTATGCTGATCAAACTTTTCTTATCATGCTGGCTCACATCTCGAGTTAATTACTGATTTCATGTAATTATCCTCTTAAGAAGAGTCACTGAAGTTGCTTTAATAAAAATCCAGCTAGTCATGCAACAGCTCACAGAAATGAAGTTCCTCACAGTAGATAAACTCTTTTAATTTTAGAATCTTTGATGTCAGCGTGTTCTTGAATAAAATGAAAGAAGAATTTCTGAGAGCTTTTTAACGATAAAGTTTTTAGTAGGAAAACTATAACACTGTAGAACCAATTTATTTTGTTGTGGAAGAAGTTTTGTATAGTCCTTTGAAATGTCATTCTATATTTTAGCGATGTATTCGCTAATGAGGAGACTGCGACTTCTGAATTCTGGAAGGAATTCTTTAAATGAGAGCTAACTAGGCCTACTACGATACAACCCATAAGGAGTCCCGGTAGCAGTTCAAAATGTTATATATTTTTGAGAGAGAATTAAATTGCCGATTAAATAAGTGGATAGACAGGAGGCCACCGATTTAGTACTGTATTTTATTTAGCTAAATCAAAAATTTCCTGGAATGTTACATTAGTATGCAAGTATGTAGAGGTGTACTTTTAATATACCATTTATATAATCATAATCAACCAAGTTATTAAAAGTAATAAGTCCTTTTCTCTTGTTGGCATTTCTGTGGATCTAAATCTTAATTGGCACCAACATGCCACATCAATTGCAGAAGCGGCTGCTAAGAAATTGGGTTTCCTCTTCCGGGCTCGCAAATACTTTTCACCAGCTAATATCTATACCTTATATACATCACAAATAACGCCAAACCTCGAATACTGCTCCCACATCTGGGGTGCAGCTGCCGCTTCTACACTCGCTATCCTGGACTCCATTCAAAAGAGAGCCATACGTCTCATCGGTGACGCTACCCTCACCCTAAGGCTGCCATCCCTTGCCCACTGACGTGCCGTTGGTGACCTCTCCCTCTTTTATAGATTTCTGCACGGGCACTGCTCGGAGGAGCTTTCCTCCATAGTTCCCCCACCTGCTGCGCCCAACAGATCTACCAGGGGAACATAGCGAATGCACCCTTGTACTGTCCAGGTCACCAGACATAGAACATCTTGTTACGCCCGCTCTTTTGTCCCTAGGACTTCCAAGTTGTGGAATTCCTTGCCGGCACATGTTTTTCCTTCTCCTTCGAACCTCCAAACCTTCAAGTCCAGAATTAACAAGTTGCCTCTTTCCTACTTGTTAACACCCACGGCACGATAGTATTTAGGCTGTAAGCTCTCGTGGTGTGTTGTTGAAATTAAAAAAATATATATGTGCGATTTTAGACAGTTTTCATTGAAAAAGTTTAGCTTGTAGGGAGCTAACAATAAAATTTTCAAATAGGCGTAAAGTAGATCCCCTAGAACTCATATCGTAAATCGTAAGTAACTTAAGTACAATTTGGAGAACTCTATTCATCATAATACAGTTTTCTCACCAGACGATCGTTTACTCATCCCCTTGATGACGCTAACTTTGTTAGCGAAACGATAGTCGGGCTAGAAAACTGTATTTCGATGAATTGGGTTCTCCAAATTGTACTTATCAGTGCTCGTCACAGGTTCCAATCTTTACTCATCGTAAGCAAGTTTCGGACTTTTCAAGTTTATATATACAACTATTTTATCTATTGAGTTGATTATTAAATTATACATAATGTCTTCCCAAAACGCGACGTTTGTACGTGTAATATGACATAATTTTACTAATATCGTCTTCTAAATATTTGACTGCCAACTGTCACCCTTTTAATTTTATTTGAATTGTTCACTTTTACCGCAATTGCAATTCTAACTATTTATAAGTCGACCTTCAACATTTATCTTCACTTTAGATAAAAAAAAACTACTGTTTTATATAACACAATATTATTAAAAAGTAATATATATATATATATATATATATATATATATATATATATATATATATATATATATATATGTTTACATGATTTGCAAAGCTTCTGCGTCACCCATTGATTTTCGGTTTATTTTAGTCTCATTTCACCTAACCGTTATCTAATCAGATTGTTGTTATTCGGATGAACTTTTTAGCGACTTTTTGTATAAAAAATAATTTGATACAAGAAAATGAAAGTTTTAAGAAACTATACGCAGAAAGTGCGTTATGGAAGTGAATTTTCATAAAAATCAATTTGGTTACCGGTATAACCTATATAGTAGGAACAATGTACCATATTTTATCAAAATAATTATTTGAAAATGTACAAAAATGTTCTGAAAATAAACTGAGAAAAATGGTCTCCTAGACAATGAACCTTAGGTTAATAGCAAATTGAGTTATTGAAATTTGAAACATTTAATGAAAATTCGCTACCAAAATGCCCTTGCCGCGTTTATACAAAAATTTTCCGAAAATAAAGTTAAATGTTGGTTTCCTAACCAAGAAAACTTACGATAATAGCAAATTGAGTTATTGAAAGTTGAAGGATTTAATGAAAATTCGCTACCAAAACGCACTTACTGCGTCCAGATTTATTTCTTTCAAACATGCATCATATTTCGATAAAAAATGCTAAAATGCATTAACAAATTTGTTCTACGAAAATTAGCTAAAAAAATTATAGACCGTTAAACCATAAACTTCACTAAACCTACAAATTCCAAAAACGCATCAACTTAACTAAACTGACAGCCAAAGCATCAGAGAAAGGGTCTATTTGAAATGAATATTCTGTAAACATTTTAGTAAAATGAAGGGCAATGACGGTTGGATCTGAAACTTAAGGGTTTGCAGAACACTTTTCTTGCAACAATTTCTTTTCACAATCCGTATTTGTTTCACATTCTTTGCCTAAAAATTGCAAATTTTGACGTTTAAAATTGCGAGTTTGACGTTTTGAGGAAAACTACAAAATTTGTTTCTTTAACTGCCCATAACTTCTTTGTCTTTAAAGATAGTGACCTAAATTTTGGTACAGACTTCACTCCTTATAATACAAACACACCAAATTTGGTTGCCCTTACTTTGCCATTTACGGAGATATGAATTTTTTTAGAAAGAAAAAACAAAATTTTCCCGGAAAACCTGGTTCAATTTTCTTGGATAACGAACCTGTCCAAGCCACTTGCAAAAGGAAGGTACTGACCAAATTTGATTAAGATCGGTCCATTATTTTCTGAGTTATATATATATATATATATATATATATATATATATATATATATATATATATATATATATATATATATATATATATATATATATATATATATATACACGGATCTCCCCATTAGTATATTTTTTTAAGAAAATTCACCAAAAAAAAAAATTAAATCACCAACTTATGGGCCATCCTGTAATTGTAGAAATATTTCCTATATTTAATGTATACAACTTTTTTTCGTATCGTGCATAATAACGGATATATTAAATTTTTTTACGAAAATTCGACAAAAATGATATACCATTAACCGATAAACTCTATAGCCAACACTACCGCCAAATCATCAGAGAAAGGGTCTATTTGAAATGAATTTTCTGGGAATATTTTAGTAAAATGAAGCACAATGACGATTGAAACTAAGACATCTGGCTTTGTAAAACATTCTTCTTGCGACATTTTCCTTTCATAGCTCATATTAGTTTAAGGTTCATTGCCTAAATATTACCAATTTTGACGTTTAAAATCGCGACTTTGACGTTTTGAGGAAAACCCAAATTTATTTTTCTTTAAATGCCTGTAACTTTTTTGTCCTTTAACCTACAGAGCTAAATTTTGGTAGGTAACTTACCTATAATGATATAAACCCGCGTGTGAAATTTGGTTGTCCTTAGTTTGTTAATTTTGGAGATATAATTTTTTTTCGATTTTTTTCGAAAGAAAACAAAATTTTCCGGGAAAACCTCGGCGGATTTTCCTGGATAACGAGCTTATCCAAGCCACTTGCAAAAGGAAGGTACTCACCAAGTTTTATCAAAATCGGTCTATTCTTTTTTAAGTTATAGGTATGACACATAAATATATATATATATATATATATATATATATATATATATATATATATATATATATATATATATATATATATATAAGCATATAAAGTCTGAAATCGACCTCGGATTTGGGTTCCAGGGGTCCTAAATAGCGCCCATTTGAAGAAATTTTTTCAAAATTCAAAAGTCGGGATCTCCTCAATAGTGAATAATAAAAATTGGTGGATCTGTTGCCTTGGGAAAGACTACATACTAAATTCAACTTTCTAAGTTTATAGTTAAAATGTGCGAATGGTAACCATACCGCAGCCAATGCAATCTGACGTCACACACACAAGTTTATAGAAAATGGAGTTATTTAAATTTGAAACATTTAATAAAAATTCACTACCATAACGCACTTGCCGCGTCCCGAACTCTTTTTTAAGTGGTTATATTGGCTAATGATATGTTAGTTGTTTTAATCTCTCTACTTTAAATATTAGGCACCAAGTTATAAAGCGCAAAATGTCTAATAAAATTTGTTTTGTTTCAGGTAAGAGTGATTCCTGTATGTATTCACTGTCCTCGGCAAACAGGTAATTTAACAGTTTAACACTTAGGTAGCATTTTTATAAAGGTCAAATAGAGCGTCGTCAAGCACTAAACACTTGCTTTGTGTCTTAGAGCAATGTCTAAATTTATAACTCGAAGGTATCTGTGGAAAAAAAGCTTCTTGTTGTACTGTGTGTAAAGGAAAGCTGCTGTGGAAGCTAGAACCGCCACCAAACCAGAAATGACGCTTTGCGCTATTTTCCATCCTCCATTATATGGCAGTTCCTGGCTGAAGACCGACTTGGTGAAGCATACGAATGGCATACTTAGTAGTCAAAAAGAGGACGCAACCAGTCTATGTCACTACTACACATCTTACCGCAAGTTACGGCAGTAATGAAGTGACATTGGCTACCGAGTGATGTCATTCAACGCCCCTTGTGGTATTAGTCAAGAAACTAGTTGTTTTATCGCTTGTTTTCTTCCCACAGCTTGCCTCATGCAGTACCATGTGTCTGTAATAGCTGGTGTGGAAAATAGAACTATCTCAAAACAAGAGATGTCGCCTCGCGCTTTTCTTCATTTCATTATATATATATATATATATATATATATATATATATATATATATATATATATATATATATATATATATATCATGATTTATATATTTCGTGTCAAATTGACCCAAATACACACACACACACACACACACATGAACAGCCGCCTCAAATCGGCGTATTTACATAGTCGTCGTGTTAAAAACATCGTTAGGTTATAAAAAAAAGTCTGGACTATTTTTAATAGCAAATATGTATTTTCTTTTAAAGAAAGCAGGCATAACATTTGGTGACCAGTATACCTATAGAGTAGAGACAATGTTAGTGCCATATTTCATCAAAATAGCTTTATTGTTTGAAAATCTAAAAACTTTTTGGAAAATAAACTCTAAATGTTCCCGAAAAAACTGGTTCCTAACCAACGAACGTTAAGCTAATTGGGCTATTAAGATTTGAAACATATAATGAAAATTCGCTACCATAACGCACTTGCTGCAAAATGTAATATTATAGGGTGTGTTCTGTTAAAAAGAAGAAAATTTGTATTACCAACAACATAAGGGCCACCTATGATTCTAAAACTAATTTTATGGGATGCAGCTCAAGACAGCCTATAACTAACATATTCAACTTTTTCTCGTATCTTGTATAATAACGGATGTATTGAGCTGTACCGTAGAAATGCGTCACCCTGTATATATGAAAACAGATAAAAACTGAAACTAACCCCGCATATGGGTTCTAAGGGGCCTAGTTCGCGCTCATTTGAAGCAATCTTTTGCAAATTCAAAACTGGTGGTCTCCCCATTAACGAAGTTTTTCTATAAACATTCGCTAAAAATTATAGACCATTAAGCGATAAACTCTGTAGTTGAAACTACCGCCAAAGCATTAGAGAAAATGTCTATGTCAAATAAATTTTCTGCAAATATTTTAGCAAAAAGGACAATTATGGTTGAAGCTGAAACTTAAGAGTTTGCAAAACAATCTTCTTGTTACATTTTCTCTTCACAACTCGTATTGGTTTCACCTCCTGTGCCTAAATGTTGCCAATTTTGACGTTTCAAGGCGCGACTTTGACGTTTTAAGAGGAAAATCCCTATTTTTCTTTAAACGACTATAACTTGTTTCTCTTTAAACCTACAGATCTAAATTTTAGTACGTAATTTACTTCTTATGACGCATACCCGCGTACAAATTTTTTTCCGGAGATATATACATTTTTCGAAAGAAAACACATTTTCGGGGAGAAACTAACTAATTTTATTGGCTAACGAAACACTTGCAAACTTGCAAAATGAAAGTACTCACCAAATTTGACCAAAAAGTTTTTGGGATGTATATATATATATATATATATATATATATATATATATATATATATATATATATATATATATATATATATATATATATATATATATATATATATTGAACACTGAGCTTTCCAGCTTACCAAGCCAAAAGGTCCATTAAGTTGATATAATTCGTTCTCTTCTTAATTTGTACTTTAGACATGCTCTAATCACTGAAGGCCAGTATCGCTACATACTACAATACAAAAATATATGGCGATCCAGTTGTCGATAGCGATCCACTGCAGGAAGATTTCGATTTTATTAATTAATGGAGGTCGTATGGAAAATCCCCAAAGCTTGGACGAAGAATCCCAAATGTTCCTATTATGTCGACAGTCAGCAGGTCAACAGAGTTTCCACTAAGTCTAATCTTGGCAACACCATCTCGCCCAATTCGTCATGAACTCCACAGACAGAACAAACCTCCAAAAAAGTGCTCTACCTCTAGAGGAACGTGTTCCCGCATCCTGATCCTCAATTCGCCTCCGAGCTCTATTTAACGTATGTGCGACGCCATCTAGAATTTGGAGCTCCGGCCTGAGTACCGACACTGATTGGAGATATGAAGTAACTCAACAGAGTCCTACAAAATGCTTCACAATGGCATCAGTGCTCTGCCTTATCAACAACGTCTTCACCTGATGAATACTAGACCCTGGGATATAGACTACTAGACCCTGGGATATAGACGGAGAGCTAATTTCAAACATATGTTTCCAATCACACGACTTGCTTCCATTCGATGCGGTATCATTTTGACTTTTGACAGAAGTTTCAGGTTCCGGGGGCACAGCCTTAAGTTGAGTTAACAACAATTTAGAACATTTCATCGTCTGAATTTCTTCGCTAATGACTGGAACACTTTGGAACTCTATTTCAAATTACAGCTCGGCAAATTGTTACGGTTATGTTTTATTCATTACCGTAACTCTCTTGCTCACAGAGAGAGAACCTTCAAGTTTTGTTTTGAAAAGATTTGTTGAGAATTTGCTATCGAAAATTACTATCGTAGCACTCTTACTGATGTTTTTCTTTCATTTATATTAAGTTAAATATTCACATGTTGGAATATTTGCCTAAAGAAAAGATCACTATTTTGCGACAGTTTTCTACTGGAATATTTAGCCGGTTAAGCAATGTGAACAATATAGTCTTTCTTAGAAATCTAAAAATATATATTTATATATTTAAAACGTAGTTTTCTGTGGTAAAGGCACAAAATATGCATGGAAATTTGCAGAAGGTCTGAGGGGGAAATGTTGTCTTGTTGCCCAGATCTGCGCCGGCCTCCCTACTATCTCACGTAGCTGTAGTCGTTGGGACCTCCAACGAATGAGATTCGATAGGTCCGCGCACGATTTTGAGCACGATTTTGAAGCGTCACTAGTTGAAAAAAACTGAAACGCGAAGATGCAATTGAGGAGAACAAAAGAAGTCAGTGTACATTATGTAAGCCGGTAAGTTCCAACTACCGTTTATCCGAGAGTCCCTAGGTGGCCTCTTCGAAGGGCATAGTGCTTTGTTAGAAGCCTGTTTAGTGAACATAACTTACCAAAATCAAGCTAGTTGCGAGTTCTTTGAATTTCATTGATATATAGAGCGAATATTTCTAAGATTTTATCTTGTTTGATATTACAGGGGTCGTGATGGTACCCATCATGTTTGTCTTACATCGAGTTATTTCCGATTATTTGGTCTCCCGTTACGTTATCTGCTTTGGTCTCGTATTGTCTTGTATGGACACACTCCTGCTTTTCGGGCATCACACTGTTTACGCCGTCCACTACCTCCTGGTGTCGCGTTTTAGTCTGTCCCATCAGACTTCACGAGAATCAACCTCTGTCTAGACACCGGCTGACGGCGTCATCGTCATAGAAATACTCTGTAGGTCAGACCTAGCCGCTCCCTATCCATCAACTACATACAGGCTTTGAAGTTAAAGACCCTACTTCACCACTTGAAAAGGTATCCTCGAGAACATAAGTGAGTGTTTGCTAAATTGTTTTTTTTTGTGGTTTAGAATTTGACTCTGATACAAACTTTTTTCTCTACTAGTGGACTTTTATAGAAAATTATATTAATTAAAATTTTTCTAAATTCACATTTTGTTTAAACAGTGAGCTTGTTTATTAAATATTTTTATTACGAATGTAGAATGCGTAAAATTCTTAATATGTTTCTCACGAGATGTAATATGAATACAGGTAATTCTGCTATTGCAGACATTTTAGTATTGATAGAATGAATATTGACAAAGCATTAGGATTTGTGAATTATAAATTTAAGCCTTCAGCAAGCTTTTTAGTTGACAATATCATGTATAAATCTGCCCAGAACAAGTTTTATATAGAATCAATTAATTAATTAAGCTTAACTCATGATTTGATTTTACGAAAAATACCCTGTTCAAATGATGTTTGAATCACCTATCAGAAATTTAAATTTCACACTTTTCAATTATATATGTGGCATATATAAATATGTTATGTTAACAAAACCAATATTTGTGTTTTGTATATCTGTGTCTAATTGAGTAATTAATTACTTTTGAACAATTCTCCTAATCTCAGTGTTAGTGTAGCGAAATTTAAATAGCTTTATCTAGATTTCTCGTAATTTAAAGAAAAAATTTAATCTGGGAAGCTAAAAAATTTAAGACCCGGGATAAAGCAGCATTATTATGTGGTAGGTATTTATATATCTCTTTGTAATCAAAAGCAATAGTGTATTATTTATCCAATTAAGTCACTAATTATTACAAATCTCAAGGATAGGTAAACTATGCTAGGGTCTGGGAGGTGAATATCACTCTTAGACTAACTATCGTCCGGATTTAGATCCATGTGAAGACCATCTCAAAATATCGACCACGGATAATTTGACTAAATACACCTTAGAAAGAGTACTAACACATCATTATCGAAATAGTAACAAAATATTATAGTAAAATTAAGGTCAATGACAGTTAAAGCTGAAATTTGCAAAACACACTTTTTGCGACATTCCTTTTACATAATCCGTATTCGTTTCAGGTTCGTTGTCTAAAACTTACCAATTTTGACATTTCAAATCGCGATTAATTTGGAACTAACTCGGAACATGTATTCTAGCGAAGCTAGTTCGCGCTCATTTGAAGAATTTTCTTCAAAATTCAAAAGTCGTGACCCCATTAGTGTTTTAGTGAATTTTCTTAAAAAAAATTCACTAATGAGGAGATCCCGACTTTTGAATTTTGAAAAAATTTCTTTAAATGACTGCTAATTAGGTCCCCCAGAACACATATCCGGGGTCAGTTTCAATTTTTATATGTTTATATATACATATATATATATATATATATATATATATATATATATATATATATATATATTATATATATATATATATATATATATATATATATATATATATATATATATATATATATATATATATATTGCTATGGTATTCTACTTTACTTTATGGGTAGCATATACCTGCAAAAATTTATTATAGAGCTGAGAACATACGTCCTAATTATCAGGTTGGGTTCCTTATAATTACAGCTAGCTTCTACTAATTAAAATTCACTAATATGTGTTATTTAAATTCATTTATTGATTTTCACTTGATCAAAATTACTATCGCTTTGCACAGATGGCTATATAACAATTTTGCTGATTAAATATCAACCAAAAACAATACTTCCGTTAATTACAATCTGTTATACATTCCATTTAATTTATTACACAAATTTTACGGTGTCTATTTGACACACATTAAACACAAACAGAAACGTTTAAAGCATTCAATACATAAACATAACTTGAGAAATCCTATTAAAACATTTAACTGTGCCGATATGACACTTGTTAAATACAAAGAGATATTTTAAAACATTCTTTACATAAATATAACTTGAAAAATCCTATTAAAAAAACATTCTGGTAACATTATAACTAATTACACAATTAATTAAACATGGATACTACATAATCAATATACATCGATAATTCTACAGAACGGTCTCTTTCCGTTTATTTCAAACAAAATTTTTGTTTTTGAAATTTATTAGCACAAAAATATTTGATTGTTGTTGTAAAAATGGTGAAATTCCACCCGCACTGGTCAATTTAAGAAAAGGTAACACTTACTGACATATTTTCCATTGGAATATTTATTGTTCTTCCATTAATACGGACCTTGATTAATTATTATTATCTTTCTCATTTGTCCATGCCATTGATTATTAACGGATTTACTTCGTTAACATATTGATATATTTATTCCATAGTCGTAGCACTCTGGAGGTGTTTTATACCCTCACTTCGATGCACTCTGGAATCTTAGTTATGACGATGATCACCTGGTCTGGTAAAGTGATACAGATGATTTCACTGGATGGAAAAGACAAGACAATCTCGGACTCTCTCGGACCGTTGCTTTTATTAACTCTCCTACAGGTGAAAAAACGCTATTGTTCGTCACACACCTGTGTTTAAGTTTTCCGTCAAACCTTTAACGTCTTTTTACGTTTTTTTTCTGACGCGCACATCACCTTAATATTCTACAAACCTTTGTTTTTTATAAATGACCTCCGCTCTTTCACTATGGTGAGTCTTTAGCTAGCTTGGTCATATCTAATTTTTTTTATACAATAAAATCAACAGAACTACACAATTATATTATCTACAATCTCATTCTCCCTACAAAACTGAAGCATTGTTCTTGGTTTCTTTGTGGATATTTCTAGAATATATAATTTTTTTATTACTCGAATGTAACTTAACATCGAGGGTTGCTACATGGGTCACTGACATTCATGTCGGGCGTTGACATCTCCTGCCAAAACTCTTTCATTGCTACATTAGGGTGTATACACTTATTTTATATATACTAGTATGCATAAATTTCCCGTTTTCCTATTAAAATTTCGTAATATTTCCTATCATTTGCTATCTATAGCAATTCCCCCTTTCTAAAAGTGAGTCTGGATACTGTTTGCTAGTCAGATCATCTTTATTCATTGACTAAAATATTTTGTTCAAAATCGCCTTTTTTGACATTCCAAAATTTTATTTTATTCTAAATCGACTTTTATGACATTTCAATCATTACAACCCTTTATTTTATTTAAAATTGCCTTTCATGACATTCTAATATTAAAACTCTTAAATTTAATTCATAATCGACTTGTATGACACCTTAATAATCAAAACATTTTATTTTATTCAACACCGCTTTTTATGGCTCACCAATTGGTTTTATGTATTTCTCTCTTTTGGCAAATCAATTGATTGTTCTATATCATCTAAATTTATGCCATCCCCTGGTTATTTCGACTTATTTAACGTTCCCTCAGATTTCATTTCAATAAATGACAGTTATTGGTATTTATATTTGTCATATTTTTATGGGGTTTCTTTCCTTTCAATCTTATTTCATTATGCTAAATTATTATATCTTTATACTACCATGGAATAGGACTATGTAATACTTCTTTTATTTATCAACTTCTAATAATTTATCTTTTCTACATAACATATACGGTCTCCCTACTTCTGACTTTTCACATACCCCCTATACATATTTCACTATTACTGGCATCATATTATATTTTCATTATTCATTCTATATACTTTCAATATTCTTTTCAATATTCTATTCACATATATACTTCAATAATTCGGGACCGACCTCTTTGGGATCGCCCTTATACTATACTTCATTTTAAATGACCGATATCTTTGTATCGTTAATCATTTTACTTCAACTTTTTCATATTTCAATCTTATCGCTACACCATCTATACAAATTCTTTCCTATCAATCCGACCCTTATATGTTCTATCTTTTTGCTAATTATAATTATTTCTCGGTACTTAACCGGTTTCTGTCTTTTAGACCTTTTACATATTTTTCTCGTCTACTGATTCCATGTTTCCTATTACTCAATAATAATACTAATAATTTTCTATTTTATTTTAACTTATTTCCCCCTTTCTACCGTTGAATTATGATTATATTAATTGACTTATCCAATAACTGCATCTAATTCGAGCATTGCTCCTTATTTATTATCATTTAAATTTTCTTATGAAATTTCGCTTTTCTGATTCGTATTTCTTTGGGTCATTATTTAAATGCCTACTTGTTTTATTTTCTATACTCAGGGTATAAATTCTTCGGGTTATTTAAATGCCTACTTGTTATATTTTCTGTACTCAGGGTATATATATTTTGCGTAATTATTTATATTTTAAATTGACCAACTTTTCGTCATATAGTTCTAACTAATCAATTTTATTTATTTTAGGAGAAATTTCTTTGTCTGGTAATTTTATTATTTATTTTGCACATTAAAATTCGTCTATTCGGCATGCGATTATCCTTTTCATTGCTTAGGTCATATCGGATTCGATCAAATTCATGCAGATTAATTTTTATTTATCTTAAATTTTTGCTTTTTACTTTCGAAATTAAAATTGCTATAGTTGCAATGACGTGTCTTATTATTTACATTGCTTAGTTTATTTCCATGCCAAATATGTCTGTTCTGGTCCTTAACCTTCGGCTTATAAGTTTTAAATTTATTATACTTTCCAGAATCTTTGTTTTTATAAAATTTTTGACTATGATTGTATTTGCATTTATTGTGAAAATTATTGTTTTTAACGAAAAGGTTTCTAAATTTATAATTGCGGCTATTGCTATTATTCTCTACATAATTTTTATTACATTGAAGCATAGTTTTTTGTTTCTGATCACTTTCAATTTTGATATTGTAAAAATAATGTGTTGCCCTTATTAATTTTTCTTCGGCAGTATATATGAATTTTTCCGGGCTCATTTCTAGTATATTTTCGTCCGGTAGTAATTCCTCTTCTATGTATTTTTCTGGGCTTGTTTCTGGTATATTTTCTTCGATTTTAATTAGTTGTTCATCAGTTTCCTGCTCGACTCGGGCTTCATTTCCGTCAATTGGCTCCATACGCGTTTCGACCTTTTTAATGTCGTACCTCATCATTTCCGTTTCTTCCTGTATTTCGTCACGGCACGACTGTATTACTGTGTCCAGTTCCGTCTTGATTATTTCATGGCTTTCTTGGCATTTTTCTTGCGTTACTGTTACCTCAGTATCCAGTTGATAAATTTTATTCACTTCTGTTAACATCTCCGTTTTGTTTTGTTGTATATGTTCATATAATCTCCCAAAATTTTCATCCGTATGTTTAATATATTCTTTTTGTTGTTTTTCCAACTTGCTAATATTTTGTTTAATTTCATTTTTGTTTTCTTCGAATTTATTATTCATGTTTTCCTCCAATTTGTTGTGGTTTTTTTCCAATTTGTTGTTGTTTTCTTCCATTTTCTTGAACAAAACGGCGAATAACTTGTCCATTTTTGATTCTTCCTCCTGTCCTTTTACTGTTTGCTCCTGAGGACTTTCTTTACGTCCCCTCCATTCCGTGAACTGTTTAGGTTTTTGTGGTTCTGGCTCTGCCATCTTCTCCGGATCTTCAGGTACGCTGATTATAGGTTCTTCAGATTCTGGCCCAATTGGTTTATCACTTTCTAACTGTTTTTCCCCGGACATTTTCAAGCTTGATTTATTTAATTTCCTTGTGAATTTAAAATTTAATTGTCCCCCTTTCTAAGCTTTGACCCTTTCAAATACACCACCTATATTTATTTTTCATAAAACCATTGGTTATGTGTGCAACTTACTGTTTCATATATTAAAATATCATACGGTATTAGAATTTTTGCTAATTTTCAATAAATCGGTTGAATTGATTTATTTAAGTTTACTGTATTTAAATGAGTCGTGCTAATTTATTTTAAATTGGTTTACTTCTAAATCCCTTGTGTTAAAATACTATTACGTTTTTATGAAAATTTGCTTTATTCTAACGTAACTAAAATTTTATTAAAATTTAACAGAAACCCTGTATTTGTGCCAATCATGTGCTATATTGCGAACAAATGTTTATTTTATTAAAATTTTCTATGAAAATAACTTTATTTTTACACACAAAAAAAATTTTTTTAATCATTTTTTTTTAAATCCTGTTCTTTTTAGGTCAAATTTTTCTAAAAGTCCCACGACTTGGGCGCCATTTTGCTATGGTATTCTACTTTACTTTATGGGTAGCATATACCTGCAAAAATTTATTATAGAGCTGAGAACATACGTCCTAATCATCAGGTTGGGTTCCTTATAATTACAGCTAGCTTCTACTAATTAAAATTCACTAATATGTGTTATTTAAATTCATTTATTGATTTTCACTTGATCAAAATTACTATCGCTTTGCACAGATGGCTATATAACAATTTTGCTGATTAAATATCAACCAAAAACAATACTTCCGTTAATTACAATCTGTTATACATTCCATTTAATTTATTACACAAATTTTACGGTGTCTATTTGACACACATTAAAAACAAACAGAAACGTTTAAAGCATTCAATACATAAACATAACTTGAGAAATCCTATTAAAACATTTAACTGTGCCGATATGACACTTGTTAAATACAAAGAGATATTTTAAAACATTCTTTACATAAATATAACTTGAAAAATCCTATTAAAAAAACATTCTGGTAACATTATAACTAATTACACAATTAATTAAACATGGATACTACATAATCAATATACATCGATAATTCTACAGAACGGTCTCTTTCCGTTTATTTCAAACAAAATTTTTGTTTTTGAAATTTATTAGCACAAAAATATTTGATTGTTGTTGTAAAAATGGTGAAATTCCACCCGCACTGGTCAATTTAAGAAAAGGTAACACTTACTGACATATTTTCCATTGGAATATTTATTGTTCTTCCATTAATACGGACCTTGATTAATTATTATTATCTTTCTCATTTGTCCATGCCATTGATTATTAACGGATTTACTTCGTTAACATATTGATATATTTATTCCATAGTCGTAGCACTCTGGAGGTGTTTTATACCCTCACTTCGATGCACTCTGGAATCTTAGTTATGACGATGATCACCTGGTCTGGTAAAGTGATACAGATGATTTCACTGGATGGAAAAGACAAGACAATCTCGGACTCTCTCGGACCGTTGCTTTTATTAACTCTCCTACAGGTGAAAAAACGCTATTGTTCGTCACACACCTGTGTTTAAGTTTTCCGTCAAACCTTTAACGTCTTTTTACGTTTTTTTTCTGACGCGCACATCACCTTAATATTCTACAAACCTTTGTTTTTTATAAATGACCTCCGCTCTTTCACTATGGTGAGTCTTTAGCTAGCTTGGTCATATCTAATTTTTTTTATACAATAAAATCAACAGAACTACACAATTATATTATCTACAATCTCATTCTCCCTACAAAACTGAAGCATTGTTCTTGGTTTCTTTGTGGATATTTCTAGAATATATAATTTTTTTATTACTCGAATGTAACTTAACATCGAGGGTTGCTACATGGGTCACTGACATTCATGTCGGGCGTTGACATCTCCTGCCAAAACTCTTTCATTGCTACATTAGGGTGTATACACTTATTTTATATATACTAGTATGCATAAATTTCCCGTTTTCCTATTAAAATTTCGTAATATTTCCTATCATTTGCTATCTATAGCAATATATATATATATATATATATATATATATATATATATATATATATATATATATATATATATATATATATATATGTATCACACCGATAACTCAAAAAATTATGGGCCGATTTTGATTAAATTTGGTGAGTACCTTCCTTTTACAAATGGCTTGGATTAGTTCGTTAGCCAGGAAAATCGGACCAGGTTTTCCCGGAAAATTTTGAGTTTTCTTTCGAAAAAAATTGTAAAAAATTTATTTCTCAAAAATTTACAAAGTAAGGGTAACCAAATTTGGTACGCGGGTTTATATCACTATACGTAAGCTACCTACCAAAATTTAGCACTGTAGATCAAAAGACAAAAAAGTTATAGGCATTTAAATAAACATTTATTGGGATTTTCCTCAAAATGTCAAAGTTGCGATTAAAAACGTCAAAAATTGGCAACATTTAGGCAAAGAACTTGAATCTAGTACGGTCTATGGAAAGAAAATGTCTCAAGAAGAATGTTTCACAAACCCAGAAGTCTTAGCTTCAACCGTCATTGTCCTTCATTTTACTAAAATATTTACAGAATATCCATTTCAAATAGACCCTTTCTCTGATGCTTGGCAGTCGTTTTAGCTATAGAGTTTATTGTTTAATGGTATATAATTTTTGTCGAATTTTCGTAAAAAATCAATAAAGCTCAATATATCCGTTATTATACAAGGTATGAAAAAAAAATTATATATCAATTATAGGGTGTCTTGAGCTACATCTTAAAAAAATATTTCTACAATCATAGGGTGGCCCATAAGTCGTTGTTGATACAAATTTTCTTATTTTTTTAATCAAACACGCCTTATCTTATTGCATTTTTGCATTTTCCATCGAAATATAATGCATGTTTGTAAGAAAAGAAATTCTGGATGCAGCAAGTGCGTTATGGTAGCAAATTTTTGTCAAATGCTTCATATTTGAATAGCCCAATTTGCTACTAACCTATAAGGTTGACCAAGAAACGAGTTTTTGTGGGAACACCTTAAGTTTACTTTTGGAAATTTTTGTACATTTTCACACAATAAAGTTATTTTTATGAAACATGGCACATTGTTTCTACTATATAGGTTATACTGGTAACCACAATTGATGCCTGCTTTCTTAAATAAAAAGAAAACAGACATACTTGCAATAAAAACATATTTAAGAAAATTCACTACCATAACGCACTTGCTGCGTCCCGAGTTTTATTTTTTTTCTACAATAATTCACTAAAACTATAAAATTGTCAAAAATTCCTGATCTGTATAATAAAATAATAATGTTCTGTGAGCATAAAAACTTAAACGTAAATTAATAAGCGCCGGTCGCTAATTCCTTGTTACTGTATGATGGGAGTAATTTAATTTCAAGGAACGCGGCTTCCCTCTGTTCTATAACGCCAAAACGTGGAGCATCAGAATATCAATTTGCTAATAAACTTCTTTTACATTTATTTGCCTTACCTGATGCGAACAAGGACAAGACGTTTATGAGAAACATTTCAATTACGTAACAAACTCTATAAAGCTACTATAAAGTTTATATTTTCATCTGAGCCGAAAGCTATGTTATCTCGCTGAGAAGCCTTGTTTGAATGGGACTTCCTGGAAAATTTCGTATAAATAAAGTATTTTGTATTTGCCTCACCAAGGTAATTTAAAGAGGTTTATATAGAGAGGGAATTCTTTCCTGTAACGATGACTTCTGGTTTACCACGTTATCAAGGAATGTGCGTGTAAAAAATCTTAAAATATTATGTTGACTTTGAAACTTTTTATTTTACGTAGAAAAAAAAGTCAAAATATTATGCTGACTGTTGAATTTCTTATTTTACAACTTTGTGATTTCATGTTTAAAAATTATGAAACCCAAAGATTAGAGAAAAACAGTAGGTATAAAGGGTAAAGGCAGCACCTGGGTAGGTTATGGTAGTGAATTTTTCTTCGAATATTGTTACATTCTTCGGGGTTCTGGATTTGTTCACGAATAAAACACAGCTTTTCAAACAACTGATTTAGTATAACGAACTATTTTCCGACCATAAATACACCAACTAAAATACTCCTCTATTCAGTTGCGGTTCGTGCCTTGATGTATTGGGGGTACGCAAGAAAAAAACTCGGGACGCAGCAAGTGCGTTATGGTAGTGAATCTTCTTAAATATGTTTTTATTGCAAATATGTCTGTTTTCTTTTTATTTAAGAAAGCAGGCATCAATTTTGGTTACCAGTATAACCTATATAGTAAAAACAATGTGCCATGTTTCATAAAAATACTTTATTGTGTGAAAATGTACAAAAATTTCCAAAAGTAATCTTAAAGTGTTCCCACAAAAACTCGTTTCTTGGTCAACCTTATAGGTTAATAGCAAATTGGGCTATTCAAATATAAAGCATTTGATCGAAATTCGCTACCATAACGCACTTGCTGCATCCAGAATTTCTTTTCTTACAAACATGCATTATATTTCGATGGAAAATGCAAAAATGCAATAACATAAGGCGTGTTTGATTAAAAAAATAAGAAAATTTGTATCACCAACGACTTATGGGCCACCCTATGATTGTAGAAATATTTTTTTAAGATGTAGCTCAAGACACCCTATAATTAATATATAAAATTTTGTTTCATATCTTGTATAATAACGGATATATTGAGCTTTATTGATTTTTTACGAAAATTCTACAAAAATTATATACCATTAAACGATAAACTCTATAGCTTAGGCTACTGCCAAGCATCAGAGAAAGGGTCTATTTTAAATGAATTTTCTGGAAATATTTTAGTAAAATGAAGGACAATGACGGTTGAAGCTAAGACTTCTGGGTTTGTGAAACATTCTTCTTGAGACATTTTCTTTCCATAGCATGTATTAGATTCAAGTTCTTTGCCTAAATGTTGCCAATTTTTGACGTTTTAAATCGCAATTTTGACATTTTGAGGAAAATCCCAATAAATTTTTATTTAAATGCCTATAACTTTTTTGTCTTTTGATCTACAGAGCTAAATTTTGGTAGGTAGCTTACGTATAATGACATAAACCAGCGTGTTAAATTTGGTTGCCCTTACTTTGTTAATTTTTGAGATATAAATTTTTTACAATTTTTTTCGAAAGAAAACTCAAAATTTTCCGGGAAAACCTGGGCCGATTTTCCTGGCTAACGAACTTATCCAAGCCATTTGTAAAAGGAAGGTACTCACCAAATTTAATTAAAATCGGCCTATAATTTTTTGAGTTATCGGTGTGATACATATATATATATATATATATATATATATATATATATATATATATATATATATATATATATATATATATATATATATATATATATATATATATATATATATATATATATATATATAAACATATAAAAATTAAAACTGACCCCGGATATGTGTTCTGGGGGGCCTAATTAGCGGTCATTTGAAGAAATTTTTTCAAAATTCAAAAGTCGGGATCTCCTCATTAGTGAATTTTTTTAAAGAAAATTCACTAAAAATGAAGGGCTCCGCTCTTTTTTTCCCGAAAATGTATTATAAAAAAACATACTCCTTAATTTTAATAATTATTAAGTACTTACCAAGTTTCCCTCTAGTTAGTTATAGGTTATAGTAGTTAAAAAGTCCTTTCCTTTGATAATTACTATCTAACTATATAATTTTAAATGTGTTGTTTGGTATAAAGACATGAGAATATGTGATCTGTGTCATTTTATACTTTACGTATCTTTTCAATTTTATTATATTTATTTATATGTTCATTTACTCGTCTATTAATTTATATATTTATAAACGGCTAAGCCTATGTAGGTTAGCATTATATAATTTCAAATGTTTTGTTTGACATAAAAACATGACAATATGTGATCTTTGTCGTTTTATACTGTACGTATCTTTTTAATTTTACTATATATATATATATATATATATATATATATATATATATATATATATATATATATATATATATATATATATATATATATATATATATATATATATATATACTTTTTGAATCTTGAATTTTAAAATTGAATTAATTTTGTGAAAATACGCTTGATAGACGCAAACTTATTATAAATTTTGACTAAAGAATTTGATATACTTTAAAATGTCTAAATGTGAGATGCTATTCACGAGGCTCTAATATATCGTAGTTATATTCCTTCTACTAACACTATATTTTAGACTATATTTAATTATCGTTGCTTCAATTTGGTAATATTTTGCTGTATACAAATCAATAATAACATTGCTTTAAGAAAGATAATACGGTCCTGGCGATAAAATTAGTGATTACACCTGTGATTCGATAACAGCATAACTGTATGCCGAGTCCCACCCTGGTCAGTTAAGCTGGAGCGATGTGGGCAAGGTCAAATATTCTAATCTCACAACATCAAAGGGCCGCCCTACAAGATCCAGTGCTGAGTCTTTATATGCTATGCTGCAAGTGTGGAATTTTAAAGCGCACAACGGGATTGCTTATTCGGTCGTTTTTGACGAAGATAGTCGATCATTTGGTATTGAAGTTTCCCATTTAGGTAGAGCGCCGAATAATACACACCGACGCAGGACTGTGAATATGGATGTATATGACGTCGGCAACCATTAACACACTATCCTTCTTCTGATTCTGTATTAATGGCTGCCGACTCTGCGATCTTCGATATACAAATTTTCATTGCGTAGAATGCAGGAGGTAAAAAAATAAAAATTTATTAAAATATAGCATAGTAAAAATATTATTTTTCCTCGGGAGACAGCAGTGCGCGCGCACGGGCGCACTTATTGAGAAGCCGCCCCTGTCTCTATTACAAATGTCCATATAACCATATTTTACTATTCGTATTCTATCGTCACCTATTCTACACCAACACTAACTCACTACTGACTGACCCACCATATATGTGGCTTACCTTTTTACATGGTTACAATTCCAGAGTGTTCGCTGTTACCAACACAGTTTACAAGATGCCTGTGACCATAGTAACAGAGTTCATAAACTTAATTTTTTTATATTTCAACAACACACCACGAGGGCTTACAGCCTAAATACTATCGTACCGTGGGTGTCGACAAGGAGGAAAGAGGCAACTTGTTAATTCTGGACTTGAAGGTTTGGAGGATAAGAAAAAACATGTGCCGCCAAGGAATTCCACAACTTGGAAGTCCTCGGGACAAAAGAGCGGTCATAACAAGATGTTCTATGTCTGGTAGCCTGGACAGTAAAAGGGTGCATTTGCTCTGTTCTCCTGGTAGATCTGTTGGGGTCAGCAGGTGGAGGAACTATGGAAGAAAACTTCTCCGGGCAGTGCCCGTGCAGATATCTATAAAAGAGAGAGAGGTCACCAACGGCACGTCGGTGGGCAAAGACTGGCAGCATTTGGGTGAGGGTAGGGTCACTGATGAGACGTATAGCTCTCTTCTGAATGGAGTCCAGGATAGCGAGTGTAGAAGCGGCAGGGTCACCCTAGATGTGTGAGCAGTATTCGAGGTTTGGCCTAATTTGTGAAGTATATAAGGTATCGAGATTAGCAGATTAGCTGGTGAAAAGTATTTGCGAGCCAGGAAGAAGAAACCTAATTTCTTAGCAGCCGCTTCTGCAATTGATGTGACATGTTGGTGTCAATTGAGATTTCGATCCACAGAAATGCCAACAAGTGAAAACGACTCATTACTTTGAATCACTTGGTTGTTCATTGTGATGGGTCTAGGGCTGGTGTATCTCTTATGAGATTTGGTGGGATTGAATTGTACAAGATTTCTACTTGCCCAGTCTAGTATTTTATGGAGATCCACGGAGACAGAACCCTCCATGAGTCTGCGATTGTCATCTAATTGGGCTAATGAGACAGGCTTAGAATACTGTATGTTTTAATGGAGGGTGCTGTAGTCCGCGAAACTGTGAACTGGGTTGGATGTGCAAGAGAGGAGGTCATTGATGTGGAGAAGAAAGAAAGTAGTGGCTAGAGCTGAACCTTGAGGAACTCCTGCATTAATTGGATACAGTTTAAAGGAACGGCCATCCACGACAACAGAAGTGCTTTGGTTGGAGAGGAAATTTGCTGTCCAGGTACAGTGTTTTGGTGGTAGGTCATAGGCGGAAAGTTTATTAAGTGGCGCTGCGTGCCAGACCTGGTCGAATGCTTTGGATATGTCTAGAGCGACAATCTGGGATTCACCGTGTAGTTCCATAGACTTGTTCCAAGAATAGGTGACAAAGGAAAGTAGGTCGGCAGTTGATCTGCACTGACGGAATCCATACTGCCTGTCGTGGATTAGACTGTGTTTTTCAAGAAATTTTAGTAATTCGGTGTTTATATACATTTCCATCACTTTAGAGACGACTGAAAGGAGATAAATAGGTCTGTACTTGCTAGGAAGCGCTTTGGATCCTTCCTTGGGGACGGGTTGTACTCGAGCTGACTTGTTCCAAGAATGGGTGACAAAGGAAGGGAGGTCGCCAGTTGATCTGCGCTGACGGAATCCTTACCGCCTGTCGTGGATTAGACTGTATTTTTCAAGAAATGTTAGTAATTCGGTGCTTATATACTTTTCCATCACTTGAGAGACGACTGAGAGAAAGGAATAGGCCTGTAGTTGCTAGGAAGCGCTTTGGATCTTTTCTTGGGGACGGGTTGTACTCGAGCAGTTTTACAGTTGCTCGGGAATACGCCTCTACTGTAAGATGTCTGAAACAGACGAGTCAAGACAGAAGCACGTTGTTGTGCGCATTTTTTGAGAAGAATTGCAAGCATCTCGTGAAGGCCAGAGGCTTTCCTGGTGTTAAGAGAAGATATCATATTTCGTACCTTTTTAGTTTTGAATATGATATCCGTAATTTTATGCGCGACATTGGGGACTGTTGGTCGTTGAACATTTGGAGGTAGGTTGAGAGTAGAATTGCCGGCGAAGAACGAGGCAAAAAGTTCAGCCTTGCACAGGGCGGTAGAAATAATTTCATCCCCTGAAACAAGAGGTGGGAACGTGTTCTTGCAGAAATTATTCTCAATAGATTTAGCAAGAGTCCAGAAGGGTGTGTTGCCGTTGGAGCTTGAGGGGACTTTGTTTTTGATGTGGTTATTAAACGAGTTTTTTGCCTCAGAAGGAATGCGGGCATAGCGGTCTTTTGCGTCGTTAAATGCTCGACGGTTTTCTTGACTGTGATTGTGTAGAAGCGTTTTGTGAGCTTTGACCTTTTTAACTCTGGCCTTGTCACAGGAGTTAGAACCAGGGCTTTTGAGTGGCTGAAGAGGATTTCTGTGTACGTGCAATAAATAATTCCATGCCAGCTTGGATAGTTTCGGTGACGTTTTGTGAGATATCAGAGGGGTCAGGATGAGAGAAGCAGATAGACGTCCATGGAAATTAGGAAAAGTAATTCCGCATTTCGTCCCAGTTCGCGGAGTTGTAGTGCCAAACGACTGTGTGGCCCCGGGTTGCATTGCGCAGAAAGCAGTGACCATACCTTGGTCTGAGCGACCATGGGGGCGGTGACTTGTATCTTATAGCATTCAAGTTGTGTAGTAAGAAGGAGATTCAATGGATTTGAGATGTGTGTTGGGATTCGAGGAAAGTAAGTAGTTTGCTGAACCGTATTGGGTAAAGAATTGCTGACTGTAAAGGCCTCCTCTGCCCTCCCTTGTGTATAGGTTTTTGAAGATCCTAGCCATTCCTTATTATGGACATTGAAAATACCAAGAACAGTGTCCTCGGAGGAAGAATATTCAGAAATCTGATGGTCAGTTTTTTTTAGAAAGGTAGTCAAAGAGCTGGACAAAGTTGTTGTCAGAAGGTGACCGGTAAATGCAACAGATTAATTTAGTTGCAGCCCTGAGGGAGAGTTTCATCCAAAGTAGGTCTTTTCTTCCAGCTTCTAAATTGGGGAGTCTGGTTCAGGGTAGATTGCTACGGACGTATGCGTACACGCCTCCATGCAATATAAAGGAAGTAAGGAGCTCATACCCTGGGAAATTAAGGTGATTAGTTGCTTTTTTGGCACTCATTTGGGTTCCGGTAAGGAAGAGGAGTTTGGGGTCTATTAGCCTGGAGGGAATGGTGGACGGAATTTAGGTTAGAAATTAGGCCACATATATTCGAGAAGGATATGTTAAATCTTGATGCCGGCGCCTCCGGTACACACCGTCTCCCGGAGGTTATCATGGTCATGGTTTTCCTTCGCCTATTTTCTTTTAGCTTGTAATTAGGCCTTTGCCTGTCGAGTCAGGCCAGTGTCAGCCAGCCGCTTTATGCTGTAAAACGGCAAAACCTCATTGATTATTAGTCATGGCACAAATATAAGTGACGTAAAAGTCTGGTGCAAATTAGTATTATGCACCTACAATAATATTTTATGACGGTAGAGACGTAGCTGGCATTACCGCGCAGATTTGCAAAGATGTGGGTGTTTGGATTTTATGTTGTGGTATGACATCACGTGATCGCGGTTTGGTGGTTAAAGCCTTCTTGACACAATTACTATATCTTGTGGCACCAAGGCCAACTTATCCACAAAAGGCTTGGGTAGCATTTATAAAAAGCAATTGCCACAAACAATTAAAGCAGCTACATTATGTTTACAAACGACAAATACAGTTATCTAGATACTAGGTAACACATTTTAAAAGAAAAATAGGAGCTACCGTGTACTTGAACATTAAATATATTTTCTATACCTGGGAGTAATCTAAAAGATATATTGCATAAAAACCTGGTGTAAATATTTAGGTAGAGTACGTACGCACGTGTATAGTCGCAAAATACTAAACTTGCTCCCAAGGCGACACCTCCGAGCTAGTAATTTATAGATTTAATACACTACGTCATTGTTCCATAGCCGTTTTGTAGCTTTACACAACTATAAAGTATGGAGCTCCTATTAAGCCGAAGTAAACTGTTCCGAACCAAATTTATCATCCGGCGAGTCAACATAGCCTTTTACTTTAATACATAATCTTATTTTCAAATAAGGTTATGTGGGTGATTACTTTCATGTAAACATAATATGCTCGCGAGCGTGTTTTACGACTTGACCGCTAAAAACAGAATTATCTCTCTTATCTGTTTTGCTTCGGTTTTATGTCACGACGAAATGAATAACGGCTTGCAGGAACCACCAGTAAAAATTCAGTACCTAATATAGGAGTAGTTGAAAACGTAACAGTTTGACGGTTGCTTTATCTAATTTGTTAGCATTCTACGGTAAAGTTTTATTACATTTAGCAACATTTTACATAATGGAAAACGCTTTTTTATGAAATTTGGTAATAATCACAACTCCTATCATTAACACGAGTATAAGAAAATGTTCTGGACGCAGCAAGTGCATTAGAGTAGTGTGTGTGTGTTTTGTTTCTTTAACGTCGGCCTATTTCCGCGACTATGGCAATCACCGACGCCAGGGAGCAGTTTCACCTCACTATCCTGGAAATTTTGCCGAACCTCTGCCTTTCTGTAAGGCGGGTAGGGATCTTTAACGTGCCCAACATCGCATGGACACGGGACCGACGGCTTTACGCCCCCTCCGAAGGGCAGTGCAGACATTCAACTTGCTCAAATACAATGCCAGAACCTCGGTTATTGTTAATTTTACAGTTTGTACTGAAAAAGTGAAAGGAGTACCCTGGGATCGAACCCAGTACCCTTCGGTTCAGAGGCACACGTTCTCACCTCTGAACCACCGAGGTTCTAGGAGTAGGTGAAAACATAATAGTTTGACGGTTGCTTTATCTAATTTGTTAGCATTTTTTCGGTAAAGTTTTATTACATTTAGCAACATTTTACATATTGGAAAACGTTTATTTATGAAATTTGGTAATAATCACAACTTCTATCAATAATACGAGTATAAATCCCCATGTTTTTTAATTAAAAAAATAAAATAAAATTATATATATATATATATATATATATATATATATATATATATATATATATATATATATATATATATATATATATATATATATGTATATATATAATAAAACAATTATTAAAAAAACATTTGATATATATGTGTGTATATATTTATGTAAAAACATAATAGTTATGTATTTAGTTATGTATTCATTACCTGCTGTACATATTGCTTGATATGGGTGCCGTCGTGTTCGAACAGAAACAAAAATTGGCGGGAATGAAAGGAGATTTTAATTTACAATTTGTGGCTAATGAGAAATAGTCTCAATGCCAATAACAATACCACACACACAACACGAGTATAACAAAATGTTCGTGACGCAGCAAGTGTTTTAGAGTAGTGAATTTTCGTAAGAATTTTACGCTATTAATAGGGTATAATATTAAAACTAACTCTTTAAATTTAAATTGACCTGAGAGACCGATTTTAGAGGTCCCAGTTAGCGATTATTGGAATAAGTTTCTATTTTTTATACTTTGGTAGAGATATATGTTAGTACTGCAAGTCTCTTCAAAAAAATTGTGTTACAAATTTCATTAGAGTCACAAAAGTTTACTAGAAAAAAATTAATTATTTACAAAGGCAATGTACCTGCGAAATCATAAATACGGCAGATATTTTTCCTTTTAATTGCTTGGATGGTTTGCTTTAGTCAATCCAGTCGAACTAGTTTTTGCAAACAGAACAACAAAAAATGTTTTTTAAAACCAACTTGTAGTTATCCGCGTAGCTCATTATGTTATTTTTCTCTAACTTAGTACCTAGGCTGCGTTTAGAAAGATGTTACTATGGCTCAAGATTGAAGATTGTAGTGTAATAGGAAATTGAGTTATCGGATTTCATATATTTTTACAAAAATTCTCTACCATAATGTATTTTCTGCACCCAGACCTTTTTCAACACTTGTTTACTGTTGCTGTATCCACACTTTTTTAAATGATGAAATATTGTAGCTCTCTACAGAGTGTGGCGCCAAGACTTTTAGTTAACCGTTTCTCAATAACTACTCAGATTTGAATTTTGAAAATTTACGCACAAACGACTGAGACAAATTCCAGTTCAGTGAAAATAGTTTACTTTACGTCAGACTTCCGGTTTAACCTGAAGTGACCGTCAACTTGCTTATTTTAAATGCAACATGGTAATTTTCATTATATTTTCGAATTCTACATTGAATTTGAGATAAATTATTACTAATACACCATATGTCAAAAATCAACCGTTTTCGAAATTTAACGATTTTTTTGAAAATTCTCGCGAAAACCAAGGTGAACGTTGCAGGTTCTCTCTCTCTCTCTCTCTCTATGGAAATAAAACTGAAAATTGTATGAGTTTGAGTTTCCAGGACCATGGATTGGGCGTAGAGGTGCTATTGAGTGGCCGACAAGATCACCGCATTTAACTCCTTTAGACTTCTTTCTATGGGGCCATTTAAAGAGTTGAATTTACGCAAGCGAACCGGAGTCTCTGGAAGAATTACGACAACCCATTGTTAAAGAATGCCGTCTAATAACTCCACAAATGCTCCAGAATGTCAGAGCTCGTTTTGAACAAAATTTGTACTTTTGTATGGATGCTGGTGGTCAACAATTTGAACACTTACTTAACTGAATAAGCATTTTTGGACGCTTTTTTAGTTTTTTTAACGAAAAATTGACGAATTAGTGCATTTATTATCACAATGAATAAAATACGTTCTTGCAACTCCAACTGTAAATAATTTTTAAACGAGTTGATAAAACTTCCAAAAAATAAGTGCGCTGAATTCAGAAAAGAAGGAGCTTTCAAATGATGTAACACTCGACCCATGTTCCCTATTTAAAATATAAGGGTTGTTATCACCACCCTCAAGGGGTTGATGTGACAAAGTTGAGTTTTCTGTCAAAACATGTCCCCCTCAATATTAAAATTTACGTGTATTAGCGTTTCAAAAAAAAATTCTCGGGACGCAAATCGGTCTGTTTCGTTTTCAATGCGCCACCCTATATAGGTGATACTAGTAACCAAATTTGTTGCCAACTTTCTTAAAAAACACATATTTGCTATTAAAAACGTCTTAATTAAAATTCGCTACCATATCGCACTTGCCGCGTCCAGACTTTTTCATTTTACACAGGTGTGTTTAAAATGTTAATTAATTACAAATATTAATTCAGAGAAGGACGGAAGTTTGTTTTACGAAAAAGAAATAAGGTTCATCGGTACGAAACGGGAATTTGGTTATAAGTCAAATTAGAGTCTATCAAAACTATAAAGGCATTTTAAAATTTAGTATTTTGCACAGTCCTCAAAGTGTCACTCGATGTGCTTTTATCTCCTCAATCTAATTTAAATATAACAAGGTTCCAGAAAGCACCACCATATGTGAATAATTTAACAAGCTGTGATCCATTCCCTTCCTTCCTGAATGTTTTTATTTAAAGAAAACCGTCTCTCGCTTCACGTTTCTCCTATACGAATCGCCAAAGAGCCATTTAAATGCTTCTGTAGCTGTGAGAAGTGCGACATGTCATTTCCGCTGGAGCTGTGAGGACATTCGGCTTTAGGTCGGATATTGTATGGGAATAAATTAGCCATGAGTTGGGGTAGGTCTGGACGTTCTCTGGCCGGTAAATGGAATTAGCTGCTCTAGTACCCCAGATCTCAAACCCTTCAACGTTTGTATTAACTGAGAGGGGCCTGTGCTTATCGCCGCATATGTGGTTACAAGCTCACGGACAATTTGCATTAATTATGTCATCTCATGTCGCTTCTCTCAAGCTAAGAAATAGATAGATAATTCACTACGCAGCGAATGTATTTAAGACACACTCAAGGAAAAGAAAAAAGACACATGTTTCAGAAACTTACACCAGAAATAAAAGCTTTTTTAATTTGAGTGATTTTCTGGGAGTTTCAATGTTAAAATTAATTTAAAATTTACCACCCATAAATTTGGGGATGTGAAATGAATAGGTCCCGGAAACTTTTTACTTGACGTTGTGCCAATTTAAGCCTAAAAACCCGAGTGTATTTATTTGATTTTTGTCCGCGATTGATATCTCGTCACAGATTTCAGTTGGATCTAAATCCGGTCAATAGTGATGTCCTAATCGCCTCCCAAACACCAACTTATTTGCACTTATCTCTCAGATTTATTATTTTTGTGAGATAAAGAATATACTGTCTGGTTTGAAGATGAAAAGATAGTCAAATACTTACTCAGCTTTAGCCATGTCCGGCTCAAAGTCCTGGATTTATGAGACCTTTAAATCAAAACACCGGCACTACGTTAGTTAGTTTAAAGAGATCTAGATAAAAGATATAAAGAATTTCCAGCTACAGCACCACCAGAATTGCGAAAGGTCAAATGAGGAATTAATTATTCAATCAATACAGATATAAAAAAGTCTGAACGCAGCAAGTGCGTTATGGAAGTGAATTAAAAAAAAATGTTTTTAATGACAAATATATCGCTTTAATGCGAGCAGGCATCAATTTGGTTACCGGTATAACCTATATAGTAGGAACAATGTACCATATTTTATCAAAATAATTATTTGAAACACAAACTTTCCGAAAATAAACTTAAAATGTTTCCGAGAAAACTAGTCTCCTAGCCAATGAAGTTTAGGTTAATAGCAAATTGAGTTATTGAAATTTGAAACATTTAATGAAAATTCGCAACCAAAACGCCCTTGCTGCGTTCATAAAAAAATTCCGAAAATAAAGTTAAATGTTGGTTTGCTAACCAACAAAACTTACGTTAATAGAAAATTGAGTTATTGAAATTTGAAGGATTTTATGAAAATTCGCTACCAAAACGCACTTACTGCACCCAGAATTTTTTCTTACAAACATGCATCATTTTTCGATAAAAAATGCTAAAATGCAATAACGAATTTCTTCTACGAACATTAGCTAAAAATTATAGAACCTTAACCATAAACTTCACTTAACCTACAGCGAAAACATCAAGGGTCTATTTGAAATGAATTTTCTGTAAAGATTTTAGTAAAATAACGGACAATGACGGTTGAATCTGAAACTTAACGGTTCGCAGAACACTCCTCTTGCAACATTTTCTTTTCACAATTCGTATTTGTTTCACGTTATTTGCCTAAACATTCCCAATTTTGACGTTTTTAATTGCGAGTTTGACGTTTTGAGGAAAACTCCAAAATTTTTTTCTTTAGCTGCCGGTAACTTTTTTGTCCTTAAACTTAGAGACCTAAACTTTGGTACAAGGGTTCACCCTTTATAATACAAATACGTGTCCAAATTTAGTTGCCCTCACTTTGTTATTTTCGGAGATATAATTTTTTTTAGAAAGAAAACACAAAATTTTCCGGGAAAACCTGGTCCGATGTTCCTGGCTAATAAACTTATCCAAGCCACTTGCAAAAGAAAGGTACTCACTAAATTTGATCAAGGTCGGTCCATTATTTTTTGAGTTATCGGTACGATAAATAAAAAATCTCTGGACGCAGCAAGTGCGTTATGGTAGCGAATTTTCTTCAAAATATTTTTAATAGCAAATGTCTTTCTTTGATGAAAGCAGGCATCAAACTTGGTTGCCTATATAGTAGAAACAATGTACCATATTTGATTGAAATAAATTTATTGTTTGAAAATATATAAACATTTTTCAAATGATGCAGCAAATCTGTTATGGAAGTGAATTTCCATAAAAATGTTTTTAGTAGCAAATGTGAGCAGGCATCAATCTGATTACCGGTATAGCCTATGTGGTAGAAACAATGTACTATATTTTAACAAAATTATTTATGGTTTGAAAATATACAAAAATTTTCCGAAAATAAACTTAACTGTTGGCAGATTTCTGAAAACAATTTTTTGAAAAACGTTCGGGAGCTAAACTGCAAATTTACCGAAAATTCGCTACCAAAACGCACTTACTGCGTCCAGTTTTTTTCTTACAAACGCATCATATTTCGATAAAAAATGCAAAATTGCATTAACGAATTTGTTCTACGAAAATTAGTTAAAGAAAAATTATACACCCCTACTTACTCCTGGTCCCGTACCTTCCTTGGGGAGTGTGAACAAGAAATTTTCCTTGGGGTTTGAGGATCCAGGGGGGTGGGGGCCCCAGGCAGGTTTCTGAAAACAGTTTTTTGAAAAGCGTTCGGGAGCTAAACTGCAAATTTACCGAAAATTCGCTACTAAAACGCACTTACTGCGTCCAGTTTTTTTCTTACAAACGCATCATATTTCGATAAAAAATGCAAAATTGCATTAACGAATTTGTTCTACGAAAATTAGTTAAAGAAAAATTATACACCCCTACTTACTCCTGGTCCCGTACCTTCCTTGGGGAGTGTGAACAAGAAATTTTCCTTGGGGTTTGAGGATCCAGGGGGGTGGGGGCCCCAGGCAGGTTTCTGAAAACAGTTTTTTGAAAAGCGTTCGGGAGCTAAACTGCAAATTTACCGAAAATTTGCTACCAAAACGCACTTACTGCGTCCAGATTTTTTTCTTACAAACGCATCATATTTCGACAAAAAATGCAAAAATGCATTAACGAATTTGTTCTATGAAATTTAGCTAAAAAAAAATTATGCACCCCTACTCACTCCTGGTCCCGTAACTTCCTTGGGGGGTGTGAACAAGAAATTTTTCTTGGGGTTTGTGGATTCAGGGGGGCCCTAGGCAGGTTTCTGAAAACATTTTTGTGAAAGGAGTTCGGGAGTCAAACTGCAAATTTACCGAAAATTCGCTACTAAAACGCACTTACTGCGTCCAGCTTTTTTCTTACAAACGCATCATATTTCGATAAAAAATGCAAAAATGCATTAACGATATTGTTCTACGAAAATTAGTTAAAGAAAAATTATACACCCCTACTCACCCCTGGTCCCGTGACTTCCTTGGGGAGTGTGAACAAGAAATGTTTCTTGGGGATTGTGGATCCAGGGGGGGGGGCTAGGCAGGTTTCTTAAAACAGTGTTTTGAAAAGCGTTCGAGAACTAAACTGCAAATTTACCGAAAATTCGCTACCAAAACGCACTTACTGCGTCTAGATTTTTTTCTTATAAACGCATCATATTTCGATAAAAAATGCAAAAATGCATTAATAAATTTGTTCTACGATAATTAGCTAAAAAAAATTATAGACCGTTAAACCATAAACTTCACTAAACCTACAAATAAATATCCGAAAAGCCACCCTGACAGCCAAAGCATCAGAGAAAGGGTCTATTGAAATGGATATTCTGTAAACATTTTAGTAAAATGAAGGGCAATGACGGTTGAATCTGAAACTTAATGGTTTGCAGAACATTTTTCTTGCAACATTTTCTTTTCACAAACAGTATTTGTTTCACATTCTTTGCTTAAACATTGCCAATTTTGACGTTTAAAATTGCGAGTTTGACGTTTTGCGGAAAACTCCAAAATTTGTTACTTTATCTGCCCATAACTTCTTTGTCTTTACAGCTAGGGACCTAAATTTTGGTACAGAGTTCACTCTTTATAATACAAATACGCGTACCAAATTTGGTTGCCCTTACTTTGTTATTTCCGGAGATATGAATTTTTTTATAAAGAAAATACAAAATTTTCCGGGAAAACCTGGTCCGATTTTCCTGGATAACGAACTTATCCAAGCCACTTGCAAAAGGAAGGTACTCTGCAAATTTTATCAAGATCGGTTCATTAATTTTTGAGTTATCGGTCGGATATATATATATATATATATATATATATATATATATATATATATATATATATATATACATATATATATATATATATATATATATATATATATATATATATATATATATATATATATATATATATATATATATATATATATACACGGATCTCCCCATTAGTGCATTTTTTTAAGAAAAATTACCAACGACTTATGGGCCACCCTGTAACTGTAGAAATATTTTTTTTAGATGTAGCTCAAGACATCCTATAATTAATGTAATTATTATTTTTTTGGTACTTGCATAATAACGGATATATTGAGCTTTAAAAAATGTTTACGAAAATTCGACAAAAATGATATACCACTAAACGATAAACTCTATAGCCAACACTACTGCCAAAGCATCAGAGAAAGGGTCTATTTGAAATTAATTTTCTGGGAACTAAGACTTCAGGATTTGTAAAACATTCTTCTTGAGACATTTTCCTTCCATAGCTCATATTAGTTTCAGGTTCATTGCCTAAATATTACCAATTTTGACGTTTTAAATCGCGACTTTGATGTTTTGAGGAAAACCCAAATTTATTTTTATTTAAATTCCTGTAACTTTTTTGTCCTTTAATCTACAGAGATAAATTTTGGTAGGTAACTTACCTATAATGATATAAACCCGCGCACTACTGGTGTGCTTTGTTGGAAAACATTCTTATTAGAATGCGACGTGCAATGTGGCTACTACATGACGGTGCACCGCCTCATTAAAGTTAATCGGTGAGGGAGAACCTCAATGAAATTTTCCCTGAGACGTGGATTCATAGATTGGGCTGCCAGATCGCCCGAGTTGAACGCGATCGACTTTTCCTTTTGGGTCTATGTTAGGTCTCTGGTATACTGAACGCCTGTGAATAACGTGGAAGAGTTTAGCCAAAGAATTATTGGCCGTTTCCCCATAATAAGAGAAAATGAGGGCATATCCTTCAGGGTCCGTTGCAACTTTATGAGAAGAATGAATTTATGTGTCGAAATGGAAGGATAAAATTTCTAGAACTTATTGTAAGAGCCTGGACAAAATGTGCATTTAACACGTTATGCACTTTGTAGAGATTATCAAAAATGTTACTTAATAATGCAGTTAGTCAATAAATTTTGTATCGGCTTGAGACTGAGAAAATCAGTTTAAATCAACGTTAAAGCGTGAAAATGTTTGAAGTCGTTTTTCTCATAATCGGTTCACTTTAGCATATCGTAACAATAAATACTTTTTTGAATAATTTTTTTATGCTTTTTAACACAATGCTGCTTAAATTCATTAATTGGTAAAAACAAAAAAAGTTGTAGCCCATAGACTGATGGTTAAGGTCAGGTTAGGCCCTTTGGCACTGTAGTATTTCCATCGTATTTGGTACATAAATCTACAAAGGCACTAGTAATACATCTGGAATATGTGAATAACGTGGGTGAAGAAGAGAGCTCCTGGGGAGGAACAGGATTTCTCATACACAAGTGACACAAATCAAGCATCATGTCACTAAATAAAATATCAACACGAGTTATCTCTTTGATTCTAAAACTCAATACCAGATACAACATTAAGCTCATACATGTATACGCCCCTACAATGGATCATGACCATGAGAAGACAGACCTGTTCTATGAGGACATTAGCACTGCTCTAAACGAACACCCAGAGCACTTTACTCTAATATGCGGTGATTTCAATGCCAAAATAGGCAGAAAAATAAATCAAAGTGAGGAAGCACTTGGAGACTTTGGCTCAGAAGGTAGAAATGATCGGGGAGAAACGCTGCTCAGCTTTCTACTACAAAACAATCTGTTTCAAATGAACAGCTTTTTCTACAAAAAACCAAATAGAAGATGGACGTGGAAAAGCCCCGATGGTAAAACAAGAAACGAAATAGACTTTGTCATCACAGATAAAAAACATAATAAAGGACCTAACTGTCCTAAATAGGTTTGCTACTGGGAGCGACCACAGGCTTGTTCGAGCAAAGGTAGCTATTGACACTGGCAAAGAAAGACAAATAATTATCCAGAAGAGCAATAAATTAAATTTGCTAATAAATCCAGCAGATGTAAATAGCTTTGAACAATGGATCACCACTAAGTTAGCCAAGGCTGAAATAGAACACGCCATTGGTAACGACTAATATCATCACAACCACAATAACTAAGGCCCAAAGTCGACACTGCTCAACAAATCAAAGGGAAGAAAAACTAAGCAAGGGGACCAAACTGCTCATAGAAAAAAGAAGGGATATAAGGTCCAAAAACTATACATCTGAAGGAGAATAAAGAGAAATAAATAAACTAATTTCAAAAGGCATCCGACGCGACGTAAGAGCTTTTAGACCCAACCAAGATACCATAGAGAACAACAAAGGTATGAAAGTTCTACGTAGAAAGCTTGACAATGGAAAGAGACAAATAATAAAACTTAAAAATACACAAGGGTACACTTCGACGGACAGGAAAGGTATTCTAAATGTAGTGGAAGAGTTTTATGGAATGCTATATAAAAGCCCAAGTGATATAAATCTACATCCAGAATCTGACATACTAACCCCTAAAAAGGCGTGGTTAACCAAGGCTCGGAAATACTGATGGAAATATCACTAGATGAGATTAAACTAGCCCTAACAAAGATGAAAAATCAAAAATCGCCAGGAGAAGACTGCGTGGTTTCCGATGCGATAAAGATTGGTGGTCCTTGCTTGCTCCAAAAAATCAAATCTCTTTTCAACCTTTGTCTCTTCAATAGTACGATACCAGAAAAGTGGCAGAACACCATCGTAATACTGATCCACAAGAAAGGAGACATCTCGAACCTAGAAAATTACAGGCCGATAAGTCTACTTAGCCACCTCTACAAATTATTTACTAGAATAATTACCACACGACTTGAAAAGAAGTTAGACTTTATCCAGCCAGTAGTGATCATCTTCAAAGCGTTAAAACAGTGATTGAAAAGACCATCGAATATGGCAGACCACTTGTCCTTGCTTTAGTGGACTTCCATAAGGCTTTCGACACTGTGAAGCTGGACGCGGTGTTGCAGTCCCTGGAAGCATGCCGTATTGACTATCGCTACACCAAACTAATCTACAATATATATATATATATATATATATATATATATATATATATATATATATATATATATATATATATATATATATATATATATATATATATATATAAATGCTACTCTTGTGGTAAAACTACATGAAAACACGAATCCTATAAAAATTGGGAGAGGAGTACGCCAGGGAGATACGATGTCTCCAAAACTGTTTATCACCGTCCTGGAGTATGTGTTCAAGAAGCTAGATTGGGACCAAATAGGTCTAAGAATAGACGGCCAAAGTCTGTCCAACTTACGGTTTGCAGACGACATTGTCTTACTAGCTGACAACTTGGAAGATATTATAGTGATGCTACAGGAACTTCAGGAGGTCTGTGTAACAGTAGGTCTAAAAATGAACATCGGAAAAACAAAATTCATGACAAACCTCATCGCTAGTGACAACCTAATTATTGAAACCTCTGAGGTGGAATGGGTAGACAAATACACATATTTGGGCCACGAGATAAGTATATCCAAAAACCAACCAAACATGCGGGGTAAACAGAAGAGTTATACTACTCTCCTGGACAGGTTACGGCAAACTTAGAGACGTTTTCAGAAGCGACCTTCCGATATGCTTGAAAAGAAAAGTTTTCAACCAATGTGTTCTACCGGTTATGACCTACGGCGCCGAAACACTAAGCCTTGCCAACGCTTCTGCTAAGAAACTAAAAGTAGCACAGCGCAAAATGGAGATGTCGATGCTTGGCGTTTCGTTACGTGACCACATTAGAAATAAAGAATTACGCAGAAGAACAGGCGTGACTGATGTGGTCGTACATGTGGCAAAACTCAAGTGGAAGTGGACGGGACATGTGGCTCGCATGCAAGATGACAGGTGGACAAAACGATTACTTGAATGGAGACCCAGATACTATAATAGAAACAGAGGAAGACCACCAACTCGCTGGACAGACGACATTACAAAAATTACAAAAAACTCGATTCGTAGCGCTCAAGACAGAAATGAATGGACTCAATTAGGGAAGGCCTATGTCCAGCAGTGGACGCAGAGGGCTGATTGATGATGATGATGATGATGTGAAAACAATAAAATCCCCAATAAAAATTGATCTAGGAAAAAATAAAAAAAACTTTTTTTTTGACACCTGTATTTCCGTTAATATTGAGTTTTTGGAAAATTGTTATAGGATTTTGTGGTCCTAATTTCTTGTGAGGAATCACCTCCTGAAATTTTAATGCATACTTTTCGGAAACCTTGTACAATGAATTTGTAAATCATTTCATAGGAAAATCTACTACGATAACGCACTTGCTGCGTCCAAATTTTCAATTTATATAAGACAGTAGTATGTAAAATTGTTATCGACAAGTATTACAATTTCAAACAACACATACATTTTGTAAACATTGCTTACCTCGAAGTTAAGGCCTATAAATAATGTTGAGTGTACAAGGAGATGAATTTAATCACTTCCCTTCCTATGCAGGTACAGACTCGTCTCTCGGGGAAAGCAGCTAAATCCAAAGAGGCTTTAAATATTATTGAAGCAGTTTAGAATGAGCCCTTTAAGCCTGCTCCCAGAGAATATTAATAGGATAGATTCTGTTTTACCTGTTGTATTAAATATAAGGATATATTGGTATCTGCTTGATATTTAGTAACCTACAAACGGGCAAGCTGATTTAAGAGACGTCTAGTTATTTTACGGTTTTAAGCAAATTAGATATTAATATTTTGTAGGTCTTAACGCTATAACGCCCTATAAACAAAAGCCATATTTGTACGCTTGTTTTAATTGTTACGCATCTTTGATACTGATAGTCATGATGCTAATTTACAATTTGTGGCTAATAAGAAACAGTCCCAATGCCAGTAAGAACACCCCCCCCCCCACACACACATCTTTAGTTAATTTTAAAAAAACACTAATAGGGAGATCCCGACTTTTGAATTTTGAAAATATTTCTTTAAAGGAGCGCCAACTAAGACCCCTAGAACCCATATCTGGGGTCAGTTTCGATTTTTTTATGTTCATACATAAATATATATATATATATATATATATATATATATATATATATATATATATATATATATATATATATATATATGTATATATGTATGTATATATATATATATATATATATATATACAGGGTGTTTCAAAAATGTTGGTCTATGCTACAGGTGCACATTCAGCAAAAAACGAAGTCTATTTTTTCATATAAACATGGGTCCGTAAATGCTTAGTTTTTTTTATTTTTTTTTAATTTTCTTTTTTTTAAGTTACAGCGTGTTAAAGATATTTGTTTTTGTCAGTTTTTCACGAATAAGTCCGAGTCAAATTAAAATTGTGGCGAGAATGTAGGCATGCAGAGGTTTTTGAGGGCAAGACATTTAAATGTTATTATTAATAACCCTGCTGGTAGAGGGCGCCACCTGTAAGGCTATGCTTGCATTCAATTGGTTATAATTTTTTGACACCCAGTAATATCGACCTAACTTATAGCTACATTGCAGCCCTTATCAATTGTAAGCAAAAAATATATATTTGATCCAAATCTCTCAGACACACCATTTTCGAGATATTTCCATTTTTGTATGTCGATGTCGCCCAAAAATTAATTTTTCTCAAGTAATTAATTGTATTGTCTGCAAATTTTAACAACAAATAAAACAACAAATAAAAAAGTTTATAACATTTTATGATACCTGGCTACAATAAATGTTCAAAAAGCCTTCCACTTCAATACACTTTCGTATTCTACGGAGCATACAATGTCGTACTCTGTGAAATATTTGTGGTGTATTTCTAATTTGTTCGCATCCAAGTACAATTATTTGCTGCAGATCATCAACATTTTCAACATTTGCTTCATAAACAATACTTTTAAGATGCCCCCATAAATAAAAGTCCATAGAATTTAAATCAGGGGATCGAGCCGGCCATGGCTGAGGTCCACCGCGTCCGATCCATCTGCGTCCAAAAGTATTGCTTAGTTAATTTCTGACATTTAGAGCGAAATGTGTGGGGGCTCCGTCATGCATAAACCACAAGTTTTGTCTCATGTCAAGAGGTACATTTTCTAATAACCCGTTTAGGTGGTTTTGCAGGAATTCAAGATAAGTTGTAGCATTAACTCTGTGAGGTGAATAAATTGGTCGTATCAAATTACACCCTACAATTCCAGCCCAAATATTTAAGCAAAATTGCTGTTGATGATGCCTTTCAAAAACTGCGTGGGGATTTTCTTCAGCCCAAATATGGCTGTTACGAAAATTGACGATCCCGTCGCGCCTAAATATAGACTCGTCAGTGAACAATACATAATTCAACAAGTTCTCTACATTATTATGTTGAAGAAACCATTGGCAAAATTGTAGGCGAGGTTAAAAATCTCTTTCAGGCGATAGTGCCTGCACACGTTGGATGTTGGACGGAATTGTTGCTCGTGAAGAACTCGCCATATCGTTGCATTGGATACTCCCAGATGATTGGCCATTTCCCTAGTACTTATTTTTAGATTTTGTTCAATTTCATCCAGAACAGCCTCTTCAAAATCAGGATTTCGTGCACTTCGTGGTCTGCCTCGATCAGCAGTAACTTTATTAAGGGTACCTGGTAAAAAAATGTACTATATTCGAAAGAGACAGATCGATGTATTAGATAATGTAAGTATGTACCTGTTTCTCGCAGACAATCCGTTGAAACATCCTACTGTCTGGAATTCTCCGATTTGGGAAGGCTTCTTCATACAGTCGTTTCGCCTTATAACAGTTACCAAAAGCCCGTGAATACATAGCATGTATGTCTGTTAGTTCATTGTTGGTAAACACTTCCATATTTAATTAGAAAAATTACGGACAATACAAATAATTACTTAAAAATGGTGGGTAGTCTCAAACGTAGAAGTCAAATGTAGTATATATCACGACGAAAACGCAGAAGTCAAGTCCTATAACGATGGAAAACCACTTTGTTAAATGGTTTGTTCAAAGTTTGTTATTATGGCTTTTTATTTTATCTTCATAATTGTGTCTTGTCAGTTTTTTTTTCTGGTAAGATTTTAATTTTTAACTAGATATTTAGAAAATTAAGTTTATACATACTGATAGCAATTAAAAGGTGAAAAATGTATTCCTATGATTTGTCTCAGAATTAATTTTTGAGCGACATCGACATACAAAAATTGAAATATCTCAAAAATGGTGTGTCTGAGAGATTTAAATCAAATATACATTTTTTACTTACAATTGATAAGGGGTGCAATGTAGCTATACGGTAGGCCATTTTACTGGGTGTCAAAAAATTATAGCCAATTGAATGCAAGCCATGTCTTACAGGTGGCGCCCTCTGCCAGCAGTGTTATTAATAATAACATATTTAAATGTCTTGCCCTCGAAAACCCCCACATGCTAATTTTCACGTCAAAATTTTAATTTGACTCGGACTTATTCGTGACAACTGACAAAAACAAATAACTTTAACACGCTGTATTTAAAAAACTAAGCATTTTCGGAGCCATGTTTAGCTGAAAAAATAGTCTTATTTTTTTGTGCTGAATGTGCACCTGTAACATAGACCATCATTTTTGAAACACCCTGTATATATGTAAAATTATCACACCGATAGTTTAAAAAATAATAGGCTTTGTTTTTGCTTGAATAAGTTCGTTAGCCAGCCAAATAGGCCCAGTTTTTTTATGTCTCCGGAAATAGAAAACGTTATGGCAACCAAATTTGGTACGCGGGTTTACATCATTAAAGGTCAACTATGTACGAAAATCTAGATATGTAAGTTAAAAGAAAAAAAAAGTTATAGGCATTTAAAGAGAACATTTTGGGTGCCACTGATGACCAGAGAAACCCAAAAAACCAAAATATTTTGGGTGGATTACAAAATCTATTGTATACCACAGACAAATATCAAGTTTTCTTAAAACGTCAAAGTCCCGATTTGAAACGTCAAAATTTGCAAGTTTTACAGGAAGAACCTGAAACAAATACGGGCTGTGTATAAAAAAGTTATTATAAATGTATTCTATAAAGTCTTAAGTTACAGCTTCAACCATCATTGTCCTTCATTTTACTAAAATATTTGCAGAAAATTCATTTCAAATAGACCCATTCTCTGATGCTTTGGCAGTAGTTTCAGTTATAGAGTTTGTGGTTTAATAGTCTATACTTTTTCGCGAATTTTCGTAGAAAAAAATTCTTTATTGAAAAGATCGCTACTTTAGAATTTTAGAAGTATTTCTTCAAATGAGCGCGAACTAGGCCCCCTAGAAGAAATATTTGGGTTCAGTTCCAGTTTTGACATGTTTAAATGTATACAGGGTGATGCACTTTGAGTGTAAAACTCAATATATTCGTTAATGCACAAGATACGGGAAAATATTATAAAAATTATTTATAGGGTATTTTAATCTTTATCCTACAAAATTATGTTTGCAATCACAGGTTGGCCCATAAGTCGTTGGTGATACAAGTTTTCTTTTTCAAAGAAACATAAGTCGTTGATGATACAAGTTTTCTTTTTTAAAGAAACACCCCTTTTATTATTACATTATTGCATTTCCCATCAAATTTTAATGCATGTTTTCAGGCACAAAATTGATATTGTACATCGTTTTTGAGTTATTTCAATTGTTTTGCAACTTTTCACATTATTGGCACAAATGAAAAATTTTAGTACCGCGTTTTTACCAATGAAAATCGGAGTGACATGAAAATTACTCCTTTATGAAGGTTTTTAATTATTATATTATCCGTCAAAAAAATTAAAATGCCATATATATGACGCTCTCAGATAGTAGCTGAATTTGCAAAAATTCAAACAGCTGTAACACAATGTTTTCAAATAGAACATCTAATGCTTTAGAAGTGGACGGCATGCCCTCTGCTCCAACTCTTGTATAATACTCCCTATACCTAAAAAATATTAAAATATTTAAATTAACTGTGGAACAAAAAAGTCTAGAAATAATTAATTTGATTATCTATATTCACATTTTTATAATATACAAGTAAGTAATTCATAACTTGTTTTCACAAAATGTCAAATCAAACTTTAAAGTGACAGATTAAATAACATTCTTATTTCTGACAGTCTGTGATGACGAAAATATGATTATCTAATAATAATAATAATAATAATAATAATAATAATAATAATAATAATAATAATAATAATAATAATAATAATAATAATAATAATAATAATAATAATAATAATAATAATAATAATAATAATAATAATAATAATAATAATAATAATAATAATAATAATAATAATAATAATCATAGAAATAATAGTAATAATAATCGTCTTTATTCACAGACCCACTTTACAAGTATAAAGTAAACTATCAAATAGAAATTTTTTTGCTTATAGTTTTCTTTACGTCTGCGGGATCAAATTTTCCCTTTTTTGAAAATTAATGCAAGATTGGGTGTATAATTACAATGTGGCGTATTTCTTCAGCAAGTGTTTGTATAGAAAGTTATTGTAAAAAAATTTTTGACTATTCATGTGAATTATTTTTTTTTCGAGTTTTCGTGAAAAAATGTGTTTAGCAAATTTTTGTCTATTTTTTTAAATTTTTGAAATTTTTTTTTGTCTAAAATTACTTAGTCAACCTTTGTCAAATAAATGGTGTATTTTTATAAAACAAATTATTTGAAAATCTTCATATCAACATTTTAAAATTTTTTTGTCAAAATGCTTTCTGTGAATAATTATATGTCTTGGCTGGTGTAGTTTTTGTGTAAATTACGTGGATACGTTCGTTGGCCAGGAAAGACAGACTAGTTTTTTTTTTTAATTTAAATTATATTGTAATGGCTACAGTTTGCTCTTTACCTTTTGCGGTTACCTTTTACCTTCCATATTAATAGAACTTACTTTCCTCGGGCGCCATCTTTGTTCCTTAAATTTAGGACGGGGTACGGTCCCCGTGAATACATCCGCTAGAGCCTTCGTAACATGCTACAAATTACTGTTTAATAGCAGCCTTTGTTCCGTGGTAGCTTAAGTGGAGAAAATAAAGACCAGGAGTTCCGTTTTTTGGTGCCTCTAGTATCTGTGAGAAAGCTAAGTAGGCTTTACTTACTTACTTTCAATTACCTTGGGTTATTTTCCCAACTAGAAAGATGTGAGCAGATAAATGTAAACGTGAAACGTGCTATATTAACTAAGTACAATTATTTCTACTTAAATGCACTACAAACATGCAAAATGCATAACCGCTACTAAGGTGCGGTCAATAAAGCAAATGTTACTTAAAATACTGCAATAAACAACCCATTTACAAATATATACATATATGGCATATGGGCGCGAATAAAATATAGAATAAAATCCTTTATACCAAGCGCAACTAATTTTTACACAGCAGAATAAAATATAGCAGTAAAATTAGCGAAACACATAAACAGATATATTATGTTATTAAATGGGTAAAATAGATGAAGCAGGCGGTGCATTATAATAACTCATCAATATTAGCATGTTCAAAGAAATGCAGAGGCAAGCGAGCGACATATCCAGGTTACGGGTTAAACAAGCGCATACAATCAAAAGCACAAGCAATGCGACTCCACGGAAATGCAGCCAGGCGCACCATAACCTAATGCAGTTCACTAAAACGCCTGTTCCCTTAGCCAACGTCCAGAGTGTTTAACTGACAATGCTTCGCACCATTCTACAGTCGCATTGCAGCAACCAGCCTGTATATATTTCTTCCCGATAATAATGCACGCGAAATGAACTATTCCCTACTTCAGTTAATTTGCGACCGACCAGAGTGTTTAACCAACGATACTTCGCACCATTCTACAGTCGCATCGTAACAACCACCCTGTATATAAATAAAAATAACGCACGCGCCAGGAAATATTATTTCCTAATTTCTAACACGCCCTGAAAGTCCAGAGTGTTTAACTGACAATGCTACGTACCGTTCTACAGTCGCATTGCAGCAACTACCCTGTATATACACGCGACAATATAATTCGACACCGAGAAACTAAGACCGTGATGCACCCAGCTGCACCCTACAGTTGCAGGAAAGGCCTCCCTAACAAATGCAACAGCAACTCTCCTAAGCAAACACGCAAATTAAATACGCGAAACAATCTTTCACAAAAGCCGTGACGTACTGTACTATCTCAAGTGCAAGACTGGAATGCCTCCGCCTAGGATCTGGCCGTGCCCACTCGCACTCCAACAGTCCGCAGTGTCACACACCCCCCTGCCCTTCGTCAGTCAAACAAGGTCGCCTAGCTTGCTGGACTGGCTTACGAGAGAAAACAACCGGTTTTCTCTGCCGGCTCTGCCTGTGTACCCTCTATTTATAGACCGGGCAACCACCCTCGTCCCATGCCGTCGAGATCCGACACACGATTCGCAAGCAAACAACTCGCTCGTGTCTCGGTGTTCGCTGTCCGTGAACTTTTATATCAAATATATTTCAACGCAGTTTCATTTAACGAAAAATGAATAAACGTAAACAAACACATTAGAAGTGCCTGTTTAATATTAAATAGCCTTTTGATGCCATTTTCTTTAGCATGACTTAGATAAAAATATAAAAAATCAACGAAAAATGCCTTCCTCATTACAATATCTTAGGAAAATGTTTGTACTTTTTCAAACAAAAGTTAGTTTGATGAAATACGGTACATTGTTTCCAGTATAAAGGTTACACTATTAAATTTAATGGCTTTCTATAAAACATATTTAACATTAAAAACAGTTATACGGAAATTATCTGCCATAGCGCCCTTGCTGCGTCCAGACTTCTTTAAAATTTTGTACCCACGCTGCTTTTATATAGGTTTTACTATGTATCAAAACTGAACACTCTAATGGGAAATGCTTTTAAGAAAATTCTCTACCATAACGCACTTGCTGCACCTAAACTCTTTCCAACACTTATTTACTATGGCTGTAAAGATACTCTTTTAAAATGAACTAAATAAATATAAACAATTCCAAATTTTGAAATTCAAATTTTAATAATTTACACTGAACATCTGTTTATATAATTTAAACTATTTTATATTATGTAGTTTCGTTTACTTAAAACATTCTATACACAACATGAGGGGTAAACACTAAATGTAAACAATAAATACCTACCTAGATAATATAAGTACTTACTGTATTAGTTTGACGTAGGTATATTTCTTCTTAAAATAATTTTGTTTTGCTTTGGTAATACAGCACCTACCTGCATGCATTGATTAATAATCTTCATCTGATGCACATAGCTTGATTTAACGATTACTTGCCTATTTGTTTCATTGTATGTTATAATCATAATATGCTACAGTAGAACCTCGGTGATTCAGGGGTAAGAACGTGTGCCTCTGAACCGAAGGGTACTGGGTTCAATCCCAGAGTACTCCTTTCACTTCTTTAGTACAAACTGTAACATTAACATCAACTGAGGTTCTGGCATTGTATTTGAGCAAGTTGAATGTCTGCACGTTCCGCCCTTCGGAGGGGGCGTAAAGCCGTCGGTCCCGTGTCCATGCAATGTTGGGCACGTTAAAGATCCCTACCCTTCTCACAGGAAGGCAGGGGTTTGGCAAAATTTCCAGGATAGTTTGGTGAAACTGCTCCCTGGCGTCGGTGATAGTCGTGGAAATAGGCCGACGTTAAAGAAACAGAAAACACACACACAACACATAATATACTGTAGTCGCAGTCGACAGCCGAGGACATTTGCTAAAATTGGGTTAAAATTAAAAGTTGAGTTATTATTTACCTACTATTTGTATTAACGCTAACCTTAAAATATAGGAAGTTGTACATTCTAAGGTATTAGCAGATTAACGGAGTCAATTTCGAGGTTATGTGCAGAGAGCACACGATTCTATCATGACTGCTGTTTGGTGTCAGTTAGCGGAATAAAAAACAATGAAGAAAATATATACTGAGTTCACTGATAAATAATGACAAATAGATAGCTGGTGCTCTCAGATTAAACTATGAGGGAAATGGCTTTTAAATACTGTGAAGAATGTGAAGCTTAATATCTATACCTAATAAAACGTAGTTTTAGATCGCCTTTAAAGAAATTGAATCACGTTCATTAAAACTTTTATTTATTACTCTATGTTTTTCTGATACCTTCAGATTCAGATTGTGGCAAATGGAAACCCCGCTGATTGTGTATTGTGACATATGTTTGTAGCGTGTCCGTTTGAAATGTACGTTGGAGATTTTGTTTGTGATGGAAGCGTAACCCTAATACATCTGTCTGACCTTGTCTAACATTATAAGCACCCATTCAGAGGCAATTTCAGGTCATATCGTGAATTATTTGTTTGGTTATAACTCAAGATTTACCGAACCAGTTAAAATTTGGTAAATGGGACCACTTATACGATATCCAGGTGCGTGTAAGGTTTTTTTTTTGATTTCGACAACACACCACGAGGGCTTACAGCCTAAATACTATCGTACCGTGAGCCTTGACAAGGAGGAAAGAAGCAGCTTGTTAATTCTGGACTTGAAGGTTTGGAGGTTCGGAGGAGAAGGAAAAACATGTGCCGGCAAGGAATTCCACAACTCGGAAGTCCTCGGGACAAAAGAGCGGGCATAACAAGATGTTCTATGTCTGGTGACCTGGACAGTAAAAGGATGCATTCGCTCGGTTTCCCTGGTAGATCTGTGGGGGTCAGCAGGTGGAGGAACAATGGAAGAAAGCTCCTCTGAGCAGTGCCCGTGCAGATATCTATAAAAAAGAGAGAGGTCACCAACGGCACGTCGGTGGGCAAGGGATGGCAGCCTTTTGGTGAGGGTAGGGTCACCGATGAGACGTATAGGTCTCTTTTGAATGGAGTCCAGGATAGCGAGTGTAGAAGCGGCAGGGGCACCCCAGATGTGGGAGCAGCATTTGAGGTTTGGCCTTATTTGTGAAGTATATAAGGTATATAGATTAGCTGGTGAAAAGTATTTGCGAGCCTGGAAGAGGAAACCTAATTTCTTAGCAGCCGCTTCTGCAATTGATGTGACATGTTGGTGCCAATTAAGATTTCGATCCACAGAAATGCCAACAAGAGAAAAGAACTCATTACTTTGAATAACTTGGTTGTTCATTGTGATGGGTCTAGGGCTGGTGTATCTCTTGTGAGAAAGAAAGCAAGACTTAGTTTTGGTGGGGTTGAATTGTACAAGATTTCTACTTCCCCAGTCTAGACAGAACCCTCCATGAGTCTGCGATCCTCATCTAATTGGGCTAAAGAGACAGGCTTAGAATATTGTATATTTGAATGGAGGGTGATGTCGTCCGCGTAGCTGTGAACTGGGTTGGATGTGCTAGAGAGGAGGTCATTGATGTGGAGAAGAAACAAAGTAGGGGCTAAAGCTGAACCTTGAAGAACTCCTGCATTAATTGAATACAGTTTAGAGGAATGGCCATCCACAACAACAAATATGGTCCTGTTGGAGAGGAAATTTGCTGTCCAGGTACAAAGTTTTGGTGGTAGGCCATAAGCCGGAAGTTTGTTAAGCAGCGCTGCGTGCCAGACCTGGTCGAATGCTTTGGATATGTCTAGAGCAACAATCTGGGATTCACCGTGTTGTTCCATAGACGTGTTCCAAGAATGGGTGACAAAGGAAAGGAGGTCGGCAGTCGGATTAGACTGTGTTTTTCCAGAAATTTTAGTAATTCGGTGTTTATATAATTTTTAATCACTTTAGAGACGACTGAAAGGAGAGAAATAGGCCTGTAGTTGGTAGTAAGTGCTTTGGATACTTTCTTGGGGATGGGTTGTACTCGAGCAGTTTTCCAGTTACTAGGGAATATGCCTTTATTATAAGATATCTGAAACAGAAGAGTCAGGACAGGAGCAAGCTCTGGTACGCATTTTTTGAAAACAATTGCTGGGATCTCGTCAAGGCCAGAGGCTTTCCTGGTATTAAGAGAAGAGAGCATATTTCGTACCTTTTTAGTTTTGAAAATGATATCCCTCATTTTATGTGCAACATTGGGGACTGTTGGTGGTTGAACATTTGGAGGTGGGTTGAGAGTAGAATTGGCGGCGAACAACGAAGCAAAAACTTCAGCCTTGCCCAGCGCGGTAGAAACAATTTAATCCCCTGAAACAAGAGGTGGGAACGTGCTTTTGCAGAAATTATTCCCGATAGATTTAGCAAGAGTCCAGAAGGGTTTGCCGCCGTTGGAGCTAAAGAGGACTTTGTTTTTGATGTGATTATTAAACGAGTTTTTTGCCTCAGAAAGAATGCGGACATAGCGGTTTCTTGCGTCGTTAAATGCTTGATGATTTTCTTGACTGGGATTGTGTAGAAGCGTTTGGTGAGCTTTGACATTTTCAAGTCTGGCCTTGTCACAGGATTTAGAGAACCAGGGCTTTTGAGTGGCTGAAGAGGTTTTCTGTGTACGTGGGATAAATAATTCCATGCCAGCTTGGATAATTTCGGTGACGTTTTGTGAGATATCAGAGGGGTCAGGATGAAAGAAGCAGACTGACGCCCATGGAAATGAGGAAAAGTAATCCCGCATTTCGTCCCAGTTTGCGGAGTTGTAGTGTCAAACGATACGTGGGTGTGATGACTGTGTGACCTCGGGTTGCATTGCGCAGGAAGCTGTGACCATGCCGTGTTCTGGCGACCAAGGGTGGCGGTGACTGATATCTTATAGCATTCAGGTTGTGTAGTAAGAAGGAGATCCAAGGGATTTGTGCTGTGTGAGGAAAGTAAGTAGGTTGCTGAACCATATTGGCTAAAGAGTTGCTGACTGCAAAGGCCTCCGCTGCTCTTCCTTGTGGATCGGTTTTTGAAGATCCTAGCCATTCCTTATTATGGACATTGAAGTCACCAAGAATAGTGACCTCGGAGGAAGGATATTCAGAAATCAGGTTTTTTCAGAAAGGTAGTCAAAGAGCTGGACAAAGTTGTTGTCAGAAGGTGACCGGTAAATGCAACAGATGAATTTAGTTGCAGCCCTGAGAGAGAGTTTTATCCATAGTATGTCTTTTCTTCCAGATTCTAAGTTGGGGAATCTGGTGCAGGGTAGATTGCTACGGACGTATGCGGATACGCCTCCACGCAATCTAAAGGAAGTAAGGAGCTCATACCCCTGGAAATTAAGGTGATTAGTGGCTGTTCTGGCACTGATTTGGGTTTCGGTGAGAAAGAGGAGTTGGGGCCTGTTAGCCTGGAGGAAATGGTGGACGGAGTTCAGGTTAGAATTTAGGCCACATATATTCGAAAAGGCTATGTTAAATCTTAATGTTGGCGCCCCTTGTACACCTCTCTGCCGGAGATCCGAATGGAGGGGTATTTTGCCTCCAGAATATTTTAATTTTATACTTCTAGTAACTAAAAAGATATTGCGTTTTCAAAAAACATAGCATTTTTTCTAAAAGTATTTGAGTGTTAAAAGTGTTTAACGGACTCATTCAAACTATTAACAAAATGAAGGGAATTGCCAAATATGGTTTCGATTGGTATTATTTGAGTTTATATATATATATATATATATATATATATATATATATATATATATATATATATATATATATATATATATATATATATATATATATAAACGTTCCAACTGACCATGGATTTGACTTTTAGGGGCCCTAATCGGCTCTTATTTGTCGAAATTACCATCGATACCTCTCTATTAGTGAATTTTTGTAAAGAAATGTAATTAAAAAGTAGGGTAAACAATGCTGCTTCGTGTTTATGTGTTTATGTGCTTATCGCTGCTACAGCGCAATGCAAAATTTTAGAAAATGTAATATTGAATGATTTTAGCTGAAAGACGTAATTATCCTTAACAAAATTTTACTTCACCAGTGAAAGTTTAAAGGTATTAAATTGAAGCTTTATTAACTTTGGAACAGAATAGTTACAAAGAAATACAACTCTTTCAATTTATTTTAAACGAGAGCATTGATTAAATGCCAAAAATTTCCATAATCGAGCATATTGCATACTTATATAGGTGAAGGACAAATCTTACTTTCTATATGACTTTTATGTCGTGAACAAACCCCTTGTGTTTTGGTCTCCGGCATCAATACGCACACCGTCCCATATCCATCACGGAAATACCAGTACATAATCAATTATATTTGACAGTTTTGGGTGCCCTAGTTTACTCACAGCGAGTCTACAACTTCCGACATTGCCTTCTGTTCTGTTCATCCACTCGATGTCAGTTTATTAGCTAACAATATTTAGTTAATGGGTCCGAAATATTTAATGTGTGCTGCCTAATGTGAAATTAATATTTTTTAAAACAATAATAATCCAATATTTGAAGGTTAAATTAACAGCTTACACCTTTAGACAAAATTTGTATTGTAAAAACCTTATGCGTTTTACCTTCATCGTACCATCTTCAGGGGTTAATACCTAGAATACAAAAGATGGTTACCTCAGAAACTAGGTTTCCGGTACGTAGCATGTAAGTTAACAAAGTATATAACAACTACAGAAAGAGCAAATGTCAGGGAAAACAATTTATAAAATAGTTAGTTGGTTGTATGCAGTCTCTATTTTATCACATTTTGTGTTATCCGGAGCTGTTGTACAAATATACTACCTGGTTTCGCACCGGGATGGCGACCCTGTCGTACATCTCACAGTGTTCTAGGAGGCTGGCTGCCAGGGTAACTTTCAGTTTTTATCTGTTCTCATATATACAGATTATGCAATTCTATGGTAAAAATTAATATATCCGTTATTATATAAGAGACGAGAAAAATTTGTATACGTTAATTAAAGGGTGTTTCAATTATTTTTTCAATCACAGACTGGCCCATAAGTCGTTGGTGGTGATACAAACTTTCTTTTTTTCTTTGAACACTCTTATTATTGCATTTTTAATTTTTCATGGAATTATAATGCGTGATTGTAGAAAATAAATTTGATAGCCTTCATCGTTTTTGGGTTATTTAAATTGTTTTTCCACTTTCTATATTTGCGGCACATATAAAAGATTATGATATTTTCACCAATATATATATATATATATATATATATATATATATATATATATATATATATATATATATATATAGCAGAGTCCCATGAAAGTGACTCATTCAAAGATGTTTTCCTTTATATTATTTCTCGAAAAAAATCCAGATGCCGCATACAGGTGGCTCTCAAATGGTGACAGATTTGAAAAAATTCAAACTGCTGTAATTCAATTTTTAGAAATTGAACAGCCTGTAAAAGAATTTAACATGAATTATTTTAAGGGTTAGGGTCTTGGACAACTCACTCATTTCGCAATATGATCAAACAAAGCAATGATTTAATTCACAAGATTTTCATGTAGACTAAAATTATTAATCGAAAAACAACCTATTCTCTCATTAAGCCAAAATAAAAATAAATTGATATGACATATGACGGTACATAAACCGCGACATTTGCTATAAGATTGCAAATAACAGAATAAACCAATAGCAATTTAGTTTTGGACCACGTAACTAATAATTGTGTTGTTGGTCATTTCAGAATGTCAAATCTGTAGATAAATAACCCTAGACCGAATTCACAAAAAATGATATAATTCTAAAAGTTTGATTCAACTTATAAGGTTTAAATTTAGTTATTGTATGCATCACAAATTAAAATCAGGCTTAGACTCTTTAGCTGCCGAATTAACCATATATCTTTTTGAATAACAAATTAATTATAAAAATAAATATTGCCGTTCATATTCTTAACAGGGGAAACTTCCAAACTTTGTATAATAAAATTTTGAAACTGACAACCCTGTCTGTTTCAAATTATTAGGCAGATTTTGTAGCTTTCCAACATTCAAGGAAAACAAACCAAGACATCTGCTATATCAACCTCTCCAACACACATTACACAACGCCTTAATAAATTTTTACGAGCGTGTCGTAGCTTTTAAATTTCTTTAATTCAGGATAAGTTACATTTGAGTTGAAAGAAACGCCTCAAAATTAATATATAAAAAGATCTTTGAATGCTCTATATATGTAAAAAATTCCATTTCACCCACTTTTATAATTTAAAAAAGGTTTCCCCGATTTTCCACCGGAAAAACTTAAACATATAGGCTGATTAACGAACTCGACTTTGATTTTCACCCATACAAGATTTATGACAATTTTTATTGAGATCACTTTAGTATTTTTTAAGTTATCGGGCGGATCCATACATACATACATACATACATACATATATATATATATATATATATATATATATATATATATATATATATATATATATATATATATATATATATATATATATATATATATATATATATATATATAAACATATAAAACTTTTAACTGAGCTTGGTTTTGAGTTCTAGAGAGGCAATTTTGCGCTCATCTGAAGAAATTTTTTCTAAAGATTTTTATCGTGACCTCTCTATTAGCGAATTTTTCTTGATGAAAATTCGCTAATAATGATTTTATATACGCCAAAATGACTGTAATTTATTGTGATAGATGGAAGCAGTTATAATTAAAATGAATGAATTTAAACAGAGGTTACAGATTAGCAATGTATTTAACTATAGTGTGTATGCCGGTGCTCCTTGGATTACCTGGGTATGGAAGGGCCCGGGGCTACTGAGGGCTAGCGAAACCTCTAGATTTATTATTGGAATGACCTTGTAAAAACCACTTAGGGCTGGCCAAACTTCTAGATATATTCCTGGATTGATGGGATGTTTCTCGTCTAGGTGCTTCCGCATGGCATGGTGTTGATGGGGCCCAACATAAAACGATAGTCTTCCAAAACAGTGATGCTGCCAAACGAATGGTGCTCTCAACATGGGGCCCAACATCAAAAACGAGATAGCTAAAATAGTTGAGTCTGTGTAAGGAAACTGTCGTATTTAAGGTTATCCATTGGCGATCAGTTTGTAGGGGTATTTTGTTAAGAAGCATAGTTAATCTGAATTTGTTCTTTCAATTATTATTTTTGACACTGTACGAAAATACCACCAGAAGCTATCACAAAACAAACAAAGTATCAAATAAAGCAGTCACATTTGAAATTAGCAGCTTTAATAGGCTGTTACAAAAGCAGCATTTAAGATAGCAAAGTATTTAATCTAACTGACCTCATATGAGCGAGCAGCCTTTTTCTTTTAGCTATTTATAGTTATTCTTAGCATTTTTATTGTTGCTAAAATTTGGCTACACGAGCTTATAAAGAATTCTGTTATCTGACAAACAATAATCAAATATAGATTGGATAGGTACCGAAACCAGCTACCAATTATCGCTTTCAAGATGTTCGTGTACAACGCCATAGAATATGTGTTTCTATGGGCTAAAATTTAAGACTCTTTATTATAAAGTTCATTGAATTTCATTGAATAAGAAAATCATAAACTTCATGACTAAGAGAATAATGTACTAATGTACCAATGGACGCTATAATATAATTATATAAGGTGTAAAACGTGTAACACGTTGCAAAACATATATTTGCTATTAGAAAGATTTTTATAAAAATTCACTACCATAACGCACTTGCTGCGTCCGGCTTCTTGCTTCGTTAAAAGACCTAACTGTGATATTAGGACTGTTTCTTACGCTGTCAGTTGTTCTGAAATAACTTTGCATCACACCTGCAAGAGCGCTGTTATGAATAGACAGAGTATGCCGGTGTGACGTAGTTTTAAATACACATCTCGGTCCTTTTATCTCATAGAAACAGTTAAGTGCGAATAATGAGCAATCTTATTTATGACGGCCGCAATGTTCCAGCAAGTAAATTAGCGTATTGTCTGGGGCGCTTACCGCTGCCGTTGTAGAGATTATATTTTGTAAATTACTCTAACCATAATAGTGAGCTCATAATAGTGTTCCTGTAGATAATCTTAACAATAATTACCAGGTTCAGACCTTCTCTCCTCTCGCCGTCGGTGACCATTCACTCTCAAAATACCCATTAAATTAATGTGGCCGAACCTTATCAAAACCACTTAATCCCAGAGGATGCACATTCAAACCTCCATTCCTCATTACTAGTTTACAAACAATGAAGGTCGAATAGCTAACTAGACGCTCTTACTCTGGTGTATATGAACTTTGAAATAGCATAGAGTGTTCCACGAAAGACTTTATTCCATAACATTTCAAGTCTTAGAATTGACAAAGAATTCTATGAGTCGGTTGCGAAATAACTTTATATCACACATTAGCAATCACCTAATACCCACCAATGATAACTACTCTAGAGTTATGTAACCTTTTAGTTGCTTTCAAGGTACAACGAACATTGTTTACTTATAGAACGACTTAAACGTTCCTAAAACTTGGCGGTATCAAGCGACAGTAGCAAAAACTATCTTATGTTACTTAAATGATACATCAAAAATGTCGCCACTTTCACGTAGCAGTAATAGTTGCCGAGACATTTTCGGGGTCTTTGTATTACACCTAATAGTTGTGGGACTTATTTGTAATATATTCTAGTGGCAGTCACGTTTCTGCTACCTGAAGAAGTAATAGATAATGAAATAATAAATTAATTTAGGTACAGAAACAAATGATCCTAATTTTTTGCGAGTAGAATTATAATATACAAAAGAAAAATTTATTTATTTTTTTGCGAGTAGAACGGCAAATATACACGGAAATATACAACTATGCGAAAGAGAAATAAATGTCTTACAGTGGCTACACAAATATAAAGAAATTGTAGAAAGATTTGTTTAGTTTTACCCTGCATGTCATATGCTTAGATTTGCGTGTATAATACAGTTTATTCACACAAAAAATACACATACAAAAATTTTAAATGAGTGAATTACTGAAGTATCTAAAAACATACTTGTATACTTGTGCGTGGAAAAACATTAACTTCAGCATGTTGTTGACAGTTAAACATCAAGTCAAAAATATGTGATATGTGCAAATATACAAAATACATTCACCTAAACTTAGTGACATACGCACTGGTATATATAGTAATAGCATAAAATGACGGATATCATTTTCAAAACTAAAATGGTACGAAAGATGCCCTCTTCTCTTAATATCTGAAAAGCCTTCGGATTTGACGAGATCCCAGCAATTGTTCTCAAAACATGCGCACTAGAACTTGCTCCTGTCCTGACTCGTCTGTTTCAGACATCTTACAATAGAGGCATATTCCCTAGTAACTGGAAAACTGCTTGAGTACAACCCGTCCCGAAGAAAGAATCCAAGGCGCTTCCTAGCAACTAGAGGCCTATTTCTCTCCTTTCAGTCGCCTCTAAAGGGATGGAAAAGTATATAAACACCGAAGTACTAAAATTTCTTGAAAAACAAAGTCTAATCCACGACAGGCAGTATGGATTCCATCAGCGCAGATCAACTGTCGAACTCCTTTCCTTTGTCACCTATTCCGGGAAGAAATCTATGGAACTACACGGTGAATCCCAGATTGTCGCTCCAGACATATCCAAAGCATTCGACCAGGTCTGGCACGCACCGCTGCCTAATAAACTTCCGGCCTATGGCCTACCACCAAAACTCTATACCTGGACAGCAAATTTTTTCTCCAACCGGAGCATTTCTGTCGTCGTGGATGGCCATTCCTCTAAACTGTATCCAATCAATGCAGGAGTCCCTCAAGGTTCAGCTCTAGCCCCTACTCTGTTTATTCTCCACATCAATGACCTCTTCTGTAGCACATCAAACCCAGTTCAGAGTTACGCGGATGGCAGCACCCTCCTCTCAAATATACAATATTGTAAGCCTGTCTCTTTAGCCCAATTAGATTAGGATCGCCCACTCATGGAGGGTTCTGGCTCTGTGGATCTCCAAAAAATATTAGACTGGGGAAGTAGAAATCTTGTACAATTCAACTCCACCAAATCTCTCTAATGTCGCACTAAAAACAATATTTTTTTTACGAACAAACGCTAAGTATATATAAATTTAAAACACGAATATATACAACTGAAAATCCACTTTACGAAAACCAGCCAAAAGTAGAATCAAAATTGACATATACTAGTGTTTAAAATACTATGAAAATAAACCAAATACCAAAAAATAAACGTAAAATCTTTCCGAGGAAACTGATATCCTAGCCAACAACCCTTGGGTCAATAGCAAACTCAGTTATTGAAATTTTAAGCATTTTATTTAAATTGGCTACCAAAACGCACCTATTACGTCTCGATTTTTTCTTACAAGCATGCTTCATATTTTGATAAAAAATTTAAAAATTCAATAATGTAAGGGTGTTCGAAAAAAATTTGTAGGTATCACCAACGATTTATGGGCCACCCTGTGATTGTCAATATAATTTTATAAGATGTAGCTTAAGACACCCTATAATTAACATATAAAACTTTATCTCGTATCTTTACTTTACTAAAACAACCGCCAAAACATCAGAGAAAGGATCTATTTGAAATGAAATTTCTGGAAACATTTTAGTAAAATGAAGGACAGTGACGCTTGAAGCTGCAGAATACTATCCTTGTGACACTTTCTTTACATAATTACTATTTGTTTCAGGTTCTTTGCGTAAATGTTGCCAAATTTGACTTTTCAAATCGCGACTTTGACCAAATTTTTTTCTTTAAATGCCCATAACTTATTTTCGGCTTTAAACTTACAGAACTAGATTTTGATACATGATTCAGTCATTCTAATGCAAACACGAGTACCAAGTTCGGTTGCCTTACTTTGTTATTTATTTTATTTTATTTTTATTATATTATTTTGTTATTTATATATATATATATATATATATATATATATATATATATATATATATATATATATATATATATATATATATATATATATATATATATATAAGCCGATTTTAATCAAACTTGGTGAGTACCTTCCTTTTGCGAGTGGCTTGGATAATATGGCACCGAAATTTGGTACGCAGGTTTATCATGTCAAAATAAACTATGTACCAAGACTTAGACCTCTAAGTTAAAAGAAAAAAGTGATAGGCATTTAAAAAAAATGTGATCTGGTAATCAGAAAAACGAACAAGATGAAAATAAAGACGATAATATTTTTTTTTGTGGAGAACAAAACCTATTGCATATTACAGACAAAGATTAGGTTGTTTTGGTGCAAAAGGGTCAAGAAATACGAGAAGATTTAATTTGAAAATTGTATAGTTTTTCTTCCTAAAACGTCAAAGTCGCGATTTGAAACGGCTTTAGTTTGCACTTATTGAAAAAATAATCAAAAATTCAAATCTTTACCTCTCTATAAGCAAAGTTTTCTTTGTGAAAATGTGCTCCAAATACACAGCATATTTGCGTTTATTAGTGAGTTTCCGTAAACTTATGAATTTTGAATTTTTTTTCAAATTAGCGCGAACTAGGACCCCTAGAACCCACATACGGGGTCAGTGTCATTTGTTATATATATATATATATATATATATATATATATATATATATATATATATATATATATATATATATATATATATATATAGAGCCGATTTTGATAACATTTGGCACATACCTTCCTTTTGTAAGTAAGGCTTGGATAAGTTTGTTACCCAGAAAAATCAAACCAGGTTTTTCGGGAAAATTTTGGGTTTCCTTTCGAAAAAAAAATTATCTCTAAAAATAAAAAAAGCTATGGTAACCAAAATTGGTATATTAAAGGGAAACGAAATACTAAAATTCAGATTTCCATGTGACAAGAAAAACAAGTTATTAAAAGTATTTAGTGCCAGATCATTTTTATGAATATTAACTACCATAACGCACTCGCTGCGTCGTGACTTTTTATAACGCGTAGACACGAGAAAAGATACTGACTGCAGCAAATAAATTTAAAACTAAGCTGATTTTATCAAACAAACGTAATTTAAAGAAATAAATTTGCTCCCAGTTGCCGTTTCTCCAGATCGTTAAATTAAAAAACGGTAAACCTTTAATAATAATAACATACTGCACCATACTTATGGATAGAACCATTGCCTGCCCTGAATTTCAAAGTGAAGTTAAACCTTTATGAAGCACTAATATGTTTTCTATTAGCGCTTTGGAATTAAAGTAAATAACCGGGCATAACAAAAGCTGGCAAGGATCACGCAAACCGTTATGAAGGTCGCATTTGACTGGTTTTGATTATGATTATGATTGTTGAGTTGTTCAGGAGCATTGTACCAACATGTACAGCAACGTGTAGCACGATATTAGAAATACATATGGATCATGCAACTTAATTATTATATTAGTATCACAGTATCGCTTATTACAGGCCAATACATACATAACTTAATTTGTGTTGATGGGTCTTTTAGCACATTGGGTTCCGCAATGTTTACCGAAATCATTTTAGATATATCGTCAACAATCCTTCAAATATTAATGCGGGATATATTAATTGTATAGCAACAGACTCAGACCGGTTTCGTCCTTCATAGGACTCCTCAATATGGCATACCTTCCCTCCAACCGGTCGGCCTTAAGACAGACATTGCTATTTTTTTCTCCCTTAGGGCTCGTTCGCGTCTTTGCCGCCCCGATAGCACCGCAGTCTTTGGCTTATTGTGAATGCCCTTCGTCTCTTCTACTCCGTCACTTCCAAAATCACTGTGCTCCACAGTTCTCTTTGAACTGGGTTCCTCAATTACTAACTTCCCATGTCTGAGCCCTGGACACTCTGCCCAGTACACCTTAGGTTCGTTTCTGACCCAGGACTTAATGGATCCCCTGGCAGTGCTCTTCGTCACGCCCAGGACCTGTTTTGGCCCCATAAATGGTTTTGCTGATCCTCATCTTCTTTATTGCCTTTGACCCTCGAGTTACCCGACACCCAGATGAAGGTGACCTCATTCTGCCCAGCGAGGTCGCTCGTCTCGTCTCGGCGTTTACGGCATTTGTAACGATTGCGTTTCGTTACTACTTTAAATATTCAAACTGAGCGCGTAAGAGACCCAATTAATAGCCCACGATCCAATATATGTAGAGCAGTTCATGTTTTATTTTCAAAAATTATTTGATGAAAAGTCTCCAAAATTTAACTACCCTCAACTCCGCGCTGCAGGCTAGAAAAGCAGGCAAAAAATTCGAACATCTAAAGACGCCATATAGTAAATGTTGTGTCGCATTATTCCTGGAAGGGGGTTAGTGTAAACAAAATGTACGTTAAGAATATTCTGGAACAAAATATTATTTTATCTTAAAAAAATCTGTTGACAATGTTAAAAGAACCTTGAAGGTACGAGTCAATTTTCAATGTTAAGGCGACTCGGGACTATATCTGCAATTCAGTCACGAAATTAACCTTGAAGGCCCTGAACTATAGGCGAGGGAGATATGTGCTAAAGGGGGGATGAAGTCAGACCTCAACGCACAAGACGTTACCTCGAGGGGAGTGAGCTGGGCTCTTGATAAGTTGACATCGTTCTAGTTACGGTGGCTAAAAATTATCTTAAAATAGGTGATAAACTCCTTTTCGCTATCGATACTATCTAATAACAGTTATCAGTGACGTGTTTGACAGAAAAACGCGAATTAATAATAATAATATTTATTGTTGCACATTAGTTACAAAACAATACAAGTTACAAGCATATGCAAAAAGTACAGGTTATTAAATATGACAAATAATTCTTAGTAAAATGAGTCACAACAATACATAATTTAAACAATCCACTGAAGGCGAACCTTGTTAGTGGAAATACTTAAAATTTGACACCGCTGTCACCTGTTTCGTTCGCTTGACCCTGCCGTCAGCCGTACATGTCTCACACATATCAGTACGCCAAAGGCGGCGTGCACAATGAACATCCCTTTGCAGACATAAATGCACCTGAAAGCGCACAGACAAGCTTACAGTTGCACAATCATACTCAGGGGAAAATACACACACACATACAGTCTCAAACACACACACATGTACACAGTCACAAACCCACACACACCATCATATATACACACACACACATTTAATCACATATGCGCACATACATTACCTGCATTCACCCATCTACACTCATTGCAAACACCTCTGAACTTATCGAGCCCATCAACCAATCCTCCACATAAGCAACAACCGATTCTAAACCAAAATCAAAATACTTAAATCAATCAACCCATGGATTTCGCCTCTAGGTAGTGATGCTATCCACCGCCTGATTCTTGCCTTGAAGAGCTTGACGGAGTGTAATTCCCTAATCTCAGGTGGAATTCTGAAGTACAATCTTGGAGCAAGGTAAGTCAGCGATCTCTGCCCTATAGATTTCTTGCTTCTCGGTATACTTCCCGAGGTTTCCTTTAACCTTGTACTATAAGGATAATCCACTGTGTTTAAAACATTTCTATTTTTGAACTGCCATGTCAGAATAGAGCCCAGATACAACTGCTTCACGTCAAAATGTTTAACGTCCTGATATAACTGGTCTGACGAATATAGTCGTAGTTTTTCATACATCACCTTCAGTATATACCTCTGTAGGACTTCCAGACGCCGAAGGTGAGCATCCGCGACTCCTTCCCACACCGCAATTCCGTACCTGAGATGTGACTCCACAAGAGCGCAGTAGATAATCCGTAAATAATCACATGTAAATACCTTTTTCAAAGTCCTCACGCTAAACAAGATACTCATCAATTTTTTTACAAGATACTCCATGTGATGGTCCCACCTCAGATGGCAATCAACTACAACTCCGAGATACCTTACCGTTCTACAAGACGATATACTAAAAGTGTCAGAACCCTGTATTACATCTATATATTCGTACTGGTTGGTTATTTCTGTAACACGAGAATGGAATAAACTTTGTTTTAGTATAATTTATGGTGAGCAGTCTGCTGTTAAAAAAAATTTACTATGTTCTTCAAGTCGTTTTCCACTTTTCTTTTCAGGTTGTGCCAATCAGTGTCACTATAAAATACGGTAGTATCATCTGCAAAGCCCACAACTTCTCCCACGGTCTTAACTCTAAATAAATCATTTACGTAGATATTAAATAGTATGGGACCCAATACCGTACCCTGTGGTACTCCACAGAGGAACGGAAGGGGCGCACTAACAACATGGCCTACTCTAACCGTCTGTTGTCTGTTGGATAGGTAATCCTTTATTAGATTATACGGGGTTCCTCTGAAGCCTATGTCACTCAGTAGTAATAGCAACTTATCATGGTTTACCGTGTCGAAGCCCTTAGCCAGGTCAAAAATCACACATATGGATGATATTCCATTATCTAGGCTTTCATAATTAAGCAGTAATCCTTTGTCCAGCGACCTGGTGAATCCCGCAAGTTAATCACAAAGTTTCTGAGTATTACTGAATTTTGAATCAATTGGCATTGTAAATTTCACTTTAGCCAATTTACATTTTAATTGCTGTAGAGAAATTTTCGTCAAATTAATTCAGAATATCGACATAGGGGCCAACTTGTATCCCACAGTATTACAGCAACAAGGTCTACCTACCCAATACACGTTTATGGGAAGTATTCTCTACAACCTTCCCTCTCGTATTGGAATTCGTAAGCCTACGCTAGGCTCTGATGGTTGACTCTACTTGGAGGACATTTTTAAAGTTCTACAGCAGCAGCCTATTATTTGAAACTTTACAATTTAAATTTTCAAAGTAACATGATCAAATTGTAACTTCCGTAGTGTCAGTGAGGTAACAAAAAAAGGGGCAACTGTAAACTTCCTGTTTAGTCTTTAGAATTTTGTCAACATTGTGTAGTGCTGGAAATTGTAATTAACAGATTTTTGTTTGTAAAATATTTAACCTGTACTTTTTTTATATCTTTCATTTTCAATCATTAAAGTAGAAATTTCACATAAGAATATTTTTCTTAAATGGAGCCTCACTCAAAGGACTGGCCAGTTAAGTCATTGAAAAATCAACCGAACTGATTGACAGACGTCAAGTAATTTACATAACAATTTGTGTTTGCTTTTGAGCTGTAAAATACAGCAATAGACCTTTGATATACCTCAAGTAGGTAGTTAATATTTTGGTAACATACAACCAATTTATCTTATTGTTTTATCATATGCCATGTGAAATGATAATTTCTTTTTCTTAAAACTCTTGCTGTTTATTTGATTTTTATTTGTGTATAAGTTTATGTTTATTTGAAATTTACCAACCGTGTTGATTTAATTTTGTTTACTATCCCAAATTTATTTATATCAATAAATGTAATATTATTGTTAACATTAACATATCTGTTTAATTGAAAAACAATTCCTAACCAATATTTCCCACATTTTACGGCAACACAAATAATAGTTCTGATTACCGCTTACCGAGATATATAAAACTTAAAAGTAACCAGGTTCTGATCAGGAGATCCAACAAATATGGGACTGGAGACAGAACAACTCAGAACTAAGTATGTTGTAAGCTTTTTTTAACAACTTCTGACCTTACCAGTGTTTCTTATCTTGCACATGATAAAATCTGATAGATGCATTAGATTAGGATTTAACAGGTAATGGTGACCTCACTACAGACCGGATTTAGATCCACTTAAGGTCAATCTTTAGCTTTTCCGCTTACTATACCATACTATACTATATTAGCTTGTGATAGCAATAAACACCTATTTAAAGGAGGTTACACCTTAAGGGCTGCCTGGCTGTCTATGGCTATGGGTATCCGCTTGTTGGTGTAGACCCTACTATTGTTCTCTCTCAGGCAGTGAACGGTGGCGTATATTTCGGCCTGAAAGACCGTTGCATGAGCTCCGAGGAAAATACTGTGACTTACCGTTGGTCCTTCCCAATAAACGCCTGCCCCCGTCCCACGCTCCCCGCCGGATCCGTCCGTGAAGCAGACGAGCGTGTCCCGTGGTAGGCTATATGGTATCCGCTTGTTGGTGTAGACCCTACTATTGTTCTCTCTCACGCAGTGAACGGTGGCGTATATTTCGGCCTGAAAGACCGTTGCATGAGCTCCGAGGAAAATACTGTGACTTACCGTTGGTCCTTCCCAATAAACGCCTGCCCCCGTCCCACGCTCCCCGCCGGATCCGTCCGTGAAGCAGACGAGCGTGTCCCGTGGTAGGCCCGGCGTCTCCGCCCGAAATGCCCCGTGGTCGGGGATTACCACCGTAAACTTGTTTCCCTGCATACATTGCCATATTATGCAGTGGAGAACGCATTCTCTATTGCATAATCATTGAACGTGGTTTTTGTCTTTTCTCGAAAATATCAATTTTGAGGCATTTGTAACTTTTGTAATTCCTGCTATACAAATTAAAAAAATTTTAAACCAGCTTTTAAAGGGTAGATCTTTTCGCACCATAATTAGAACCGCAGCTTTTAAAACTAGAATTAAAACAGCATTATAGGTGTTTTGGTTGCATTAAATTTTAAGCAACGTAAAATTAGCTTAATACGTTGCAGTCTATTGTATTATTTAGTGTTCTGATTAACAAGACTAAAGTAAGAAGTAATGCCACAGCAAGTGCGTTATGATAGTGACTTTTCATAAAATTGTTTCTAATAGCAAATCTGTCTTTAATGAAAACAGGGGGCAGATTTTGTCTTCAGCATAACCTATACCTATAGTAGAAACAATTGACCCTATTTGTTTATCAAAACAACTTTATTGTTGGGAAAAGTACATTTATTTTCTGAAAATAAACTAAAACACTAGCCAGAGTTTTCTGGCCAACCTCTTAACCGTCGCCTTCAGTTCGGGAAACTTTCGCACGCATTTTTACTCCAGAAATGTGCAACTTTATAATTCGAAAAACAAACCGCAAAGCCAAAACCATCCACGCGGTGTGGAATAAACAGCATTCCAACAAACCACCAAAAATTTGGAAACCTGTTACACAAAAAGAATTTGATGGTTATCTCGGGATACTGATTACTGCTGGAGTGCGACACTCTAAGAAAGAACTGAGAGACTTGTGGAAAAGTGACGCTTACTCATTGTACCGTGCGACAATGTCAGTCAACAGATTTTATTCCATCCAAAGATTTGTACGTTTTGACAATATGAATACCAGAACCGATAGATTGAAAACTGATAAAGCAGCTGCTATCTCAGAACTTTGGCTTCTATTGATACAAAATTTGAAATTAAATTATACACCGTCTGAATGCCTAACGGTAGAGGAACAACTATTTCCGTATAGAGGCAGGACCAGGTTCACGCAGTATATGCCAGCCAAACCTGCCAAATATGGTATAAAAATTTGGTGGGTGTGCGATGCAGCTAATTCTTACCCTCTGGTGGGGAAAATTTATACAGGGAAATCATTGCAAACTTTCTGTTGTGGGTACGCTAAAAAATAAACCTCATATACCGCCAGAGATGTTGCCAAATAAAAGTAGGGAATAACATTCTTCTACGTTTGGATTTTCTGAGGATAATATCACACTGGTTTCATACGTACCAAAACAGAGAAAAGCTGTAATACTCTTATCCACAATGCACGACACTGAAAATGTATCCAGTCCAAAGAAAAAACCTGAAATAATCCATTATTACAATTCAGGGAAAGGTGGTGTTGATAATATGGAAGATAGTGTCGCACTACTCTGTCAAACGTCGAACAAACCGTTGGTCTCTTGCAATGTTTTATAACATGCTTGATATAGCAAGATTAGCAGCATATATTATTTTTACTGAAAATAACCCTCTTCAGACGACAAAAATTATCGTCGAACATTTCTTCAAAAACTTGGAAAGCAATTACCTAGACCGAGCATATAATTGAGAGCCAAATCACCAAAGGTGTTACAACATTTTAGTACCAAATCTGGAATTGAGTGCATGTTAGGAGGTCCATTAGCATACCAACTGCCACCGCCGGTTGTAGAAAATAATCATCCCAGAGATAAAACCGGACGCCTTCAAGTAACAGGTAAATGTTACGTGTGTCGAGCTGCTACAAAAAGACAGAGAAAAACCAGAAAATCATGTGACGTTTGTAGCCTCCCAATATGCGACGAACATTGTGAGAAAATAAATAAGTGTTACAATTGCAAACTGCAAAAGAATTATTGTAATAAAAAAATATTATAAAATTAATATACCTTTTCAAATAAAGAGTGTTAATTTTTGTACTACTGTACCCCAAAGTTAAAGATTTGCAACATAATAAATTTTAATTTTAGTAGGTACCGGGGTACCCCTGATGTGAGGAATAAGTATAAAAAATTTCAATGTCCATTATATAATTTTCAAAAGTTATAAAAAAAACTACATTGGCAGAAAATGGTTTTTTATAATGAATTCTGCGATGTCACAACACCTTAGGCATAAATATCAACATTAACAAATAAAAACATCACTTTTAAAACAGAATGGGTACCCAGGTACCCTGTCATGCAGGCGAAGGTTCAAGCTATTTTTTCACCTGCCAACACATAATTATTCGTAAAAAGCTGATAAAGATAAAGCCACTGAAATGTCGGGTATCTGTGAGGCAGGTTGTAAATATTGTAATCTTAAATAGGTTGGGCAGACTAAGAGAACCATTGAGACTACATTCGTGAATATCTGGCATGGTTGATATACGGTAGTGTAGACAAATCATGCGTGGCACAAGATGTTGGGGATAATAACCACCACATTGATAAACAAATCGAAAACTTATCAAAAATGTTAGATAGTCAGCGAAGCTAGATGCGTACGAAAGTATTTATACTTACGCATTAAAATACAAAAGTTCCTTAAAACGGGCGCCACCACTAATTTATAGTCCTTTGTTTGCCCTCAGTCTGATAAACTAATCGCAGGCAAATTCTGCAGTGTATTGTATTTTTATCGCCGGACGAGGTTGCAGTTATATTAATAACGTGGCCGAACATAACAGATACACTGCTTGCCTGGTGGAAAAGTTAATCAACAGACAGAAAAGAAAGAAAATTTTGATGGTATCAACGACGTTCAGAAGAGAGAAATCCGAAAAATACTTTGTTTTCTTACCATTTGAACTTCGATAGCATTTTTTAAAAAGTCAGCTTGCATTTTCGACAAACTATACCTTAAAAAACTTGCTAGGTAACCCAAAAGACAAGTATAGCACGGACAAAATGCCGGGAATTTATGAAATAAGTTGTAAATATTGTAATCTTAAGTACGTCAGACAAACAAAAAGATCGATTAGAATTAGATTTAAAGGACACTTAGCCCAATTACGTTGCGGTACTATAGATAGATCCTCCGTCGCCTAACATATTTGGGTTAATAATGATCACGTTAATGAGGATAATCTGAAGTTAATAAAAAATGTTAGACAACCAGGACAGCTAAACACCTTCGAGAGTAAATATATTGCGAAATATGGTTACAACAAAAAATGTATGAACGTTTCACCACCGCCGATTACGAGTCACCTGATCGGTTGCATTGTTAAATAAAATTCCCACGTTTCAACACGTCCTAAAGATAACATAAGAATACAGATAGTTTCGCCAAAGGAAACTAGGTTAATTTTGTTGTCGTTGAATCTTCTCAAAATTATTAGAGATGGACACCTTTCAGATAAGTTAGTAGTGACGGTGCAAAGACCTCGATTAGTTCGGTCTCTTTACCTAAGATTCGGTATATAAGGTGATGTTAGTTTTTAAAGTAGTTAGAATTTTTCATCCTTTGATGACGCTAACTTGGTTAGTGAAACGATCGTCAGGTCTTTTAAAATGTGTTGTGGTGATTTGGATTCTCCAAGTGTACTTATTAATGAAACGGTCATCAGGTTTTTAGTGAATTTTCTTTAAAAAATTCACTAATGAGAAGTTCCCGACTTTTGAATTTTGAAAAAATTTCTTCAAATGAGCGCTAATTAGGCCCCCAGAACACATATCCGGGGTCAGTTTCAATTTTTATATGTTATATATATATATATATATATATATATATATATATATATATATATATATATATATATATATATATATATATATATATATATATGTATGTATCACACCGATAACTCAAAAAATAATGGGCCGATTTTAACTAAATTTGGTGAATAAATTTCTTTTGCAAATAGCTTGGATAAGTTCGTTAGCCAGGAAAATCTGCCAAGGTTTTCCCGGAAAATTTTGTGATTTCTTTTGAAAATAATTCATAACTCCGGAATTAACAAAGTAAGGGCAACCAAATTTGGTACGCGGGTTTATATCCTTATGGGTAAGTCAACTACTAAAACTTAGCTATGTAGGTCAAAAGACAATAAAGTTATAGGCATTTAAATAAAAATAAATTGGGGTTTTCCTCAAAAAGTCAAAGTTGCGATTTAAAACGTCAAAATCGGCAACATTTAGGCAAATAACTTGAATCTAATACGGGCTATGGAAATCAAATATCTTAAGAAGAAAGTTTTACAAACCCTGAAGTCTTAGTTTCAACTGTCATTGTCCTTCATTTCACTAAAATGTTTCCAGAAAATTCATTTCAAATAGACCATTTCTCTGATGCTTGGCAGTAGCCTTAGCTATAGAGTTTATCGTTTGATGGTATATAATTTGTGTCGAATTTTCGTAAAAAATCAATAAAGTTCAATATATCCGTTATTATACAAGATATATGAAAAAAAAAATGTATATATTAATTATAGGGTGTCTTGAACTACATCATATTTCTACAATCACAGGGTGGCCTATAAGTCGTTGGTGATACAAATAATATTTTTTTTAGTCGAAGACGCCTTATGTTATTCCATTTTCCATCGAAATATAATGCATGTTTGTAAGAAAAGTAATTCTGGATGCAGCAAGTGCGTTATGGTAGCGAATTTTGATCAAATGCCTCATATTTGAATAGCCCAATTTGCTATTAACCTACAAGGTTGACCAAGAAACGAGTTTTTCCGGGAACAGTTTCAGTTTACTTTTGGAAATTTCTGTACATTTTCATACAATAATAAGTTATTTTTATGAAACATGGCACATTGTTTTTACTATATAGGTTATACTGGTAACCAAAATTGATGCCTGCTTTTTGAAAAAGAAAACACACATATTTGCAATAAAAACATTTTAATGAAAATTCACTACCATAACGCACTTGCTGCGTCCAGAGTTTTTTAGATGTGTTGTGGTGATATGGGTTTTCATCGCAGTACTCATCACAGGATCTAATCTTCACTTAATAAATTCGGAACTTAAGTGAAGGAAGTAATCTCAATCGCTTTTAGTGCACATTTTAATAATATAAATTGCAAACAAACCTTGCTATATGGCCGATGTTTCGTACTCCGATAAAACGAAAAAAAAGTATTGCTTTAATTAAAGCGTATTAAAATGTTGTAAGCTGCAAAGTGGATTTTGGTATACAAACTCGAACAACAGCTCTAAACGGCTGAGAGTGACGTGTTTCATCAGACGCCGAACTAAGTAATTATTTTTGACTTGCTTTCTCAATGAAAGTCAACCGCATATAAAAAGCGTCTTTTTACGAGCCGTTAAACTCTGACAAGGGAAGTTTTCGTTATTAAATCACCATGGAAAACTTTGTTGCTATCAAGAAAGATATTGCCATCAAAGTTTGGAATAAAATATACGATAATGTGCACATTTATAACAGATTGTGTTCCAAAGTTTAATGCAACACACAGATTGTGTTATATAAACTTCAGACAGCGTTCAAATATGTAAAAATTAAAAATTGATATTAATTTATCGAGCATCACCTTTAATGGGAGTTCCCCTCTCGCACACAAGGGAACACGTATACGGGGCTTTTACTGAATTGAGAATATGGTAAATCCCAGCTTTTGACCTCTAGCACACATTTTGGGGGTCAGCTTTAACTTATATATATATATATATATATATATATATATATATATATATATATATATATATATATATATATATATATATATTATTATTATTATTATTATTATTATTATTATTATTATTATTATTGTTTATTGGCAAAAATTATACATTATGTTAATACAATAAATCTTATGCGACTTGTGGTGTATCATATAACATAATTTTGAAGGTTGAATCCTAAATAGTTTGACAGTCCGACTTCAAATTCAATAAACTTCAGATTTTGACGTACCAAACTTAAATTCTTTTTTCTCTTCTATTTCGCACCTTCTAACACTTCAACCATCACCTTCATTTACCATAAATGTCTGCTATTCCATAATGTCTTTCTAACTGCTATTATTTCCAAGCAACCCATATTTTTACCAAAATGTTTAAATTTGTAGGAGAAAAAATACTTTAGTTTGACAAATGTCAATATCAATTATATATATATATATATATATATATATATATATATATATATATATATATATATATATATATATATATATATATATTGATAAAGTAGGGTTGTATTAGGGTTTTCAGTCCCAAGATTTGGTACTAATTATTATAGATATGTTTTCAAGTACAGTAATAAATTAAAAATTATTTTATTTCATCACTTATTTTGAGGAAATAGAAATTATAGTTGTGGCTTATGATATGGCTTAGGTGTAAATAAATATTTAATAATATGTAATGTTGTGTTTTATTAAATAAATATATGAAAATTTGTGATGGTCGTATTGTTTGTGTTATTTGATACACCAAGGAAAAATTTATCATTTATTCATGTGATGGTATATTTACCCGTTTCCTTTCTTTGTTGATGTTGCCTCGGCTAACTATTAAGTGATTGAAAAAACAAAAACAAAACGACACTATCTGAGGGATTTCAAGTGGGTTCAGGTCTCTTCCTTACCTATGTAACTTTTAGTGAATTTTCTCAAAAAAAATTCACTAATGAGGAGATCTCGACTTTTGAATTTTGAAAAAATTTCTTCAAATGAGCGCGATCTAGGACCCCTAGAACCCATATCCGGGGTCAGTTTCAATTTTTATATGTTTATATATATATATATATATATATATATATATATATATATATATATATATATATATATATATATATATATATATATATATATATATATATATATATATATATATATATATATATATATATATATATATATATATATATATATATATATATATATATATATATGTATCACACCGATAACTCAAAAAATAATGGGCCGATTTTTATAAAATTTGGCACGTACTTTTCTTTTGTAAATAGCTTGGATAAGTTCGTTAGTCAGGAAAATCGGACGAGGTTTTCCGGGAAAATTTTGAGTTTTCATTCGAAAAAAATTCTTATCTCCAAAACTAATAAGCCGATTTTAATAAAATTTGGCATGTACCTTCCTTTTGTAAATGGCTTTGACAAGTTTGTTAGTCAGGAAAATCTGACGAGGTTTTCCGGAAAAATTTTGAGTTTTCATTCGAAAAAAATTTTTATCTCAAAGAATAATAAGCCGATTTTAATAAAATTTGGCATGTACCTTCCTTTTATAAATGGCTTTGCTAAGTTCGTTAATCAGAAAAATCGAACGAGGTTTTCTGAAAAAATTTTGAGTTTTCATTTGAAAAAAATTTTTATCTTAAAAAATAAAAAATCTATGACCAACCAAATTTGGTAGGTAGGTTTACGATATAAATAGTAAACTATACACCAAAATTTAGATTTATATGTTACAAGAAAAAAAAGTTATAATAACATATTTTGCGCCAGATCATTTCTATGAAAATTCACTACCATAACGCACTTGCTGCGTCCCGAGATTTTTTTATTATTACACTCTGCCCTTGTATATACCAAATAATCAAAAATAAAACCCTAATTTTTCCTGTTTAACAAAACAACAATTTTATTGAATACTAAATGAAAGGTGACAAAATATCGTTAAATCATATCTAAATTACTCTACAAAATTGTTTGTCTTAAATTTTAATAATCCCCAAAAAATGTTTAGGCCTCTATAATATTCAAAGTTTTTTATTAATATTGCAATCTGTTTTATTCAATTTTGATCTTATGGAACTAACTGTTAGGCAACACCTCTTCCTTGACTATCTAGTTGTAACATGGGTTGTATACCCGCTGAATCACTGAATTTATGCAGAAGTGTATTGTCGCTTCTCTGGTAGTGGCTTTTTAAACTACTATTGTAAATAGTAAAAAAATATGGTGGATCTTGATCTTATTGTTTTGCTGTAGTTAAATTTTAAGAAATTTGGCCCTATATTCAATATTTGTTCACTTGAATGCAACTTTACTGCTGTTTATCTAATCTTATTCAGCCATTACTTGAACAACGTAAGTAATTTAACATTTATTTTGAAATAAACTAACACTGATGCTCCTGTAGACACTGGCTATCCAACTGTTACTATTTTCTACTATATAATTTAAGTTACTACTGTTCTTTTGTATTTTTGTTTAAGAAGACGCTCCAAATATCCGGCTTCCAATTTCCCAAAATTTGTCTCCCCTCTTGTTTATTTATTTTTCTTAACCAAACTACCGTTGCCAGAGTTTCCTTTCTCTAGCCCTCTGTTTTCTGCTATATTATATCTTTTGGCTCAACAACAATCCTTTCATTTCCTTATCGCATTGGATACGTGGCAGGCATTGTTGTTGAGATTTAATTTTGACATATTTACTTCATCTATCAAACATCAAATTTTCTTAACGTAAATATTTACATTTGTCAGATTGACAGTTTCCATAATCATATGTTTAGACATTCTACTACTATTAAATATCCTTAACCTATGAAACATTATTAATATTAATTCACTATCGTCCTTTTCGAGTCTTGTTTAATGGTCACCTTATTTTATACACATGTTTACTAAAAATTACACTCATACATCAGTTTTTGCTCATATTCGTATATACACTGGGTCAAATGGATTCATCTTTTTGAGTTCCTATAATGTTTCTAATATACCCAGGTATGTTTTCCTTAGGTGATCGAATTTTTGTGGTCCGTATGAGTGTATTTATATCTTCTTTATGGATTTTACGTGTATAATGGTGTAAGTATATATGTATGTGTATTTGAGCCTCCGCTCTTATAAACCATATCAATATATATATATATATATATATATATATATATATATATATATATATATATATATATATATATATATATATATATATATATAGTTAAGTTAGAACGAAACCCTTTGGCCTAGTCGATCTCAACCAGTCATCATAAGGAAAGTGCAATGAACAGCTTACTCAGCATATTAAGTTACTTCGCATGTGATAGTGTTTCTACACAGCACGGAGTGTGTGATCTTGCTAGAGACGTTATAATCATTATTACGGAAACATTAGACGTGTTCACTGTAATCTTCATTCGCTCCTGTAATTTATGCAACACTTGTAAAATTCAGAGCATTTATATTTTTATAAGTAATTAGTTATTGAATGTAGTTTGCCTGTCTGTTTATATCTTAAATAAAACCTTTTTTAAAAGATTCCAATAAAATTGGAATACGTTATTGGCGCTGCGAACAGGATACCAGACGGCCTTAATTAACGCATAAAAGTTCAATTTAAGCGTCGGATTGTTTCAACAATTTGCTGGTATACGAAGAACCTCACTCATTCGCATCACAAGTGGTCCAGAAGTAAGAAGACTGGTACAGACAGTATGCTGAAATCCCTGTAAGTACTCCTTCCTTAATTTTTGATTGATTTACTTGTGTCCTTTTGTAATATTACTATTTAAGAAATTTTAACAGTCAGTCAAACACATATAATTTATTTCTTAGCTTGCCTAATTGAATAATCATTATTTAAAGTGATCAATTCAAAAATTATAGCTGAAAATATTTTTATAACTAATCTCATATTGGGAAAAATATTTTTTCTGTGTTTTATTTTATTTTATGGTTGAAAGAGATAGATCTCCTATTAATTTTAAAATGACTCAACCAAACCAAACCAATTTACTTCACTCACAAAATGAACTTACGCAGATAGTGCAAGCGTCAGTTATGGTTCCACCCTATACAGGGGGTAGGAAACATTTAAATTATTTTTTAAACCAATGCGAACTATTTATAGAAACCTATAGACAAGACGACAGTTCTCCTAATGCTTCACACATTAATTCAATGATTTTAGAATTTATAAAATCAAAAATTACAGGTGATGCTAGAGATGTCCTAATTAGTTTACCTGAACAGTCCTGGAGCTCTCTTAAAGAAAGTCTCAAGGCACAGTTTGCGGATGCTAGATCCGAAGACCTTTTGTTAAACGACTTGACTACTTGCTTCATGCAAAAAGCACATTCTTTTATAGATTATCATAATTTAATTAAAACTAAATTACAGTCTTTAGTAGAGCATATCAATTTACAGAATTTACCTACAGCAATTATTTTGTATAAAAAGCAATATTTTGAGAATCTTGCACTAAATACTTTCAAAGCAGGTATCATAGAGCCATACCATAGTTACTTAAGATTTGCACATATAACTTCTTTAGAAGCAGCTTTACTAGAATGCCATAAACATGATAATGAGCAAATGCAAGCGAATTTTTTAAATTCTTTAAGACAAAAACAACAATCATCTAATAAATATATTCCAAACCCTACTAGAACCCCATATAAAAATCAAAACTTTAATAATAACCCTTTTCAAAGAAACCCTCACAATTTTGCACAACCACAAAACATAATACCCCGTGTTAATCAAAGTAACCCAAATCCTAGAGCTAGTGGAAGTAATCAGAGACCAATAACCTATAACAGGCCTCAAGATATTTCACAACAAGGTCCAACCCCTATGTCGATATCTACTAGAAATACTAAACCTCCCTCAAGACCCTCTAGAATAAATAATTATTTTCAACAAAAATTTCCTAGAGCATTAGGTCATGAAGAACTTCATTTTCATGAAGACCCTCCTGAGCAGTTTATAAATGAATCGTACGAAAATTATGCCGACGATACAAATTTCGAAAATCAATTTTCAGATCAAGAATATTTTGACAATAATTTACAAGATGAGGATTTTCTCAAAGAAGCCTCGGAAGAACAGAATTCATAGATATAAATTATATATCAGGTGCCCCAAAACTCCCATTTATAGTGTGTCCATCTTTAAATATGAAAATTCTCCTGGATACGGGGGCATCGAACAGTGTTATTAACCCTAATGTTGCCGAATGTTTTAGCAAAAATTATTTTACTAATGACCCATTTATATTAAAATCTATAGCTGGTACAGTACAAGGTAATTATAGATTAATTTCCCCTATTTTAGAAGAATTTGGCATTAATAACAAAATTACATTCTGCGTCGCCGAATGGCATAATAGATTTGATGCTTTAATAGGTTCTTCATTATTTAGAGAATTAAAAGCAAAATTAGATTATGAAAACCAAGTTTTAAAAATCAATAACATCGAAATACCATTTTTTTTCGACTTGAATCCCGCGAATTTTAAACCATTCAAACAAATTTGTCGAGATACTATTAGAATTCCGGTAAATGTAGAGAATGGCTCCGTTCTGTTACCCGAAATGAATGAGTCAACCTTTAGCACCCAAAATTCAATTGCTTTAGCGTGTAATGGTATTTGTACGGTTCCTATAGAAAGAAAAACTCCAAATTTAATTCCAATAAATTTTTACGAGCCAATGGAAGTCGAACCAATTGTAGCTTATGACGTACAATCCCAGTTACCTAAAGAAAACAAAGATGATACTTATATCGATTTGTCTAGCCTTATAAGAACATCTCATCTTAATGATGAAGAAAAAGGAAAACTACTACATTTATGTAAAAAATATAAAGACATTTTTTATAACGAAAATTCGGATTTAACGTTTACACACACTGTTAAACATCATATAAGAACACGAGATGAAACTCCCATTCATGTAAAGTCATATAGATATCCTTTTCATCTAAAAAACGAGATTCAGTCCCAAATTCAAAAACTTTTAGATAATAAAATAATTCGCCCTTCCATCTCGCCCTATTCAGCTCCGGTGTGGATCATCCCCAAGAAAATCGATTCTAGCGGTAAACGCAAATGGAGACTTGTTATAGACTATAGAAAACTAAATGCCAATACTATAGATGACAAGTACCCTTTACCACGCATAGAGGAAATATTGGACAATCTCGGAAAATGCACATATTTTAGCACTATTGATCTTGCTCAAGGGTTCCATCAGATAGAACTCACACCCGAGAGTATTGAAAAAACTGCCTTTACCGTTAACAATGGGCATTATGAGTACCTTCGGGTCCCGTTCGGATTGAAGAACGCGCCGAGCAGTTTTGAACGCATGATCGATAATATTTTCCGGGAATACTTGCATAAATTTTGTTTCGTCTACATGGACGATATAGTAATTTTCTCTAAGTCCATCCAAGAACATCTTATACACATAAAACAAATTTTCCAAAAACTAAGGGAAGTAAATTTAAAGGTACAACTTGATAAGTGTGAATTTTTGCGTAAAGAGGTAGCTTTTCTCGGACATGTGATATCACGGGACGGGATAAGACCGAATCCCAATAAAATTGTGGCTATTCGAAACTACCCTCTTCCGAAAAATCAGAAGCAGATAAAATCCTTCTTAGGTTTGATTGGATATTACCGAAGATTTATAAAAAATTTCGCAAAAATCGTCCATCCATTAACTAAACGCCTCAAAAAAGACACTCCTATGAACATAGATGATCCCCTATACATCCAAGCTTTCGAGCATGCAAAAGAATTAATTTCTAACTCTCCTATTCTTGCTTACCCTGACTTTGAAAAAGAATTCTATTTAACGACCGATGCTAGCAACACAGCAATCGGAGCGGTTTTGTCCCAAGAACAAAAGCCTATCGCTTTTTATTCCAGAGCTCTCAATAGTGCAGAGAAAAATTATTCCACCATCGAAAAAGAGTTACTTGCTATTGTAACAGCCTGCAAACATTTTCGCCCTTATTTATTTGGCAGAAAATTCAGCATCGAAACCGATCACAAACCCCTAGTTTGGCTTTTCTCTATCAAAGAACCGAACTCTAGACTAGTAAAATGGCGTCTTAAACTAGAGGAATTCGAATATGATATTAAATACAAAAAAGGAAAGGACAACGTTGTTGCCGATGCCCTTTCGCGAATTCCGACTCAAGAAATTAACGCTATTGAAGATGACTCCTTAGACCTTATGTCACTACTAAATAACGCCGAAGATTTGCAAGAACTTACCGACGAAGATTTACAAAGTCTTGGCATAGAATTACCCATTTCGAGAGATCCCGAAACAGATGCTACCGTGCACTCTTCTCAGGAACACCCTGTAGGTGTTATACCATTGACAGAAAAACCACTTAACGTTTACTCGCACCAAGTTATTTTCAAATATGGTCAAAAACACTCTATACAAAAACAAAAGATATTTAAAACTAAGGAAAGAACGATTGTTCATATTTTACAGAAACAAAAACATCGTGAAATAGAACGCTTTATGAAAGAATATCTTAACCCTAACGCTCTTACTGCATTTTATTTTTTGAATGAAGAATTAATGTTAGAAACTATAAATTACGTAAGAAATAATCTAAATTCCTCGATTAAATTAGTAAGGTGTGATAAAATGCTTAAAGACATAGAAAACCATTTAGATCAACAATCGCTTATCATAGATTATCATAGGTCGAATCATAATGGCGTTAACGAAACGTTTAATCATTTCAGAAACGAATATTATTGGCCCAAAATGAAAGATCACATAAACGATATTATTAATAAATGTGAAACTTGTTTGAAAGGTAAATACGAACGAAATCCATATAAGGTTCCTTTCCAAGGCCCTTTGGTTGCGAAAAGACCCTTTGAGGTCATACATATTGATACCTTTTCTTTTAATAATTATAAGTTCCTTACGATTATTGATCTTTTTAGCAAATATGCCCAAGCATATTTTATAAAAGACGGAACCGGTCTTACTATAGTTAAAAAGTTAAGACACTATTTTACGCACCATAATTACGCTTTAAGGGTAGTTTGCGACCCCGGTAAGGAATTTGATAATAATGTACTAAAAGAATACCTAAAGACCTTTAAAATACAACTACACGTTACGTCCCCTCAGAATCCAAATTCAAATTCACCCATTGAGAGATTTCACTCAACACTCATCGAGAAAGTAAGATGTTTATTAATAGATAATCCTAAAGAAGATATTTTAGAACTAGTAACTACCGCACTTATAATTTATAATCAATCAATACACTCCACAACAGGCTATACACCTTTTCACCTCCTATATGGACCCTTTGATAAATTAGATCCTATAGATCCCACAGCTACAGTTTATGAGGAATATAATTCCAAAAGACTTAAAGAAATCATCCCCTTTTATGATCAGATATATAAGAAAACTAAAGAAAAATTAAGCAAAAATTTAGAAAAATTAAATGAAGCGCGAGAAAATGTACCCATTATAAATGAAGAAAAACTAGCTATAAAAACTCCTCGAGTGAAAAAACTAGATTCTCCTTACAAAATTCACAAAAATGTAAAACAAAAGGGTATAAAAATTAGTCTACCCCTTAGCAGAAAGAAACAAGCACACGTTAGTAATGTAAAACGAGTAAGGAAAAAATTTGTGTTTCAGAACGATACTAGCGCTCCGGGTACGTCCGATCCCGGCCCTTCAAATTCATCCCGCTAAAACTAATGGATATTTTAAAGACCCGATAGGTGTCGCTAAAATAATCAATCATTTTCATCGAATCCATTTTTAATTCAACCTTACTTTATTGGAAGAAAATTATCAAAATTGTATCAGAAATAGAGAATTGCTTAGTAAACATTCTTACCCCTATCAACAAATAATCAATAAGCAAATAAACGATATCGAAAATGAACTTTCTAAATTAACTCACTCTCGTAACAAAAGAGGTCTAATTAACGGTCTAGGATCTGTGATCAAAACAATAACAGGTAATCTCGATCAGGACGATCTCAAAGAAATTAACAAAAATTTAGATTTGTTATTTTCAAACCAAAATGGACTTATGTCACAAGTTTCCGACTTGGTATCTTTTGCTTCTCTAATAACTGATAGATTTGAACATGAACAAGACGTGATCAATAAAAACCTTGATCTCATTAAACAATCTTTTAAAGAGCTTAAGGAGTTTCAACATCAGATAGGTTTATACAGCTTTCAAAAATCTCTAAACGATAATCTTTTAGAGCACATAAAAATCCTTCAGAGAACAATTAGTCTTGCTTTTAATGGCCTTACTAATATAGAGATTTTCACTTCTCGTGATTTGACCCACATAAGTGACCATTTAAAACTAATCTATAGCAATGCTGAACTGATAAGCTTTGACCGCAATCACATATTTAAAATTTTAGAATTTACTCAACTTAATTTAATTGCATTTAGGGACACTATTGTATGTCAATTAAAAATCCCGATTTTACATCCGACCTCTGGCTCCTATTACCACATTATACCTGTCCCTTACCAAAATACCCTTCTTGTACCTCCGAGCTCTTATTACTTAGAGACTCCCGATAAGAACTTGTGGACCAAAGAACACTGCCCTAGAATTGAAGAAGCTATAATATGCAAAGATGAATTCTTCGAAGAAGACTGTTTCCTGAACCAGCTCAAGAACTGCACCCTTGCCAAAGTAATCAACCAATTTTCATACTCAGTGCAGCTCTACAATGGCAACGTACTGGCAATAACCAATCAACCTCAAGAGTTCACAGAACAGTGTCCACAAAGTTTGAAAAGACATCGTTTAAAAGAAACCAGCGTGCTAACTGCCGTAGCCGAATGCAGAATAATAATCAATGGAAATACTTATGAAGACAACCATCAAAATATAACCTGGGAACAAGAAACATTGATTCCCCTCGATAAATCAATAGCGACGATCCAATATAGACCAATACATCTCAAGGACAACGTCAAGCTAAAGCAACATCTTCAGAAGATTCACTCTACCCGTATACACCCACTGGTACACAGCACCCATATAGGAATAACCATCTTTATCATTTTGTTTCTTGTGATAATAGCATTAATAGGTTACAGAAGAAAAAGCTGTTTACCGAAAATCAAGCATAATCGAAAGAACGAGGGCGTTCTTGTATCTGATGATGGAGGAGTTAAGTTAGAACGAAACCCTTTGGCCTAGTCGATCTCAACCAGTCATCATAAGGAAAGTGCAATGAACAGCTTACTCAGCATATTAAGTTACTTCGCATGTGATAGTGTTTCTACACAGCACGGAGTGTGTGATCTTGCTAGAGACGTTATAATCATTATTACGGAAACATTAGACGTGTTCACTGTAATCTTCATTCGCTCCTGTAATTTATACAACACTTGTAAAATTCAGAGCATTTATATTTTTATAAGTAATTAGTTATTGAATGTAGTTTGCCTGTCTGTTTATATCTTAAATAAAACCTTTTTTAAAAGATTCCAATAAAATTGGAATACGTTATTATATATATAATGCTTTATTGGTATATAATAATACACCATGCTCATATAAAGAAGTCAAAGACTTGTACATATATTATTTGACATAATTTAAATCGTTTTGGTCGAAATGTGTTTGACGTATTCTTTCCAAAAGTTTTCAACTTTAGATTTTGACGTTCGAAAATTTAATTACCTTTCTCCTCTTTTTCTCCCATCTTCCAAGCATTGCCTACATTTATTACAGCTCTCAACCATATCAATATTCTCTTTGGATAAAAATCTGTTCTAACCACTCCATATTAAATACAACATTTTAAAATTTTAAACAGGATCTAAATGACAGTGTCTAACTGACATAACTTATATTATACACTAGCCGATTTTGATTATATTTTACATATTCCTTCCTTTTGTAACTAGCTTGGATAATTAAATACGTTTGTTAGCCAGGAAAATTGGACTAGGTTTTCCAGAAAATTTTGTTTTTTTTTTGTAAAAAAATTTTTATCTCCAAAAATAAAAACGATATGTTAACCAGATTTGGTACGTAGGTTCATGATATAAAAGTAAACTATATACCAAACTTAGATTTTTATGTTTACAAGAAAAAGAAGTTATGAAAAATTATTTGGTGCCAGATCATTTCTATAAAAATTTACCACAATAACGCGCCTGCTGCGTCCAGACTTTTTGTAAGTGACTTGGAAACGTTTTTTAGCCGCGAAAATTGAAAATCGGCTCAGTTTTTGCGAAAAATCTTTGGTATTCTTTGTAAAATATTTTGTACCGTCGAGAATAACAAAGCTATCGCAATCAAATTCGATACGCAGGTTTATATTATAAGTCAATTGTCTGAACGCGGCAAGTGCGTTATGGTAGTGAATTTTCATAAAAATTATCTGGCACCAAACGTTTTTTTATTAAATGCTTATAACATTTTTTTAAATAAAGTAAAGATCCTGATTTTGGTAGCTTGTTTACCTTTTATAACGTAAACTTACATAATAAATTTGGTTGCCTTAGCTTTGTTATCATGAAAGATTTTCTGGAAAACCCAGGTTGATTTTCCTGACCAGCTAACTTTTCCAATCCACTCACAAAAGGGAGGTACCTGCCAAAATTTATGAAAATCGGCACATTATTTGTTGGTTATCAACCCTAGGCCTAAGAGATATCTGTTAGGCCTAGGATTGAACCCACTGAGACCTTAGAGACGATCTCCGGCGAGATTTGGGGGGTAGGCAGATAGAGGCCCCGTAATCGACCTACAACCACCCAACCCATCTTTGTCCACCGCTCTAAGGAGTAGGCAGATTGAGGCCTAAAAGTTCATGTCCTTACATATTTCCTTTACCTCTTGAAAATGGCTCCAAAACAGGAACCGCAACGTCGAGTTTTAATAAATTCTGGACGCGGTTCAACTCGAGAACCAAGTATGTCTCACATTAAAGACCGCGAAAATGCTTCCGAATATGTATATATATATATATATATATATATATATATATATATATATATATATATATATATATATATATATATATATATGTATATATAGAGCGAACTAGGACTCCAAAAGTCCATATTGGGGGTTATATATATATATATATATATATATATATATATATATATATATATATATATATATATATATATATATATATATATATATATATATATTCGCTCTCATTTGCAGTAACTTTTTTAATAATTTAAAAGTGGCGATCTCCTCATTAGTGAATCTTTTCTGCGCAAACTCACTAAAAAGTATACTACATACGAAAACTTAGGTCTCTTAGTTATAAGATAAGAAAATTATAGGCATTTAAAGAAGAAAAAAAATGGGTGCCAATGATGACCATAAAAACGCACAAAACCAGAATAGTATGTTTAAATTACAAACAAAGATTAGGTTTTTGGCGCAAAAGGTCAGGAAAATGACTGAAAAGTTCATGCTGTTTCTTCTTAAAAGTTCAAAGTCGCGATTTGAAACGTCAAGATAGGAAACTTTTAAGCAAACTACCGGAAATAAATATGAGTTACGTAGAAAAAAATGTGGCAAGAAGTGTGTTTTTCAAAGCCTCTCATTTCAGTGAACCATCACTGTGCTCTATTTTACCAAAATGTTTGCAAAAAAATTATTTTAAATAGACCCTTCTTCTGATGCTTTGGCAGTAATTTTGGTAATATAGTTTATGGTTTAATAGTCTATAAGTTTTAGCGCATTTTTGTCGAAAAACAATCGCCACTGAGAAGGCCACGACGAGTCCCCATAGAGCTGATATCTGGGCTTAGTTTCAATTCTTATCTGTTTACGTATATACAGTGTCAAGTACTTACTACTATAAAGCTCAATATATTCGTTATTATACAAGATACGAGAAAAAAATAGTGCTGCACATTGAATCATAATTTTGACAAAGCTGTGATAATTTAGTCTCCTCGGTAAGACATTCGAATTAAATGATTTAGGGTGCACGACTTGACCACCAAGAAAATATTCGTATAGCTCCTAAAACAATTTTTAGTAGGAAAGTTTCCCCAATCAACACACTATTTCTTCCCTTTTTTTCTGAAACGAACTTTCCTTTTTCCCTTAGGGCTCGTCCGCGTCTTTGCCGCCCCGATACACCGCAGCCTTTGGCTTATTGTTCGTGCCCCTTGTTTTCTCTACTCCACCCATTCCAAGCTCACTGTGCCTTGAACTACTCTGCACAGCAATTGGTAGGGTGACTTTTTATATTGCTCTCTCTCTCCGGTCTAGGCTGTCCGTAGCGCAGTTGTCTTTTCCGGTCCAGAGCTTTACACTCACACAAGATGTGCTGGGCTGATTCCTCCCCCTCGCCGCAGAGTCTGCATGCCAGGTCCCCCTCGAACCGCCCCATTTTATGCAGGTGTTTCTTGACAGCCATGTGTCCCGTCAAGAGTCCTGTTATGTTCCTGAGCTGTTCTCTGCTAAGATTTAGCAGCTCCACAGCTCTCTTTGAACTGGGTTCCTGAATTACTGACTTCCCATGTATGAGCCCTGGACAGTTTTCCCAGTACATGAAACGAACTTACCCACAAATAATTCAAACTGCCGGGTTGTAAACAGTACCAAATTTAATGTCGGTTGCTTAATTACAAAACAATTTAATATTTTATACACGATCAACGCCCTTACTTGAATCGTATTTAAACTATGAAGTTGGCCTTGATTTGACCTTAAAAGTCATCGCCAAGATCAAATCCAAGGTCAGGTCTTACCAGCGAGCGATACCTCTTTACTCATATTTGCATTTTACAAATTGTCAGAGAGTCCGTCAGTTTAACTTTGGTTCTGATACGAAGTGTGTAATATTAAAAACTCGAACGGATTACACACGTACCCATTGATGCATATTTTAATGCAGCATATTTTTAGTTGACAACAGATATATTAATGATCAACATTAAAGCCCAAGCGAACAATATTTTTGGATGACACGCAAGTTGTTTCAATTGTTTGATGTCCATAAGATTTAAATTGGTGTGGGTTAATTCCATTTTTGTGAGGCATACTCGGTCAATTTGTACATAGGCGGTACAGAACCGAGGGCATGATGGATGGATATTTTCAATCCGCGTTGAGTATGTGATATGGCTCACGCATGCCACGCTTGCATTTAACACAAAGCATAGCTCGAATATAGCTGCGACGAAGAAGATGGCATCGTATCTCCAGCTCCATATAGATCAAGCTGATAATTTAACGAGTTAATGCGGGGATATTGAATAATGCACGAACTCAACGGGCTCTTTGATATTATACGATCTCCTAGGGCGATAACAAGAGTTACTAACATCCTTATTTGAGAAGTCTTATACATCGCCAATTAACTATAATGATATATATATATATATATATATATATATATATATATATATATATATATATATATATATATATATATATATATATATATATATATATATATATATATACAGGCTGCTTTAAAAAACATGCACCACCGCTCGTGGGGCAATTCCTTACTAAAAAATAAGAAAAAAAGTTCCTGTGCACATGGGCCCGGAAACGCATAGTTTCCAATATACAGGGAGTTGAATTTTTTTTTAAATTTTTTATAAATAATTTCAAAACCACTGGATTGATTTTAATGAAACTTGTAACTTGAAAGTGTATTATGAAAGTGCATATTTTCAAGTGAAAATCTACTTACAACTGCGTCAGTGGCGTGCGTACGGGGTAACTGTAAAAATTCGTTTGGGGAAAAAATATGTGCGCCACTGTCTTTTTCCAATTTTGATACATCAGTTATGAAGCTTATTACATAATCCACAAAAGCTGCCTCTTGGTATTTTTTCGTTCAGGGTATCCCTTAGGAGATATGATTAATTTTATAAAAAGGGGCAAAGTACCGATTCGTTGTAGTAATGAAAACAGTAATCGTAAAGTGCCATGAAACTATAATTTTTGACAGTTCTCTAAATTCTACAATTTTGAAGTGCTTTGTAGGCGTCAAAAGAGTTTTCGTGCTATTCTTTAAATTTTGATACGGTGCAGTATTTTCGTTTTTAGTTATTTGTTGATACTGAGCTGCTCATTAATATTATTTCCTCCTCTCAAGATGGTTTTCATTAAGTACACTTCAGCGGATTTGACTGATATGTTGTTAATTTATGGACAAACAAATCAAAATGCTAGACAAGCTGTGCGAGTTTATCAGGAAACTTATCCGCAAAGAAGAATTCCTGACAAAAATATTTTCCCACCTATTGTAAGAAATTTGAGAGAAACTGGTTCTTTAAAACCTTTAAAAGCTGACTCTGGACGCAGAAGGTACCGCCGAACTGTACGAGTTAAAGAGGCAATATTAAATAGAGTTGAACGTGATCCTAGTACAAGTACGAGAATTATTGCCACCGAACTGGGTAATATTTCGGCATTCACAGAACTCTGAAGGATCAAAGTTTATATCCCTATCATTTTACACGTGTCCAGGAACTTCTACTTAGAGACTTTCAACCAAGGGTAATGTTTTGTCAGTGGTTCTTAAACAAACTTAGGCACGACCAACATTTTTCTAAACGTGTACTATTTACTGATGAGGCGTCATTTACGCGAAAAGGTATCGTAAATTTTTACAATTTACATACATGGGCCGATGAAAACCCACACTCTCTAAGAGTTGCAAATTCGCAGTATCAATTTTCCATCAATATTTGGGCTGCTATTATTGAAAATCACATAATTGGTCCTGTTGTTCTACCGAATTGTCTTGACCATGAATCATATTTAAACTTTTTACAAAATGATTTGCCGTTGTTACTACCGCTTTTTATGAGAAATGGTACAATGTGGTTCCAGCATGATGGTGCGCTCGCACATTTTGCAGCAGTTGTAAGAACATATTTAGCCAACACATACGGTCACCGATGGATTGGTCGTGGAGGTCCGGTGTCATGGCCACCTCGATCTCCGGACCTGAATCCTCTCGATTTTTATTTGTGGGGTCATTTAAAAGAAATAGTGTATAAAACACCAGTAAATACACGAGAAGAATTGTTGGGAAGAATAGAATATGCATTTGACAGCATTAGAGAAGATCAAAATATTTGCAGAAGAGTAAGAAGATCTTTGCGCAGAAGGTTAAATAATTGTAACGACGCTAATGGTGGTCACTTTCAACATTTTCTTTAGCTTTGTTATTAAAGTCAATTGAGTAATGTACAAAAAACAAGAGTTTGGAAAAATCATGGTGTCTTTACGATTACTTTTTTCATTTTTTATTTTTATTTTTTATTTATCATTTTTTTCAATGTTTGTAATATTCATTTCAATGTTTATCACCAATAAGTTTTACGTAGGTTAGTTATTTGCACGTTTATTGCTGTAATGTTTACTGTATGTTTTGTTTTTCATATTCTTATGGTTGCGGTAAACATATATTATTATTATTATTATTATTATTATTATTATTATTATTATTATTATTATTATTATTATTATTATTATTATTATTATTATTATTATTATTATTATTATTATTATTATTATTATTATTATTATTATTATTATTATTACGCCGACTAATCAGTACTTTGCCCCTTTTTATAAAATTAATCATATCTCCTAGGGGATACCCTAAACGAAAAAATACCAAGAGGTAGCTTTTGTGGCTTATGTAATAAGCTTCATAACTGATGTATCAAAATTGGAAAAAGACAGTGGCGCACATATTTTTCCCCAAATGAATTTTTAGAGTTGCCCCGTACGCACGCCACTGACGCAGTTGTAAGCAGATTCTCACTTGAAAATATGCACTTTCATAATACACTTTCAGGTTCCAAGTTTCATTAAAATCACTCTAGTGGTTTTGAAATTATTTATAACAATTAAAAAAAAAATTAAAATTCAACTCCCTGTATATTGGAAACTATGCGTTTCCGGGCCCATGTGCACAGGAACTTTTTTTCTTATTTTTTAGTAAGGAATTGCCCCACGAGCGATGTTGCATGTTTTTTGAAACAGCCTGTATATACAAAAGGTTAAAGCTTAGACGCACCAAAGGTGTAGGGATAATGATTTTTATTAAATAAAATCAGTTTTTGTGACATATACGAGGTGTCCCTTTTAAACACGCTCATTACGGGTGTCTCTGAAATTATAAGAATGAAAAAGTCGGTTAAATTGACAACAAAGTTGCGAATTTTGGAGGCATTTTTCTTTTAAGTAAACGATACTCTGGTCCTAAAATACATTAAAAATAGTACATACAGACTTTGAGACTACTTCTCTGGCTTCACTGTTGGGTTTCGTTTCTGTAGGTGAAGGGCGTAGTCAGCGCGTAAGCTAACTGGAGCAAGAGGCACTTATGAATTATAGATGTTCTCGGGTGTTTTCCAACGTTTCTGTGACTAGTTTCGCTGCTTGACAGCATTCTCAGACAGATAAAAATTGAATTAGTAAGAAAGCATGACAACTATAAATAAAGATCTGTTTCTATGTTATGATGTTTTGATCAAAAAATTCATCAAATTGAAAATAAAATGAAACACAGATGACAGATGAGGCTTTTAAAATGTCTACGTGATGTATGTCAATATTTAACAGAAAAATAGAACTAGCCTTTAATAACTATAATAACAGTTATAACAATAAAATAACGAAACAATAATAGTAATAAATCAGTCTCCATACAACGAAAGTATCGACATACAACAACTCATTATTATGTACGTCGATACTTCACCACAAATAAAATATTCGTATTCCTATACCTATAAACTTCTAGAACGTTATACTACTCCAGTTTGAACGAAAAAATTTCAATTTTGACCAAATTACCCCTTATTTATCGCCTACCCCCTGAAGCGAGCTCATCCGAAAACAATTCGAAATTTTTCCTTGTCGGGTGTTAACTGGATACCAAATTTGAAGATGATATCTCAATTCGTTAGAATTACTGCACCTACTAACAGACAGACGTACAGGCGTTAACACCGAGATATAAGGACTCGGTACTCGGGCGTGACGTCACCACAGGCAGGTATCGCGCTAGCCTGCTAGACCATATGAAGCGCTCCGTCTATCATGAGTTTTACGTTGCTTTAGCCTTAAAAGGCACTTATTCTGAAAACTTTTGAAGGGCTTCTGGTTGAAAGAATGTGCCAGTCGTCAACTGAGCCCTTCATCGCACCCCATTCGATTTTATTATAGAAAAACGAAGTTTCAAAGCAAAAACCATTATAAAAAGAATACGGTCTATTTGGTAAAAGTCATTAATTTACGGCTTTTAGATGGCTTGGCCAACCGATCATTAGATTTTCCACAATAATTTTTAAGAAGAGTATTTACTGTGCAGGTTATGACAATTTTTGCTATATGTACAATTGGATTAATATTACATTTATGATCGACAGACAGGTACCCGTTATCTGAAAGAAATTTTTTAATATAGTGGCTTAGAAATGTACGTCTATTATGAACTGTTAAGAAAGTTTCCTCAAATTAATCCAAAATTTTGTTAAATATTATATACGCATAAGGCTCTTGAAAATCGTCATTTAAGCGTTTCCCTTTAAGAGGGGTTTTTACATTAACGATTTTCCACCATGTAACTATTATATTAATGAAGTCAGCAGTGTCTTTGGATTTATCAATTTTAGTTCCGAATTTTATTAAGGCCTGTTTTACAAAAGGATTGAAAACTTTAAGGGCCAATGAAACATTTTGCCTTTCTATATTAGTAGGAAACAGAGCTTTTATATTTAGAGAATAGCCAACCTTTAACATTTTATCGTGTTCTAATTGGTGAAGTGTTTTGAGGGATTGAAAAGCAGCTGCTTTTTCAACCCCACTATCAAAGTCAGGATACTATAGTGTTTGGTTTGGTTTTGCATTGAGCCAGTTATTTCGGATACATTTGAGCAAGTGTACAGAGTCGAATAAATAAAAAAGAGGGCGTGTTTTATCTGTAGGGTGAGGATAAACAATACTTAAGCATCTCTTATCAGAAAAATTACTCATTGTTTTACTGTTTATAGCATTATTGTCACTAATAACGCAAAATACCTTGTATCCAATTTCCTCCAACTTAGTTATTACTTCCTTAATTAATGAAAAAAAGCAGAAGGTGGTCAATTTTGGAGGTAGGACTGATATTCACAACTTCTTTTACGCTTGACATAATACTAGATATCATAAACACAAAATCTGAATTTGCTAAACAAGCAGAATTATAAGCAGAACCAACTATATTTCCTGCTTTATAATCCAGAAATGGTTTAATATGGATTTCGTCCATCAATAATATAATATATTTTTCACGGTCCGATAATAACTTAAATAGGTTTCTCGCATAGTTAAAGCACATATTTCTGGATTCTGGATGTGGTAATATAAGAACGCCAAAATGTCTCAAGTACCTGTAAGCATGAGGACTTATTGTTACAAGGTTCGAGGCTAAAATCATAGTATTATTTGAATAACGATATCTTGCCTTGTTTTATGTATGAAGTTTTATTTGCTCGGATATAAAAGCTAAAGCATTTTTTTTATATACTGTCGTCCTCCTCATATGAAATATTTGCCACCAATTAATCTAATAAGTTTGAAATGTGTTTTAAACCACTTTTATTTTCATCGCATTTTTCAGTATAATTTTGTTCAGAGTTGTTATCAATATTATATAACAAATCTTTGACTTCATTTATATTATCAGAAGTAAATGGGGTCGTTAAACCAGGTTTAATGTCATTTCGGGCAATTTGTATTTCGCAGCCACGCAAAAATTTTTCAACTTCTAAGTCAGTAATTTATTATTACAGAATATGTTATTACAGGCGCAGGAGAATATTTTAATTTAAACAATGTAACTCTTTGATCGTCACAAATTTTATACCAACCTTCGGGTAGATGAAACAAGTTTAAAACTGCAAGAAACTCTTTAAAATTAGTGTACATAAATTATTTTTGCAAAGATTCAAATTCTACTTTACTATTTCTAATTGCCTCGGCAAAATTCTCATTTTCCAGTTCTTGGACTTTTTCAACGCGACTTCGGCGCAATTGAACAGTTTTTGATAAATAAGAAGGGCAATTGGGGAGTTGTGAGGGTACAGCATTACGTTTCAGTCCATGAATTTTTAAATTTAAGGTTATGGCCAGACCGGTTTGTGAATCCGTTGCAATAGAACAATTTATTATATTTTCTTTAACAAAATGCAACTTACAGACTCTGGACTTCGTTGGCGAAAAATTCTGCCGGTGAATAGCTGTAACCCATTTAGCAGACATGGCGACGTCCGTTGGTAAACGAAACAAGTGTACCTTCCGTCCATTTTTATAATTTCCGCAACATCGCGGCATACAACACGAATATGGCATTGTGAATATACAGGTAATACTGCTAAAACGCACCACAACACAAAAATATCACACAAATTCTCACTATCTCCAGGAAAAACGAAGAAAACACACGAAATATAAACAAAACAACACCTTGACACGGCATACAAGCGGGAATACCTCGCTGAGCTTACGTCACGCGATCATTACGTCAGAGAGCCGGGTCCTTATATCTAGGTGTTGTTGGTACAGGCCGAGAGACCGGCCGACCGACGGACCGACAGGCAAAAACATTTTCGTTCGACAATCAATTTCTCTAAATATTTTGAGACTTTTTACGTCGTTTTAGCATAAAATTCCAAATTTATGTCACGGAGTGTCAGTCTGTACGTTATGGTAACGTATAGGATACGGACTTGCAGAAAAACTTAATTCAAAAACCAATCCTACCAAATGTTATTCAAATAAACAAATAAAGCCATAAACTGTCCTTGGAATTGCGCTCTGCGGGTTCTGAACATAAGACGTTGAAAGGCGACAGGCAGCTCGCATATTGTTTGATAACATTTGAAGTTCACTAAGAGAACATGGATGTTATCAAATTAATAACACCAAAAGAAATAAAAGATATGGGAGAACAGACAAAAACAAAGAAACTGTGGTGTTTTCATTAGCTGTAGCGACTCTCCATATTCCTAGTGAGCAAATTACATATCAGAGCAGTAGATTGCATTATATTTCGATGGAAAATGAAATAATATAAGGCGTGTTCGAAAAAAAAAAAGAAAATTTGTTTCACCGTCGACTCTGGGGGCAGCCTGTGAGTGTAAAAATAATTTTTTAGGATGTAGCTCAAGACACCCTATAATTAGCGTATACAATTCTTTCTAGTATCTTGTATAATAATGTATATATTGACCTTAATTAATTTTTCCAGAAAATTCGCTAAAAATTATATACCATTAAACGGTAAACTCTATAACTATAACTACTGCCAAAGCATCAGCGGTGGGGTCTATTTGAAATGAATTTTCCGGGAATATTTTGGTAAAATGAAGGGCAATGACGGTTTAAGCTGAAATTTCAGGGTTTGCAAAACACTCATCTTACGACATTTTCTGCACATAACCCGTACTTCTTTCAGGTTTTTTGCCTAAATGTTGCCAATTTTGACGTTTTAAATCGCGACTTTGACGTTTTAAGGAAAACCCCAATTTTGTTTTCTTCAAATGCCTAACATTTTTTGTCCTTTAACTTACAGATCCAAATTTTGGTACATTGTCGAGTTATTTAAGTAAAACCCGCGTACCGAATTTGAATTCCATTCGTTATTTGCGGAGATATAAAATTTTTTCGAAGGACAACACAAAATTTTCTGAGAAAAACCGGGTGATTTTCTGGCTAACAAACTTATCCAAGCCACTTGCACAGGGAAGGTACCCAATTTAATCAAAATCGATCCATTATTTTTTGAGTTATCGGTGTGATGTATATATATATATAAATATATATATATATATATATATATATATATATATATATATATATATATATATAAATATATATGAATATATATATATATATATATATATATATATATATATATATATATATATATATATATATATACATATACATATACATATACATACAGGGCTTTCATTAATTCGCGAACCCCACGTGACCGGATTCTGTCTCTCTTTTAGTGGGATATTATTTTATGAGTTGGCAGTTCAAAAAGTAACCAAGGATACTAAATCAATTGACAATTGACAGTTCAATCCATTGGCGCTCAATTCCTTTTGACGGTTATTTTGTATGTATATTGTGCATTTTCCAAGTTCGACCAGTGTTTACCTTCTTCAAATAGCTTTTATCTGTTGGACAATAAAAATAAACAGTTTTTATCAAAACTTAGCATTTTCATTCGTTTCATTACGTAAATTAAAAGTGTAGGTATGTTAAGGTTATGTTGTTGACGATATTCAACATCGCATGGAACGAAGCCCTACCAAATCTGTTCGTCGGTTATCTGCCCAAACAGGTACATATTTGTTCAACGTTACACAATACACATTCCTAAAACCGTAAATTAGAAGTTTAAATAATCGGACATTACAAAATTTTGATATCTATACAAAATAAAAGTAATATTTTATTGTTTTTAATTTATTTTTTTAACAAGCAATAACAGTAAACCATACATGAATAGACTTGCTGTTCAAAATACTAAATAATAAATACATTTAAGACACTTACTGTTTCACCTTATTATAATTTTTATATTTTTTATAAAACGCCAAAGGAAATATGAGACAACACTGGCATCTTAGGGATTTCATTAATTCAGGTTGTACAACCGTGTATGCCGAGTTGCCTGACTTAAGCGGTCACGTGGGGTTCGGGAATTAATGAAAGCCCTGTCAAAAAGCTAACCAGGTACGATCCATACAGAATCAAAATCATGAATTAATGTATATTTACTGTAAGGCGAGAGCTAACAAAAGCATAAACATCGTCATTTTTAGTAGTGAATTTTCTAACCGCGACTCTTAGATGTTGAAAAAAATTCTTCAATATATATATATATATATATATATATATATATATATATATATATATATATATATATATATATATATATATATTGGAGAATTTTTTTCAACAGCATAAACATCGTCATTTTTAGTGAATTTTCTAACCGCGACTCTTGGATGTTGAAAAAAATTCTTCAATATATATATATATATATATATATATATATATATATATATATATATATATATATATAAGAGTCGCGGTTAGAAAATTCACTAAAAATGACGATGTTTATGCTTTTGTTAGCTCTCGCCTTACAGTAAATATACTTTAATTCATGATTTTGATTCTGTATGGATCGTACCTGGTTAGCTTTTTGACTTAGAATAACGTATCTGTCAATTTAGAGTGCAGTCTTGGACCTAACTCGTTTTCGCCAAAATTCGGCTTAGTCAGTTTTAGCTTGAGCGTATCAATTAGAAACTATTCTCTCATTTATGGTTCTTTCGTTTAATTGCTGCATACTTTATAAACTGCTCGTTCACATTTTTCATCACAGGTATCATCAAAAATTCTTAAATGCGTTGTGTAGAAGCGTATTAATAAATGCACCCGTACTTGTTCTCCCGTATTTTTCAAAAGAATTTAGTCTTACAACAGATGCATCAAATGTTGCCAACACCGGCATATTCAGCCAAGGAAAGCATATGAAAGTAGAACATTAAATGAAAGAATTTAGGTACAGCACCATCGAAAAGGAACTATTAGCAATAGTTTGCGCTACTAATTATTTTAGACCTTATTTATATGGTCGGAATTTTACTATTTATACAGATCATGAACCACTAAAATGGTTTTTTTCTTTGAAACAACCACACTCCAAGCTAATAAGATGGAGATTAGAATTAGAGGAATGCGATTTTAAAAGTGAATACAAAAAGGGTATATAAAACTGTGCAGCGGACGCACTTTCTCGTGTAGAAATAAACCCCATTGACATAGACAACCAATCTATGATAAACAATGTAGACAGAGACAAATGGGAAAATGACAACGCGATAATAATAAAAGACAGACGAAACCGAAAAATCTAATGTAGATTCGTACACAGCACCGGGAAAAGCCATTTTAAAAGGATACATTTTTAATAATAAAAGCAACAAAATTTTCTTTAGAAATACAAAAAATCCGGAAATATTCTCAGTTGGAAAGGACAAAGAAATTACATCCATGCTAGTTTAAATTTAAATAAACTAGATCGGATAGAGAATTTTATTTAATAATATTGTTTACCTCAGAGAAAATATTACTGGCTTTATAAATGGTAGAGATGACGTAAAACGCCAGTGAGATGCTTACGAAAGTATATATATCGTTGGAAATTTGAACAGAAATGTTTCGCTGAGTAGGTCCAATTCTATGTAGTCCATTGTCCGAACTGTTATCTTAATGATCAGTGTGTCCTTCATAGAAGGAATATTTGATAACGACACACAGCATAACAAAAGTAGGTATGCAGCTTTAACTACATTCAACTACAGGGATTTAAGACTCAACAGCGTGGGGGTCTGTCTGTATACCTTCGTAGGGGATGCTGCCGGCAACTGTTTGGCAACTAACAAATTAATAGTAGTTCTAGTCTTTATTCGCTTAGTTTATTCGTCGACAGGTCTAAAAACTGTGTTGTAATGAATTCGGTTCTCCAAATTGTACTTATTGTATTAACTTACTATTTACAAACCGAATTCGTTTTGCGTTTATAGGAAAAATCCTGGACGCAGCAGGTGCGTTATTGTAGTGAATTTTCATAGAAATGATCTGGCAAAACATATTTTATTATAACTTTTTTTCATTGTAACATAGAAATCTATATTTTGGTATATAGTTTTCCTTTTATATCCTTAACCTACCTACAAAATTTAGTTATCATACCTGTTTTATTTTTTGAGATAAAAAGTTTTTTCGAATGAAAACTCAAAATTTTTCAGGAAAACATCGTTCCATTTTTCTGATTAACGAACCTATCTAAGCCATGTACAAAGGAAAGGTACCTGCCAAATTTTATCGAAATCGACCTATTTTTTTTTGAGTTATCGGTGTGATATAAAAATTGAGACTGACCCCGGATATGGGTTCTAGGGGTCCTAGTTTGCGCTCATTTGCAAAAATTTTTTCAAAATTAAAAAGTCGGGATCTCCCCATTAGTGATTTTTTTTCTACGAAAATTCACTAATATGCTTTAAAATCACACACTCATAGGCAGACGACTAAAATATGTTGGCTACTTGACGATCTATCATTAACTACGGATGATATTTTACCACATTACCCAGGTAAATTTGAAATAATAAAATAATATTAACAGTTGCGCTACAAAATAAATGAAAACGACAATATTTTCAATTAAACTGTGGTGTGGTATAATTAAAGCAGTGGCTGCTCCATTCTCGTGTGATAGCATTTTAAATGGAGAAACGTATTAAACATGTTTACAAGAAGACAGCGAAAATATAATAGACAATTTTCCACTGCACACAAGTGAACAAATTAAATTTTTCCAACGTGGTGCACCTGCGCCCAATAACTGACGCTTTGTTTTAGTACATCTAAAACAAATTATAAATTTCGAGACGCAGCAAATTCGTTGTAGTAGCGAATTTTCATGCACACAATTATTATATGGCATATTAGTAGAGTTAATACACTAAACTTACACAGATCTTGAAAAACGATTTTAGAGGTCCTAGTACGCGCACATTTGAAAAATTATTTCTATTAAAAAATTATCTCTATTATCAAAAAAAGTCTTGCGTTCTAACTCCTTTTGACAAAAATGCCCAAAGCTCAATTTTCTATGAAGCTGAAGAACTAAATTTTGCTATATCTGTAGATAGTGTAAGTCTCTTTAAAAGAAACTTGTATTACAAATTTCATTAGAGTTATACAGATGATTTCCAGAAGGAAACTCAATTCATATTTATAAAAGTAAAGCATCTGCCAAATTATAAACGTAACAGTTATTTTTCGTTATTAATCGCCTGTAAGATTTCATTTTAGTCAACCTAATCAAAACGGTTTTTTCAAATATCAACAATAACAAAATCATAATTTCAGACACAAAGTAACAAACTTATTTAGGCAAACGACAAATATGAGATCTTTTTCAAAATGTATTAAATCTGTGCACTATTGTTTTTCCAAATGTCAAAATAAAACATAAAAAAAACTCTAGACGCAGCAAGTGCGTTATGGTAGTGAATTTTCATAAAAATATTTTTAATAACAAATATGTGTGTTTTTTTAAGAAAGCAGGCATCAAATTTGGTTACCAGTATAACCTATATAGTAAAAACAATGTGCCATGTTTCATCAAGATAACTTTATTGTGTGAAAATGTACTAAAATTTCCCAAAGTAAACTTAAAGTGTTCCCGAAAAAACACGTTTCTTGGTCAACCTTATAGGTTAATAGCAAATTGAGCTGTTTAAATATGAAACATTTGATCAAAATTTGCTACCATAACGCACTTGCTGCGTCCAGAATTTCTTTTCTTACAAACATGCATTATATTTCGATGGAAAATACAAAAATGCAATAGCATAAGGCGTGTTTGATTAAAAAAAAGGAAATTTGTATCACCAACGACTTATGGCCCACCCTGTGATTGTAGAAATATTATTTTAAGATGTAGCTCAAGACACCCTATAATTAATATATACAAAAATTTTTCATATCTTATATAATAACGGATATATTGAGCTTTATTGATTTTTTACGCAAATTCGACAAAAATTATATATCATTAAACGATAAACTCTATAGCTAAGGCTACTGCCAAGCATCAGAGAAAGGGTCTATTTGAAATGAATTTTCTGGAAACATTTTAGTAAAATGAAGGACAATGACGGTTGAAACTAAGACTTCAGGGTTTGTAAAATATTCTTCTTGAGACATTTTATTTCTATAGCCCGTATTAGATTCAAGTTATTTGCCTAAATGTTGCCAATTTTGACATTTTAAATCGCCACTTTGACGTTTTGAAGAAAACCCCAATTTATTTTTCTTTAAATGCCTATAACTTTTTTGTCTTTTAAACTACATAGCTAAATTTTGGTAGGTCACTTACCTATAAGGATGTAGAGTTGTGTACCAAATTTGGTTGCCCTTACTTTGTTAATTCCGGAGATATAAATTTTTTTCGAAAGAAAACACAAAATTTTCCGGGAAAACCTGAGCAGATTTTTCTGGCTAACGAACTTATCCAAGCCATTTGCAAAAGGAATTTTTTCACCAAATTTAATCAAAATCGGCCTATTATTTTTTGAGTTATCGGTGTGATACATATATATATATATATATATATATATATATATATATATATATATATATATATATATATATATATATATATATAAACATATAAAAATTGAAACTGACCCCGGATATGTTTTCTGGGGGGCCTAATTAGCGCTCATTTGAAGACATTTTTTCAAAATTCAAAAGTCGGGATCTCCTCATTAGTGATTTTTTTTAAAAAGAAAATTCACTAAAACCATACTTTCTGTGAGCTGGATTCGATCGCGTAACCTGTTGCTTAGGAGGCAAACGCGGAGCCCCTTGCAACAACTAGGCATACATCAAGTAGAGTTTTATTTGCGTGATACTTTAGATCATCGGCTTCATGCCCGGGATATTATATTTATTAACTGTCAAAGTAAAATGTCATTTTTGGTCTCGTACAAAATTTACAATTTCGGCGAAAATATGGGTAGTTGAGAAAGGTTTGCAGTTGGAAAAGTATTATGGAGTGATTGGTATTAATTATAAATGGAGGTATCAGGTGAATCATTAGAAGAACGAAGTGGAACAGGAAATAAATTTTTTGGAATGTCAAAATTTTAAGGTTGTTAAATTTGGAGTGTTGTCAAGCAGTTTTGGATGCAACTATGTATAAAATTATGTTAATATTCACCACAAGTCTTAGACTTATTGAATAAACATGTTGTATAATTTTAAGCAATAAAGGTAAAGGTAAAGGTAAAGTATACAGAATTAATTTATTACAGAATTAGTAGAATTACCATGCAAACACATCCCACGACTGTTTCCGTTCTATATGACGTCTTATGTTTAAGTTTAAAAACAAAATAACCTATTTTAGTATCATTTTTATAGAGACTTGGCTTGATTTTGTTTAAATTTCTGCTATATTATGCGACAGCATAATGTATCTGTGCTGCGCCAAAACTGTGTTTGAGGTCGTTAATGAAGCTACAAACGTGTATTTTTATAATTGATTGAATCCCCCAGCTAAATAACAATCACGTGACAAATTTTTAATTTTATGTCGTCTGATTTTCCATAAGTGCGGCCGAGATTTCACGATTGTTGGTTCGGGTAGTATGTTTTCTGTCTGGTATATATTTAGTCTGGTTACCTTTGATGAATGGTTTATACCTGTTGTATGAATTAATCTACGCGTGGCAGTTAACTACTATGTCGGTCAGGCATTGGACTTTAACCACTAAGTCGTTTCAACGCATGTCTTGGGGATTTTATTTTTAATTTCGAAAAAATTCAAAATATTTTGTACCAAATTACCTTAAATTCACAACATAGATTTGTTTGCACTATTCATAGCCACATGTAAAGTCTCACTTCAGCTAATCTGATACTTACAAAAATAAAGCGTTTTCAAAGTGTTTTCCCCGATTCTCCACAGGAAAAACTTGAGCACAAAGGCTGATTAACGAACTCGACCTCGGTTTTCGTCCAAGGAATATTTTTTCCAAATTTGATTGAAATCAGTTTAGTATTTTTTGTGTTAGCTCGGATACATACATACAAACATACATACATACATACATATATATATATATATATATATATATATATATATATATATATATATATATATATATATATATATATATAAGCATATAAAAATTTTAACGGATCTTGGTCTTGGGTTCTAGACACCCAAATTCGCGCTCATCTGAGGACATTTTTTCAAAAGCTTTTCATCGTGACATCCTTATTATCGAATTTTTCTTAACGAAAATTCGCTAAACGTATCTTGCCAAAAAATACGTTATGCTCAATCTAGATTAATCTGTACGAGACAAAGTCATATAAACATTAAATTACCGACAATACCTTAGAAAATGTCACGAGAGAAGAATATAAAAATACTCGCTCACATTATTATTATGATTGTATTACGAATCATTTGTAACACGTAAAAGCACTTACAAAAATTGCCCACTCTCTATAAAGCTTTCTTTTATGAAATAAATAAATTCCTTAAATTTTTTACATTATGTCTGCGTGATTGTGCGTGCACGTATGTCTTGTGTTTGGCTGTGTGTTATTACAGATTATGCGATAATGCTCACGCATGTTGCGCTTACGTCTAGTACAAAGTAAATCCCCCAATACGACACAAGAGATTACATCTGATCACGTCATATTTAAAGATAAAGCACCACATTTCACTTAATCTCAAATACTGAATTGAATAATGGGGTTGACACACTCTTTGAAGTATATATTTCTATTAGCCCAATTATTGAGATTACATCAGTTTAAAACAGGAAGCTATACAGTGGCCAAAAGCGTAAGTTTGATTGTATCTGGTTATATTATTTTTACAAAAAGTGTGTCTTAAATTCGCCTCTGTATTTCATTTAATAGTAATAATATTTATTTGGCTTAACAAAGATACATGGCGTGTTAGTTAAAAATATATGTACACACGAAAAATTATCTAAGATATACGAAATACAATTGTAAGAAACACTACGGAAACGATAAGGAACAAATAACCAACAAATTAATTCATGTATAAATACATGCAACTTTATTTGCGTTAACGACGGTCTATTTCCGCGATATAACTTTCGGGTTAACACTGTCTATTGTCTTACGCTGTATCGCTTTGCATTATAATAGGCTATTGTTCCCGGTGCTGGTATCTCGCGACTATGGTCAATCACCGACGCCGGGGATCAGTTTCACCTCACTATCCCGTGAAGTTTGCCAAACCGCTGCCTTTCTTTAAGGAAGATAGATATCTTTAACGTGTCTAACTTCGCATGGACACGGGACCGATGGCTTTACGCCCCCTCCAAAGGACGGAACGTGCAGATATTCGGTTCAGGTTAATCTGTTGCATTTCCCGGTCACCTTTTGAAAACAACTTTGTCCAGCACTTCGACTACCTTTCTGAAAAAACAGACCATCGGATTTCTGAATATCCTTCCTCCGACGTCACTATTCGTGGTCACTTCAATGTCCATAATAAGGAATGGCTAAGATCTTCAAAAACGGATTCACAAGGGGAGCAGCGGAGGCCTTTGCAGTCAGCAATTCTTTAGCCAATATGGTTCAGCAACCTACTTACTTTCCTCGCATCCCAACACAAAGTTCAAATCTGAATGCTATAAGGTATCAGACACCGCCCCCCTTGGTCGCTCAGAACACTGCATGGTCACTGTTTCCTGCGCAATGCAACCCCAGGTCATCACACCCATCTATCGTTTGGCACTACAACTCCGCGAACTGAGACGAAATGCGGGATTACATTTCCTCATTCCCATGGGCGTCTCTCTGCTTCTCTCATCCAGACCCCTTTGGTATCTAACAAAAGGTCACCGAAACTATCCAAGTTGCCATAGAATTATTTGTTCCACGCGCACAGAAAACCTCTTCAGCCGATCAAAAGCCCTGGTTCTCTAACTACTGTGACAAGGCCAGAGTTGAAAAGGTCAAAGCTCACAAAACTCGTCAAGCATTTAACGACGCAAGAAACCGCTATGTCCGCATTTTTTCGGATGCAAAAAACTCGCTTAATAACCAAATCAAAAACAAAGTCCTCTCAAGCTCCAACGGCAGCAAACTCTTCTGGACTCTTGCTAAATCTACTGAAAATTATTTCTGCACGAGCACATTTCCAACCTCTTGTTTCAGTGGATGAAATTGTTTCTACCGCCCTGGACAAGGCTAATTTGCCTCGTTGTTCGCCGGCAATTCGACTCTCAACCCACCTCCAAATTTTCAACCACCAACAGTCCCCAATGTCGCGCCTAAATTGACGGATATCATTTTCAAAACTGAAAGCGTACGAAAGATGCTCTCTTCTCTTAATACCAGGAAAGCCTATGGGCTTGACGAGATCCCAGCAATTGTTATCAAAAAATGCGCACCAGAACTTGCTCCTGTCCTGACTCGTCTGTTTCAGACATCTTACAATAGAGGCATATTCCCTAGTAACTGGAAAACTGCTCGAGTACAACTCCTCACCAAGAAAGGATCCAAAGCGCGTCCTAGTAACTACATGCCTATATTTCTCCTTTCTGTCGTCTCTAAAATGATGGAAAAGTATATAAACACCGAATTACTATAATTTCTTGAAAAACACAGTCTAATTCACGAGAGGCAGTATGGATTCCGTCAGCGCAGGTCAACTGCAGACCTCCTTTCCTTTATCATCTGTTCTTGGAGCAAGTCTACGGAACTACACGGTGAATCCCAGATTGTCGCTCTAGCACGTAGCGCTGCGTAATAAACGTCCGGCCTATGGCCTACCACCAAAACTCTGTACGTGGATAGCAAATTTACTCTCCAACCGGAGCATTCCTGTTGTCGTGGAAGGCCATTCCTCTAAACTGTATCTAGTTAATGCAGGAATTTCTCAAGGTTCAGTTTTAGCCCCTACTTTGTTTCTTCTCAACATCAATGATCTCCTCTCTAGCACATCCAACCCAGTTCACAGTTACGCGGACGACAGCACCCTCCAGTCAAATATACAATATTCTAAGCCTGTCTTTTAGCCAAATTAGATGAGGATGGCAGATTCATGGAGGATTCTGTCTCCGTGGATCTCCAAAAATATTATCCTGGGGAAGTAGAAATCTTGTACAATTCAACCCCACCAAATCTAAGTCTTGCTTTGTATCTCATAAGAGATACACCAGCCCTAGACCCATCACAACGAACAACCAAGTTATTCAAAGTAATGAGTCCTTTTCACTTGTTGGTTTTTCTGTGGATCGAAATCTCAATTGGCACAAACATGTCACATCAATTGCAGAATCGGCTGCTATGAAATTAGGTTTCCTCTTCCGCGCTCGCAAATACTTTTCACCAGCTAATTTCTATACTTTATATACTTCACAAATAAGACTAAACTTCGAATACTGCTCCCACATCTGGGGTGCTGCTGCCGCTTCTATACTCGCTATCCTGGACTCCATTCAGAAGAGAGCCATACGTCTCATCGGTGACCCTATCCTCACCCAAAGGATGCCATCCATTGCTCACCAACGTGCCGTTGTTGACCTCTCTCTCTCACTCTCTTTTATAGATATCTGCACGGGCACTGCTCAGAGGAGATTTCTTTCATAGTTCCTCCACCTGCTGCCCCCAACAGATATACCAGGGGAACAGAGCGAATGCACCCTTTTACTGTCCAGGTCACAAGACATAGAACATCTTGTTATGCCTGCTTTTTTGTCCCAAGGACTTCCAAGTTGTGGAATTCCTTGCCGGACATGTTTTCCTCCTCCGAACCCCCAAACCTTCAAGTCCAGAATTAACAAGTTGCCTCTTTCCTCCTTGTCGACACCCACGGTACGATAGTATTTAGGCTGTAAGCCCTCGTGGTGTGTTGTCGAAACATATAAAAAAATGTATCGGACACCCCTGGTTTCTATTTAAAAATTTGGAGGTTGCAATTGTGACTCGAAGGGGGTTGAAAATGTAGGCGTAAGGTTTTCACGTTGCAGGATGTCATTTTCAAATACAAATTTAACATGTTTCGGGATTTTTTATAAACACACACATTAATTGAGATATTGAATTTATTTCATTTGGCTCTTCCACACTGTATAACTGCGTAAGAGTATCTCGAAAATCAGGCTCTTTCTATCGATGTTGTGGTTATTTTCGTCAACATGGCATTTGAATATAATCTTGTGAAAAATTTCCTTGACAAAGACACTAAGAAACCACCTTTAAACTATCTATTGCATCCCAGGTTTCCAGGAGAGGCATCGACATTTTTTGGACCTTTAAATTGGCACTGTAACACAGGATATTTCTTATAATATACACCCGCAGACCGACTTGTCTGTTAATGCAGTACAAAGTATCTGTAAAGCACTGTGCTTGAGAAATCTGAACTACATAAAGCACATAATCTGTAAGAGAAGTGTGTATCGACAATTGTAGACTATCGCCGATTACAAGGCTTAAAATGCAATATACAAGAGACCCGAAATAATATATGAGGTGCAGTGAAGATATTACATTGATGAAACGGCCCTTTTGAGAATAAAAGATGTGAGAACGCGCACTTAGAGGAGATATGGTTCAGCAACCTACTTACTTTCCTCGCATCCCAACACACAGCTCAAATCCCTTGGATCTCCTTCTTACTACAACACCTGAATGCTATAAGACATCAGTTGCCACTCCCCTGGGTCGCTCAAACCAGGGCATGGTCACCGCTTCCTGCGCAATGCAACCCGAGGTCACACAGTCATCACACCCACGTATCGTTTGGCTAACTTTTCCTCATTTCCATGGACGTCTGTCTGCTTCTCTCATCCAGACCCTTCTAATATCTCACAAAACATCACCGAAATCATCCAAGCTGGCATGTAATTACTTATTCCATGTACACGGAAGACCTCTTCAGCCACTCAAAATCCCTGGTTCTCTAAATCCTGTGACAAGGCCAGACTTGAAAAGGTTAAAGCTCACAAACCGCTTCTACACAATCACAGTCAAGAAAACCGTCAAGCATTTAACGACGCAAGAAACCGCTATGTCCGCATTTTTTCTGAGGCCAAAAAGTCGTTTAATACCCACATCAAAAACAAAGTCATCTCAAGCTCCAACGGCAGCAAACCCTTCTGGTCTCTTGCTAAATCTATTTAAAATTATTTCTGCAAGAGCACGTCCCACCTCTTGTTTCAGGGGATGAAATTGTTTCTACCCCCCTGGGCAAGGCTAAACATTTTGCCTCGTTGTTCGCCGGGAATTCGACTCTTAACCCACCTCCAAATGTTCAACCACCAAGAGTCCCCAATGTCGCGCCTAAAATGACAGATATCATTTTCAAAACTGAAAAGGTACGAAAGATGCTCGCTTCTCTTAATACCAGGAAAGCCTCTGGGCTCGACGAGATTCCAGCAATTGTTCTCAAAAAATGCGCACCAGAACTTGCTCCTGTCATGACTCGTCTCTTTCAGACATCATACAATAGAGGCATATTCTAGTAACTGCAAAACTGCTCGAGTACAACCCGTCCCCAAAAAAGGATCCAAAACGTTTCCCACCAACTACATACCTATTTCTCTCCTTTCAGTCGTCTCTAAAATGATGGAAAAGTATATAAACACCGAATTACTAAAATTTCTTGAAAAACACAGTCTAATCCACGACAGGCAGTATGGATTCCGTCAGCTCAGATCAACTGCCGACCTCCTTTCCTTTATTACACGTTCTTGGAGCAAGTCTATGGAACTACACGGTGAATCCCAGATTGTCGCTCTAGACATATCCAAAGCATTCGACCAGGTCTGGCACCCAGCGCTGCTTAGTAAACTTCCGGCCTAAGGCCTACCACGAAAACTCTGTACCTGGATAGCAAATTTCCTCTCCAACCGGAGCATTTGTTGTCGTGGATGGCCATTCCTCTTAACTGTATCGAATTAATGCAGGAATTCCTCAAGGTTCAGCTTTAGCCCCTAATTTGTTTCTTCGCCACATCAATGACCTCATCTCTAGCACATCTAAAACAGTTCACAGTTACGTGGACGATAACACCTCTCTTACTCAAATATAAAATATTCTAAGCCTGTCTCTTGAGCCCAATTAGATGAGGATCGCAGATTTATGGAGGGTTCTGTCTCCGTGGATCTCCAAAAAATATTATAATCTATATACATACATATATATATATATATATATATATATATATATATATATATATATATATATATATATATATATATATATATATATATATATACATATATATATATATATATATATATATATATATATATATATATATATATATATATATATATACCTTATGTACTTCACAAATAAGGCCAACTCTCGAATACTGCTCCCACATCTGGGGTGCCTCTGCCGCTTTCACACTCGCTCTCCTGGACTCCATTCAGAAGAGAGCTATACGTCTCATCGGTGACCCTACCCTCATCCAAAGGCTGCCATCCCTTGCCCAGCGACGTGCCGTTGGTGACCTCTCTCTCTCTCTCTTTTATAGATATCTGTACGGACACTGCTCAGAGGAGCTTTCTTCCAAAGTTCCGTCACCTGCTGCCCACAACCGATCTACCAGGGGAACAGAGCGAACGCACTCTTTTACTGTCCAGGTCACCAGACATAGAACATATGGTTATGCCCGCCCTTTTGTCCCGAGGACTTCCATGTTGTGGAACATGTTGCCGGCACATGTTTTTCCTTCTCCTCCGAACCTCCAAACCTCCAAACCTTCAAGTCCAGAATCAACAAGTTAACCCTCTTTCCTACTTGTGGACATTCACGGTACGATAGTATTTAGGCTGCGAGTCCTCTTGGTGTGTTGTTAAAATAAAAAATAAAAAATCAGGCTCTTTCTATCATCTTTGCGGTTGTTTTCGTCAACACGGCATTTGAATATAATCTTGTGAATAGTTTTCTTAACAAAGACACTAAGAAAACGCCTATAAAATTTCCATTACATCCCACGTTTCCAGGAAAGGCACCGAAATTTTTTTGGACCTTTAAATTGGCACTGTAACACAGAATACTTCTTATAATATACACCCGCAGACCTCCTTGTCTGTTAGTGTAGTAGTGTAGTACAAAGTATCTGTAAAGCACTGTGCTTGAGAAATCTGAGCTACATAAAGCACATAATCTGTAAGAGAAGTGTATATCGACGATTGTAGACTATCGCCGATTACAAGGCACAAAATACAATATACAAGAGACCCGTAATAATAGATGAGGTGCAGTGAAGAGATTACATTGATGAAACGGCCCTTTTGAGAATAAAAGTTGCGAGAACTCGCACTTAGAGGAGAACGGCGTCACTGTAATTGTCCGGGCTTTGTCTGTCACAGTACGATTACTGTCACTCTTCCGGACTATTGCTGTAAACATTACCGTATTCGAACATTAAGCTTCTTTCGTAGCTCTAATCTAAGGTTAAAATGGTAAATTAAACCGCAAAACAGGTATAAATTCTCTTAAAACTAATTGGGTTTCCTTATCTGTACAAAACTAACAAATTCTGAACATTAATTTGCTTTAGTGGCTAGTGTAAAGTAATTGTGGCTTGGAAAAATACCACATTTGTAAATTTCACATCTAGCCGCTGATATTTATGTCCGCCAGGTCTTGTACAATGCAACTCAGGTTGTAATAGATGTGGGTCATTACTCTCCGCAAGTAAGATTGCATAAATGCAAATTTATTGAATGCAACCTGAGACTGATAAAAGAAGTTCGCGTGAAAGTTTTCTTTTAAGGTGATTTTATTCTAAAGTTACGTTCAAAAAATGTATGGCAGATCATAAGCAGCGCGTGTCTCATGTAAAGAATAAATTAAGCGTAAGCAAATTATTTTAGTGAATTTACGTAGAAAAAAAATTTAATGGGAGATTGTGCGACTTTCGAATTTTGAAAAACTTTCTTCAAATCAGCGCGAACTAGGCCCCCTAGAACACATAGCCAGGTTTAGTTTTACTTTTTATATGTTTATATATATATATATATATATATATATATATATATATATATATATATATATATATATATATATATATATATATATATATATATATATATATATATATATATGGTGGTACATTGAAAACGAAACTGACCAATTTGCGTCCAGAGTAATTTTTTTTTAAGAAACGCTGAAACACGTCGATTTTAATATTGAAGGGGGCATATTTTGACATAGAACTCAACTTTGTCACAACAACCCCTTAGGGCTGGTGATAACAACCCTTATATTTTAAATAGGGAACATGGGTCGAGTGTTACATCATTTGAAATCTCTTTCTTTTCTGAATTCAGCACATAAATTTTTTTGAAAGTTTTATCAACTCGCTTAAAAATTATTCACAGTTGAAATTGCAAGAACATATTTCATTCATTGTGATAAGAAATGCACTAATTAGTCAATTTTTCGTAAAAAAAAAACACTAAAAAACAAAACCAGAAGTTGAAAGATGTTTATTTAGTTAAGTAAGTGTTCAAATTGTTTACCACCAGCTTCCATACAAAAGTACAAATTTTGTTCGAAACGAGCTCTGACATTCCGGAGCATTTGTGTAGTTATTAGATGGTATTCTTCCAACAATGCGTCGTCGTAATTCTTCCAGAGACTCAGGTTCTGTTGCGTAAATTCTACTCTTTAAATGGACCCATAGAAATAAGTCTAAAGGAGTTAAATCCGGTGATCTAGGGGGCCACTCAATAGCACCTCTACGTCCAATCCATTGTCCTGGAAACTCTCTGTTCAAAAACTCCCTTGCACTTTGTGAAAAATGCGGAGGAACTCCATCTTCTTGAAACACTAACTGATTTTCTTGATAGCGATCATCATTTTCAACAATGTCAATTAGTAGAGGGTAAACGATATCTTCTAGTAACTCCAAATAGGTTTCGCCACTCACATTGCCATCAAGAAAAATTGGTCCGATTAAACGGTCTCCAAAAATGCCGGTCCAGACATTCACTTTCTGTGGAGTTTGAGTGTGGACTTCGTGAAAATTTCTTGGATTATTATCTGCCCAATAACGACAAATATCACGATTGACTGTAGAGTTTAATAAAAACGTACACTCGTCTGAAAACAGATATTGAACAGAAAATTCCCGTTATCAGCTATTCGTGCAGTCATAACTTCACGAAACTCCAGCCGCCGATCAAAATCATCTTCGTTCAGTTGTTGTACAAGATGAATTTTATACGGGTGAAATTTATGATGCTTGAATATTCTCTGAATAGTTCTTCTTTTTATGTTTGAAACAGTGGCCCATTTTGTCATGCTCAAAGTTGGGTCTGCAGCAATTTTACTTAATCGTCAATCTCAGTAGTCTCATTTCTAAGCGGAAATTCACGTTCAGGATCCTGTTTTTTTGTTGGCTACTGAACCACTTTGTCAAAACTTTGCGACTAACTCCAAAATGTATTTTCTGTTAAGATGTCTGTTCGGGTGTTCTACATCAAACAAATTTGCGGTACGGTTGGCACAGTCATCGTTTTTGAAAAAAAGAGTAGTTATTTCAACTCTTTCTTCTACAGAATACACCACTGTAAAATTAATTTTCGGTAGTACTATCAAGTATCAAACCGACCGATAAACTGAAATAATAAACCGCATTTCTCTCATTCCGACAAGAAGTGTTCTGATAGTCAATTTTTTGTTTACAAACCAACAAAACATTGACAATCAGCACATTTCTTATATGTGTAATGTATATGCGTTTATAACTTTAAAATATTAAATTTAACTCCTTCTGTCTACCCCATTGTGATTATACCTGTGAATCCGTGGTCCATCTTGTGTGTCTAGAAGTGGCCATGTTGTTTCAAGTGTCCCCGTTTATAACCCCTAGTAAATAGATTAAAAAAAAGTCTAAACAGCTCAAAAAAATATATCCCTCATATTTAAAACAAACAAAAACACATAAGTATTGTATGAAAAAATATAAAAACTAACACCAAATGTAAACTAATATCTCTGTTATATATGTATGTATATATGTGTATATGCGTATATATCAAAAGAAAAGTAGCATACAGATGGGATCCAAACCAAGAAGCCGGAAAAAATGTGCGAATGGTCTGACAACCGCAGTCATGAACGAAGACAACACACACAACACACTATATATATACATATATATATATATATATATATATATATATATATATATATATATATATATATATATATATATATATATATATAACATAAACTGATATCACAATCAGCCAATTGTTTTTTGAGTTATTGTAATATAAATATAGTATACTACGATAACTTAAATAATAATAGACCTACTGTAATTTTAATTTGGCGTTTTGTTAGGATAGTTGAAATGTAATAAACTTGACACACATCTAGCAGAGTTTATATGTAAACTCTTCGTATTTGCATTTTATTGGAAAAGGTTGTCGTCAGGGTTCAGAATATATTAAAATAAATTTCTGCATATGAAAGTTCAACAAGATACATGTTTCGTCATTATAATAGAGCTTGTAGTACAGGTATTCTCTTTTAAACAGATGAAAGAAATAATAAATCGTCCAAGAAATTCTCTGCGGTTTCCGCTGACTGCTGTTGGCATAATATCTGCTAGAAATATGAAAGTTATTTCGCGTGACTACTATAAAACAAGATTAATATTCATAACCTAAATTACAGAGAAAATCGTTAAAACCTGAACTTGATACGTATAATATAAACAAAGGTTTAAGAATGCTCAAAATATTTGTTTTTTTTTTTCGTTTATTTTTAAATCACACCTTTGATAAATGCATTTACATGTTTCCTACTCATTTTCAAACATGCATTAAACTCAATGCAGCTTAATTTAATCGAAAAGTAAGGTTTTTTTGTGAGTATTATTTTGCAGATATTTATTAGTCAAGTTCGTTGATAAAATTGACTATTGAAGAGATTCCGACTTTTCAACAAAAAAAAAATTTAATGACTGCAAATTAGGACGCATAGAATCAACATGTGGATCATCCGATTTAGTTATTGATTTAGTCATCAGAAATATTTCTTGTTTCTCCAAATCCGGTCTCTAGGTGTCCTAGACCTCTGCGTCTGTTGATATTTTGACTTCATTATTAGCTTCTTTTCAGTTGCACTCTTAGCTTTCTTTTGCAAGACCTTTCCCCTCTTTTCTTTTCGTTTTACAACATTCACCGGACAGGTAATAACTTTATTAATTGCGGGACCTCGTCGCTTAACAGCATCAACTTTAAAAATGCTATTCTATCTCGTATAAAGGAATACGAGTTTCAGTTAAAAGCGACCACTGAAATAGTATATCTGTGGGTAAAGGGGCACGCCGGAGTATCAGGAAATTAACTAGTAGACGATCTATCCAAGCAAGCAGCATTTCTGGAAAGCGATCTACAACACCGAAAAATCCCAAATACAGACTTTCAACTGGAAATTAAACAGCAATTAATTAAATACTGGTATATAGAATGGCACCATTATGTCAACTCAAGTTCAAACCACTATGCTCTTATACACAAACAACTTCCATTACATCTGGTCAAAGAAATTTCCAGAAACCGCTTATTCACTACAATATTAACAAGACTAAAGTCTAATCATGGAAGATTTCCAGCGCACCTGCATAAGATAGCTGTGACTGAAAGTCCTAATTGTGACTGCAACGAAAACAATATTGATGACTTAAATCATGTCATATTTTCATGCTCTAAGTATTCTGCACAGCGAACCAACATCATGCTAGCGTTGGAAAAATACACCAAACACCCTATGAATTTAACTCACCTTCTAAGTAGTCATAAAATTGAAGTCAATACAGATTTTTATATCCTTTTTTAGAAATATAAACTTAGATTTATAAAATCAAACCCTGTAAATAATAGTTATAAATAGTAAATATTTACCAGGCATCGTGTTACATTAGTTCTAGTTATATAGTAATGTAAGTATGTGAATATAGGTGCTCAATGGCCTATCTAGAGCTATGTAAATTAATTTTAAGTATCCTAATGTCTGTCCTATTGTTTTCCCCACCTGTCTGTGGCTTAGTCTTGTTTGTCTGTTAGCCTTGACGAGCCCCTAGGCGCCAGTGTCCTCGTTTTAATCCCCCACAAAAAAAAAATACAAAAAAGATACAAAAAAAAACTACAAAAAAAACCCAAAAAAAACCGATTCCTTAATAAGATATTAATTATATTAATATACGTAATTAATAGTTAATAACAAAGTATGTTTTTTTATTTACATTATATTTATGTACTATCAATCAGTAAAGCTATGGTCAAATAAGAGGCCCACTGAAAGACATTAAAAGACAAAGATAAATCCATATGATTGTAACCGCGAAATAAAACAAACAGAAATCTTCAAAAGTCTGTGGCCAATGGACTTAAGTTTCCGAGGTCATCTCAAACACGCCCTCACACACACACAGCATCAACTTGTTTTTTACTGCTGGAAGAGCCTGATTTATATCAAGTCCCTTTACTGGCGTTAGGTTATCGGTATCCTGGATAGCAACTGCACTGCAACTGGGTTGCGGTAATGTGATAGACACTTTTGTCATGGGGGCATTATCGACTGGTAGATGCTCTTGTTGTGGAACATCGATCCTCATTAAAGTGTCCTAAAAAATAAACCTATTAAAATTATATCGGTGGAGATTTATTACAATTATTACCTCCCAGTTTTCACAAGGTTCCTATCCAGTACTGATTGCGATCAAATCTGTTGGATCTTTTTCGGCCAAAAAAGCATAATCTGGTATGGCTTCTGGCAAGAATAAGATCAATACTGTAGCACAGAACCCATATATTGCATTTCTGGTGATTGGTGCCTTTTCCCAGGCTGCTGCCAGTAAGCCACCGAAATTTAGCCTGCTAATTCTTTGCTGTGGATTGCGCTTGACAAAATTGTTGCACGCCTCGTTGTAGTGTTTTTTAGAGATCCAAAATCTCCGATCTAAGGGCTGGAGGTTGTGAGTGGTATGGGAAGGTAGACATATCATTATTATTTCGTGTTCATCCGCGATTTTCAGAATTTCACATAAATTACAATGAGAGGTATGACCATCCAAAATCAAAAATACTTTTTTGGCGGGTTTTCTGAACAAAAAGTGTATTATAAGTCTGTTGAAGAATATCTATGCAATAAAATATGCAGATTTTGACCAATCCCAACTGCCGAGCCAGGTGGCATTCCGTTTGAAAATTCTGGTTTGATGTTTTCCCTTTAAGGTGCATTACGTGGATAAGAAACTGCTTTCGCCGTTGCAGCAGGCCACGACTTTGATCGATTCATTTTTTTCGCCAGAGGTTAGGGAAAAACGTTTTTGGAGCCTTTGGCAGCAATAAAGTTTCATGGTTTGTTATTCAAATGTAGCCCGTTCTCATCTACGTTGTATATGTTTCCAGGTTCGTCAAAGAGTATGTTTACTGACAATACTTTTGCCACAAAACGAAAATAATTGTAGACTGTCTCTCTGCACAGAGCAGTAGACCGTGCCAGATAAATTCTGTCAGCAGATGAAACAGGTGTACACAAGCATAGCCGGCTTTCCTTTCTTCTTCATTGGAGCGAAAAGCAAATGCCATGAAGCGAACATCAGTACAAGTAGGAGCGAATCAAAGTTTTTGGAGTTTTTAACCCGTTCCCCTTCATTGTCGTATCCCAAAGCCGAAGGAGGGCCTAGATAATTAATCTTTGCCAATTTTTCCGACGCTTTTCGTCAAAGTAATGTATCCCTGGGAATTTCAAATTTTCTAGGTGCTTCATTAACGGCAGCTGTACGGTTGTTTATGGCATCTACAGCAGTTCTAAACTGTTCTTCGGTCCAATTGCTTCTGGAGACACTTTGTTTGCATTTGTACTTCATTGGAGTGCTGCAAAAAAGAAAACTGCAATCAATAATTAATGCAGAATGGCACTTGTTAATCGGTTCATCTATCCCCAACAAAAGTGGTCCATCTCTCCCGTTCAAATGGAGAGACGGACCACTAAAAATCTAATTTGTATTTAGCCTTTTTATCTACTTGTTTGCAATCCCCACCTTTTACTTTCAACCGTAGAAATTTTATGACCAGGGCTCGGAATTATATGGAAACTTTTTAGGTCAAATATGCGCATATATATATATATATATATATATATATATATATATATATATATATATATATATATATGCAGGAAATTTGAAAAAATATGCACCAACTTGAACAAAATATGCACAAAAATATCGATATATGCAACGCATAAATAATCATATTATACCAATAAAACAAGTTTTTAAAGGTCTAAGCTGTACACTTTGACAATAAATACACTTTGAGAACACCCAAATCACCACAACACTTATTTCAAAAACCTTACGATCGTTTCGTTGACAAAGTCAGCATCTTCAGAGGAAGATACATTCAGAATTTATCTTCCTCCGAAGATGCTGACTTTGTCAACGAAACGATCGTAAGGTCTTTGAAATAAGTGTTGTGGTGATTTGGGTTTTCTCAAAGTGTACTTATTAGTGCTCATCACAGGTTCCACTTTTCACATAGGTCTAAGCTATTAATTTTATTCACAATCAATACCACATAGGACCCTAATTATATTGTTAATTAATTATTCATTAATATTATTATTGCAATTATTACTATTAACAGATATTATTAAGTGGCGCTCTAAATTATCTATTTTGAAAGATTGCATTCTCTCAGTTAGTAAGTTTTTATACGAAGAAAAACTTTGTTCTACGTCAACTGAGGTAATTGGAGCATATTACGGAACATAGTAGGGTCTACATTGTTTAAATCTTCTGAAAAATCTTCATCCAGAGTTTTTGCAATCTGCGTTAACTTGGTAAAACCCTCATTTTTTTGTAATTGTTTCTGATATTTTTTTTTGTAATTGGTTTTGCTTTATCGATAGTTTCTTTGAAATGCTCTATAATTTAACTGATTCAGTTAGCAAAATATTTTGCTGCTGAAATTTGTTTTAGTTTCTGTAACTCTTTTATAATTACTATTCATTAAACATAATTGCTGGCTCAATTTGGAGTCCTTTAAAATAATTTTTGCTTGTTTCGCTGACGCACCTGCTTCATCTGTTAGTTCAAGCATTACCTCCATGATTTCCCTAAAATGTTCGAAATAAAATAAGGAAGTCTCGATCCAGGTTCCCCATCGCGTGATTACAGGTCTAGGAGGTAATGGTACCCCAGGCAGAACTTCTCTATATCTTTGACCTCTTAAAGGAGCTTTGACGAACACTTGTTTCGTATTATTAATAAATTCATTAACTAACGGAAATTGCTGTCTAATTTCTTCTGCTACCCTGTTTAACCCGTGAGCCAGGCACGTACAATGAATTAAGTTGGGATAAAATATTTTTAAATAAATTCCAACTTTGACCATATATAAAACAGCATCGGTAAACAGTAATAAAATTTTATCAACTGGTACAGCATTTGGTAAAAACACGTTTGACGGACCCTCTCGAATAAATCTTGTTATAGTAATATTATTTGTTTTTTATAATTCTTTGACTGCAATTAAATAAGATCTAGATGAAGAACTTTCAGTTTAGATGCCTATCATTAAATTAGCAATATATCTACCACAAACATCTTGAGTTTCATCTACTACAACGTAACAACAATTATTTTTTATAAGACTTTTTAAAGTTTTTAAATAGCATTTTTCAACCACAGTTTTTCTCAAAGTACTTTTATCTGGTATAGACTGTTTACAATATTTTTCCAAAAATCCCTTGAAGACAGTGTTATTTAATTTATTCAGTGGAATGTTAGAAGCAACCGTTGCCTTGTATAAGTCAAATTTAATTTTATACTCTTCTGGTTTCTTTGTTTGGTTTCCCAAACATTCGCGTATTGATGCTTGGGATGTAATTTCTTTGATGCAGAGGTGTCTTACAGTGTTGGTCTATGAGATATTTCCTTGCGCTTGAAACCTATTCGAAAAGAAATCAATATTACTACAAGCATCTAATTTTTTTTTCGAATAAATAGAAATTTAGTATTGTTTTTATACAATATCCGTGAATTAAGTAATAAAAATAAAGAGGTATATTTTTAATTTGTATGTCAATAATTTTTTTAAGAACTGCAAGTTATTCTTTAATAGTGATGGGAAAAACGGTTATTTTCTGTTAACAGTTGAAGCCGTTAACGTTAATTAATAATAACCGTTGAAAATAACGGCTTCAGTTATTTTAAACTGGATAGTCGATCGATAGTATCCTACATTCCCAAAGCTGTGAGCGAGAGCGAGCACACTAGTATAAATACATTGTATTTTTACCCCGTTATTTCACGTAGTGTATAAATCTCAAATTTTGTCGATATGAAAAGGAAACAAAGAGTTAAGAAATTATAATAAGCGTGTCGTAAATCTTTTGCGACTCTGAAGTGAAACTTTTAGAAATCAGAAAGGAGTCTTATATTAGTATTTACTTAGATGTTTTAGGAATTATAAACTAGTCATTTCTAACAAATTTATTTTATGAGGAGTCTTTACGTAAATGTCAATGCCACAGCAAGAATCAATAAATATCATTATTTATCACGTCTTGGGACGTTAGACGTTAGAACTTTTATTGCTACACAGGGAGTGATTCTAAGAACTTCATAACATAACATAGCTCATAAAATTTCGGTAAAGAAATTTGCCTTTATTCTGTACATATGGTTTGTTATTACATTATGCTTTTATTCTTTCTTAGAAAGATCTCTATCTCTAGTTACATTTTCGGTTCACTGGTCATCTTTATCAGTCCACTTTTAAAAACTGTGCAAACAACAGCCAACAGTATAAAAAATTGAGTTTAAGTTTGAGTTTAAAAAAAAATTGGAAGATATATAGTATTAATTGTTTATTTACTTATTTTAATATTTGTTGTTTTAAAATTAGTTTCAAAAATTTCAAAGGGCTGTAACTTGGAGGAGAAGGGGTTTCAAGAAAAACTTAATAAAAAGACACCCCTTATTTTTCTCCAAAGAATCACCCTGTAAAATTTTTCGCATCAATTTGGAAACACCCTGTATATTCATTTAATTTTTTATATTTAAATGTATATAGATATTAAAAAATGTTGTATCATTATATTTTTTTATCAATTTGATAACTATTATCAGACAAACGAAAATGACGTGTTAACTGTTTTCTTAGGTAATGTATATAAATTTAAATAAATAAGTACTTTAATTTCACGTGAAATAACCCTATTTTGCGTTGTCTATAGTGAAAATAATAACAAGTTTTTACAGAAATTCATCTTTTCACCCAACATTTTTTATTATTAAATATTTGGCTTTACATACTAGTGGGAAACTGAACTGTTTCAAAAATAACAGCTTCTCAGTTTAACAGAATAACTCTGTGTAGTAGTGTCCGTATGCCGCATCCCCATCAACAAGCGGTTAAAGTTAAAATTAAAATTAAACCGTTTTATTGTACCGAAGATCGTACGTCCCTAAACCTGTGAGCGAGAGCGAGCACACTAGTATAAATAATAATGTTATGAAGTACAGTCCGCTCTATACTGTATAACCATACATATTTAGCATTCCCAATCTTAAGGCTATTCATCCCGTTAAATGGTTAAATAACAGTTGCCGATGAAAACCGATGTTTATTCATCGAACCTAGTTGCAGTAGAATTGAAACAGACACGACTCCGAATTCTAGTTTAGTGTAAAAAGCGTTACTTTTTAAGCTGTTATTTTTATAAATCCATAACTGGTGGTTACCGTTACGGCTCGGTAACCGTTTAAAAATAGCTGACAGTTAAATAACGACCCATCACTATTTTTTAATACTTTATTTAATTTCGTTTGAATTTTAAAATTTTCTATTATAAAAATCACGTGTCGGAAAATTTAGCAAATATATACTGGGCTGATTAATGGCGAAGATTAGAAAAACAAAGAAAATAGATCAATTGCTTAAAATAAAAAGTAACACCATTTCCCGCATGGTTTACAAAAAACGTTGTCACCATCTACGGATAGCCCTGAGTCTGGCCGTATCCAGCTGGACAATTTGGAGTAAATTCACTGTGCGTGCAACTAAGCACAAGCAAACTAAATAAGAGAAACAAATTATTTCAATTCTAGACACTACTGGTGTGTAAATAAATCAGCCCTAAACCCCTTTGATGTCTTCTTATGAGACTTAAGATACAAATAAAATTACCTGGTGGTCAGTCCTTTCAATACATTCTGCAGTTATTATTGGAAATTCCAGACACAGTTTTTATGATAGGCGAGCGTAAAACCCTAGTTCTTACGAATTTTATATTTATACAATACCTACAAATTTCATTTTGCTATTTATTTCACGTTTATGTAAAGCACAAAGAAAAGAGCGCCATTACTGACAATCCTTCCAAGAATTTGTTTTTATACTCTCACCTACTAGCTACTAGTTTCATTTAGGTATAGCATGTACAAAGCTAGGAGTCGGTAGATTCTAAAAACCCAGAGGTGGCTCACCATGTCTAGCGCACTGTCTTATATCTGAGCGAAGCGCTCGAACTATACAATACCAGGAATTTGGAATCTCCTTTCCGCCAGCTACACTTGAACGGCCTATAAATTTACCTTACCAGTTGCTTACATTGGAACAAGTATATGGCTGTTGTTATATATGGAAACCGCTAAAAATTGTAAAATATGCAAATAATGCAAAACATATGGACACTAAGTGAGTAGCGAACGTGTCGCCACCTAGTTCGGAACCAAGTACTTGTTGTCACGCCCGCTCCAAATAATACAGAGTATTAAAAATAGAGACGGTATACAACTAACTAACAATTTAAAAAAATTGTTAGCCCTGGCCCATTTTTTGTTTAAATTTTTTTTAAATTTTTTTTAAAATTTTTTTTTTAATTTTTTTTTAATTTTTTTTTTATATTTTTTTTTTTAAATTGTTAGTTAGTTGTATACCGTCTCTATTTTTAATACTCTGTATTATTTGGAGCGGGCGTGACAACAAGTACTTGGTTCCGAACTAGGTGGCGACACGTTCGCTACTCACTTAGTGTTTTAAGACTGGCTATACGATAGCCGTGTTATTTTTGGTGCATTTTTGCTGCAATTAGTATGCCGTACTGAAGAGCTCTAATGAGAGCGAAACCGGTCTACGGTTCTAATTGTTGCGAGAATGCATCTAGTCTTAAATATATGGAAATATGCAATTTAGGCAAAAAACACTAAAATATGCAACTTATGCAAAAAATATGCGAATTGCATATAATCCGAGCCCTGTTCATGACACACATAGAAATCCATACAAAAATTGCAAAAGAAATACACCACGCAGCAGCTCGCTTAATGTTTACTGGCCACTTTCAGACACGCTTTAAGAGATTTTTATATACCAGTAACGCCATCTAGAAGTGAGTTTCTAAATTACGTAAGGGGTCCATCTCGGGCGGTGGTCCGTGTCACCCGTAATTACCATATACATTATGCCGATGCAAAAATGTCATGAGACGATGACAGCATTAGAAATACTTAAGAAACGATATAAAAACAAAAAGGTATTCCTTTACGAAATTTGTAATACTCAGGAGATGAACAAACCTGGTTTGCGGACATTACGTGAAATTTCAGCTAATACTTTCCGCACAACAAAATCGATTCTTAACTTGAAAATTAAAACCGAAAAATTGATCGGGTACATTTTCATTTATCTAATCAGTAAAAAACTAGATACAACTACATGAAAATTATTTGTGCAAAGCAAAAACTCAGACACACTGGAGGAGTTTTTTGATTTCTTGCAAGGGGGTATAAAATCCTGGAGGAGGGCAATTTCTCAATCAATAAATTTCAAACAAAAAACACGCTAAAACCCAAAAAAGCTCATTCGCATTTAGTGACAGGCACAAGCCTTTAAAAAAATACACCTCCATGTTATTATCGCAAAAACGCTTCTCACCGCATATACATATGCGATTCTCTCAAAAATCTTTCTGTCGAGGAGAAAAACAAATATGTAAAATCCAGACTTTGCGCAAATTGCTTGAGCGGCTCACATCCAGTAGCGAAATGCGGATCGTTCAGAACGTGCAGGGTTTGTCAAATGAAACACCATACTCTTCTTCATATCAATTTTAAAACCTCGGCCAGGAATTATAATTCCGATTCAAATCAAGTTCATCCTCGAACATCTGACAGGTCAGACGACCAATTTAATCAATCTTCTTCTACGAATCATGCTGCTTCAACGACTGTTTTCAAAATGACAAATAACGTCAAAAACTTATAGAACTTAGTCCAAATATCTTGTCCAAACAAAATTCGCACGTTCTCTTAGCCACAGCACAAGTATACATATTTTCCGTCCGTGGTTTAGATTTTACTGCAAGGGCGCTGCTAGACAGAGGCAGTCAAGCTTCATTAATTTCACAAAATTTCGTAGATCGATTAAAATTACACAGGAAAAAATTCGAAAAAGATCAGGCATTTCGCAGTCCAGTTCTTGTTTCAATAAAATGGCAAATATCGCTATTCATTCATTCACAAAAACAAATTTCAATCTTCAAGTTTCTTGTGCAGTGTTGCCACGTATAACCTGCAAACCTTCGCAAGTATGGGTCAACTTGGAAAGCCTCTAGATTCCGCTAGACCTGAAGCTTTCAGACCCTGAGTTCGATAATCCTGCGGAAGTTGGTATTTTGATAGGTTCAGACACATTTTACGACCATCTTGACGATGGACTAATAAAATAAAATTAGGGTCAAATCTTCCTGTTCTACAAAACACCTATTTAGGTTGGGTAATTGCAGGTCATATTCCTCAAGAATTCGTTTCCGCACATAATATAATTGATGGTGGCTCGCTCTGCAATCATGCAACGATTTCTAAGACATCACCTTGATGAAATTCTGGGAAATGGAGGAAATTCCTCCTAACAAAATTCTTTCTACAGATGATGAACTGGCTGAACAAGTTTTTTATCAACCACAAAAATCCTGGAAAATGGTCGTTTCTAAGTAAATATTCCATTGAAAACACCATCGGAAAATTTAAAACTAGGTGACTCCTTTTCCATTGTTAAAGACGATTCCTTTCTTTCGAAAAACGGCTTTCAAACGACAAAATACGAGAAGTTCACATGTTTTTCAAAAACCAAACCAATATTCACTGCATGCAGAACTTTGCGGCTAAAACCCAGATCAAATGGAAATTGATTTCACCAAGATCGCTTTACCGGTGTGGCATCTGGGAAAGCGCAGTTAACAGCGCGAAATATCACATGATTCGGATTATTGGTAACGCAGCTTTCCCTTTTGAGGGATTCTCCACTGTGTTGTCACAAATTGAGGCAATTCTAAACTCAAGACAGATTACAGCCATATCTAATGACCCCTCTGACTTAGTATATTTGACACCAGGTCACATCCTCATAGGTTGCAGTTTGACCACGTTCCCCGAGGAGGATTAAACAGACATCCCTGAAACTAGACTTTCTTTCTGACAGCGATGTTCCCAAATGAAACACCAATTATGGAAACACTAGTCAGTCGACTACCTAAACCATCTTCGACATCGTCCAAAGTGGCTACACCCTTCGAGAAATCTAGGAGTCAATGACCTAGTACTCCTCAAAGATGAGCTGCTTCCACCGTTAAAGTCGCCTACAGCCAGGATAGTCTAGGTTGTGCTAGGGAGAGACAGCAGAGTGCAAGTTGTGCAAATCCGTACCGCGAGCAGTACATACACCCGACCCATCACGAAGGTCTGTCCTCTTCCAGCCTCCGAACAAAGATAATCTTGAAGATAGTCGCTTCAACAGGTGGGGGGGGGGATGATGTTGGAAACACAATTGGCACGGCCCTGTCTCTTTTACATGCTTCCTTTTGCACTGACCTTTCAATCTTTTACCTGGAGTTACCGTTCTCTGTATTCCACAATCATTTTCAATTTGTTGGTAATGTTTAGCCTCTAGTCGTCTCTGTATGAATGTCTGGATTTGGTTTACGCCTAAATAGTGCCATACAAAGATTACATATTTACCGTTAGGTCTATTCCTGCAAGTTTAATAGCTTTATCTGTATTTGACGTGTTCTTAAAAATCTTCTACGTATGTACCCATTGAATTTCTTTACTATCTCCTGAGTAACTCATCAAATCAAGTATTTATTTATTTATCGTATGGCTGCACATGTCATAAAACACATAAAAGTGTACAAAAATACATAAAAAGTGTCCAAAAAGAAATTACAAGTCATTCTAATTTACAAGCACATATTCAAATTTGATACATAGTCAATTGAGGCGTCAGTTGCCACCAGGAAGTCGTCAAAGTTTCTCTCATATGCTGTATTTGGGGATTCCATCACCATATGTTGGACGGTCTCCTTTTCCGCTCCTCAGTCACACCAGTAAGCATGTTATCAATAAGTTGCAGGGCTTGTTTGCATGGGACTGTTTGTTAAAGTTTGTAGAGTAGTCCCTGTCCACACAGTATCGCAAGCTGCAGAGAGGTCCACGAACACGGCTGATGTTTTCAGGTTATCTTGGTAGCCTGCTTCAATATGGGTTGTGAGTGACATGATCTGATCTGTGCAGCTTCTCTCTGGTCTAAAACCGGCCTGCTCGATGGACACCCTTTCCAATATTTTGCTTCCGATTCTATTATAAAGAAGTCTCTCAAGGAGCTTATAGATTGAGCTAAGTAGCGCTATTGGGCGGTAACTTTTCGGGTCATCATTCGGCTTTCCTGGTTTGAGGATAGCGATAACTCTGGACCTTTTCATTGTGCTCGGAATGGTTTCCTTTTCAATAATATTCGTGATGAATTAGGCTAGCCATTTTAATATATATTACGCTGTTCAGGAGAAACTTTGGATGGATTCCACCAGGCACTGGTGCTTTTCCCGCCTTCGTGTTCCTCAGGGCATCTGCCACCTCGTCTACGGTGAATGGACGTGAGAACTCGGTTTCTTTCTGGCTGTTGGCTTTTAAGGCTTTAAGTTTAAATGTTTACTACGAGTTGAGTGGGCTCTGTCCCGTGGTGCTCTTGATGTGGACACTACGTGGGAGACAATCCTGTCTAGATATATTTCCGGGTCATTTTTTTGCGATTTTTGGTCCCTCGACAAACCTTCTCAAGTGTGACCACGCTTTCCTGCTGGATTTTTAGAAGTCTAGACTGTTGACTGTTTCTGTCCACCGTTCTTGGCGGGCTATATCCAGTCTGTGCAACAGCCCATCAGCCATTTCTTTGTCTCCGCTGTCGAGAAATGCTCAGTACCGTTCCTCACAGTCATTATTCCATCCTGGTATGTATTCCTTACGGAATCCTCTGGGTATGGTCTTTTTTGCTGTTTCGATAATCGCTCCTATGAACCTCTGGTAGTTTTCGGTTGTTGGTGGAATTCAGTCTATGCATTTATCGAGTCTGTTAGAGTAGCTCTCCCAGTTGGCTTTCTTAAAATTCCATCTTGGTCGCGGAAAGTATGTGATATGTGGGATACATATGCCAATCTCTATAATAGCCGCTCTGTGCTGGCTATGAGGGAAGTCTGCCAGAATTCTACGGGTTGCTCTTAATGGTGTATTGTCATCTATTTGCTTACAAAGCATAGATCAGGGTTGTACTGCTGATTCCATGCTGCAAGGTTTGAAAGATCCCCGTCTTTAGCGTCAAACACCAAGTATGCATTATTAACATCTGCCCAGTTCATTAATATTTCGCCATTGTAGTCCGTATTCCCGTATCTCCACAGCCTGTGGTGGCTGTTGAAATCTCCCACATAGACAGCTGGGTGGGGTGAGGTAGACATGTAGTAAGGTGACCAGGTGATAGCGGGAGGTTATATATATATATATATATATATATATATATATATATATATATATATATATATATATATATATATATATATATATATATATTGCTAATGTTTATTTCTCCTACCCTGATGACTACCTTGTATATATTGTTTGAGCTAGATATTTTACACAGTTGGGCATGTTCGATAGATGAGCGAACGTAGGTTGCGACCCCGTAAGCATGGTGGTATGTTGCCCCGATAAGGTCGTACCACGGTATCCTGTCTCTTTTGGCAAGCTGGTCTTCGTTTTCCGTAAGGGTTTCCTATATGGCAATTACGTCAATATCTTACACACTAAGACATTATGAAGGACTTAGCCCAGCTTATTTCTTCAATATTTAGTTGGCAGATCCTAAGACTTGGTCCAAGATTTCTTGTCGGTAGGTCCTGAGGAGGACCGGTTGGATTAAATGTCGCGTCAGGCATCATGTGCTTTAGCCGGGAGATCACAAGATTGTCCGGCTGCCAAGTTTGTTAGCTCTTTAGCGTTACCCAGAGTGCACCACGAGGTGGCCAGCTAACTTTGCACCTCAATCAAGTGTAAAACCACGAATTGTAAATACTAGTTAAGTTGAAAAGTGTACGTAGTGACAATAAAACATGTATAAAAATAACAAGTGTGTCATTGAAATCTCCTGGAATCCAGTGCACCTAGAGTTAAATATACAGTTCACACCTCCAACATATTCTTCCAACGCTAACTAACAAAGCCGACTAATTATCGAGGGTGGGATCAATCCACCTGCAAAGCATTAGGGAACGAAAACAAGCTATTTCTCCCCCAAGGGGTATTTCTAAATGAACATTCTTGCAAATCTCTGAAGTCCCAATTACTCACCATTTTGTTTATATATATATATATATATATATATATATATATATATATATATATATATATATATATATATATATATATATATATATATCCTCATTTAGAGGTAGGGTTAGAGAATCAAATCGTCGATTTTTTATTTTTAAAAATAATTTCTAAATGAAGCTACTTAAATTGATTTACTGTTGTTGCACTTGCTTAGTGAAATCTTTGCATATTAAATACAGACGCAGATACTATTGCTCTGGCTTTCCAAAAGTTCCGATTTTGCTGTTTGGTGATGCTGTCAAACAGCGAAACCGGTTACAGAAAAAAAACACACCTTTGCGAAACCAGACAAATAATCTCCACGTCTGCTGTTACTCAGCCCAGATTCTTGAATGAAATTGAAGCCAGCAAAAATTTTGCTGAAACATTTTCCATTCAACTCATTTTCGATGTATTTTTCGAGATAGGATTGGTGAGCATCGAAATTGAAACACACTGTATACGCAAAGCTTCTCAAGGTGAATTAGCATTAGCAATATCCGTAATGCCTTATTAAATTATAACGTATTATAAGATAATATGCCCTTTGGTGTTATCAGTCAAGCAGAAAGGCCCGTATAAAGCAAGCAGCGAAAGGTGATGCATTATCCAGTGTTAAAGCTATATATCGGAAGGACAGAGCGCTGTGAAGTTGTGTGTGTATAAGTGGCCGGGGTGAAATTAACTGAGTTGGCCCAATATATTGCAGAGCAGTGGTCTAAGGGATTCAAATGTAGGTAAGCAATAAGCATTTCTGGTCTGTTCGGGCAGTTCGAATGCGGTCTTTTGCCTGGGAAACCCGATTGTGGTACAGTTCTAGAATTGTTGTAGCTCGCCGATAGCGTTGCTGTTGTTGTTCTCTAATGAAACTCCCACATGGATACGGACGTGCTTGTTTGAACTTTAATAATCTAAGTTACACTTAATAAACTGGGTAGTCATTTAATTATGTTTAGTGGTCAGATAGTATGTATGGAGACAATATGATTTGATTGTTTTAATAAAGACATGTTACATTAAAGCAACAACAACGCTGATATTAGCGAATTTTTCGTAAAATGAAAAATTCACTAATGAGGAGATTTGTGTTTATATATATATATATATATATATATATATATATATATATATATATATATATATATATATATATATATATATATAATATGATACACCAAGATTATTATTGGAAACCCATACAAGTTTCGCTCTTATTTGTGCTCATCAGTGTGTTATACTAGCGTTAATCAAAACATATCTAAATTAATTAATTATTAAGAGAAAAGAGCATATTTTGTACCTTTTTCAAAGGTAAAAAGGTACGAAAGATGCTCTCTTCTCTTAATACCAGGAATGCCTCTGGCCTTGACGAGATCCCAGCAATTGTTCTCAAAAAATGCGCACCAGAAATTGCTCCTGCCCTGACTCGTCTGTTTCAGACATCTTACAATAGAGGCATATTCCCTAGTAACTGGAAAACTGCTCGAGTACAACCCGTCCCCAAGAAAGGATCCAAAGCGCTTCTCAGCAACTACAGATCTATTTCTCTCCGTTCAGTCGTCTCTAAAGTGATGGAAAAGTATATAAACACCGAATTACTAAAATTTCTTGAAAAACACAGTCTAATCCACGACAGGCAGTCTGGATTTCCTCAGCGCAGATCAACTGTCGACCTCCTTTCCTTTGTCACCCATTCTTGGAACAAGTCTATGGAACTTCACGGTGAATCCCAGATTGTCGCTCTAGACATATCCAATGCATTCGACCAGGTCTGGCACGCAACGCTGCTTAATAAACTACCGGCCTATGGCCTACCACCAAAACTCTGTACGTGGACAGCAAATTTTCTCTCCAACCGGAGCATTTCTGTTGTTGTTAATGGCCATTCCTCTAAACTGTATCCAATTAATGCAGGAGTTCCTCAAGGTTCAGCTTTATCCCCTACTTTGTTTCTTCTCCACATCAGTGACCTCCTCTCTAGCACATCCAACCCAGTTCACAGTTACGCGGACGACAGCACCCTCCACTCAAATATACAATATTCTAAGCCTGTCTCTTTAGCCCAATTAGATGAGGATTGCAGACTCATGGAGGGTTCTATCTCCGTGGATCTCCAAAAAATATTAGGCTGGGGAAGTAGAAATCTTGTATAATTGAACCCCACCAAAACACAGTCTTGCTTTCTCTCTCATAAGAGATACACCAGCCCTAGACCCATCACAATAAACAAACAAGTTATTCAAAGTGATGAGTCCTTTTCACTTGTTGGCATTTCTGTGGATCGAAATCTCAATTGGCACCAACATGTCACATCAATTGCAGAAGCGGCTGCTAAGAAATTAGGTTTCCTCTCCCGGGCTCGCAAATACTTTTCACCAGCTAATCTCTATACCTTATATACTGCACAAATAAGAGCAAACCTCGAATACTGCTCCCACATCTGGCGTGCTGCTGCCGCTTCTACACTCGCTATCCTAGACTCCATTCAGAACAGAGCTATACGTCTCATCGGTGACCCTACCCTCACGCAAAGGCTGCCATCCCTTGCCCACCGACGTGCCGTTGGTGACCTCTCTCTCTCTTTTATAGTTATCTGCACGGGCACTGCTCAGAGGAGCTTTCTTCCATAGTTCCTCCACCTGCTGCCCCCAACAGATCTACCAGGGGAACAGAGCGAATGCACCCTTTTACTATCGAGGTCACCAGACATAGAACATCTTGTAATGCCCGCTTTTTTGTCCCGAGGACTTCCAAGTTGTGGAATTCCTTGCCGGCACATGTTTTTCCTTCTCCCTCGAACTTCCAAACCTTCAAGTCCAGAATTAACAAGTTGCCTCCTTCCCCGTTCTCGACACCCACGGTACGATAGTATTTAGGCTGTAAGCTCTCGTTGGTGTGTTGTTGAAATTAAAAAAAAATGGCTTAACGTAGCCAAATTCTAAAGGAAACGTGAGATGTACCTACAAGCTACTGACATCTAGGATGAAACATGGAACTTTGTACCGGAGTCGTCTTACAGACAAAGTTCCTTGTTTCATCGTAGATGTCAGTAGCATGTACAAACGTTTCGTTTAAAATTTGGCTACGTTAAGCCAATTAATTTAGATATGTTTTGATTATTGCTGGTATAACACACCGATGAGCTCAAATAAGCGCGAAACTAGTATGTGTTTCCAGTAACAATCTTGATATATCTATATATATTTTTATATTATTCTTATATTTACTTATAGGAATATAGTGGCAGGACTGACGATTTTCAAAGATCGTTTGTGGTTGTATGGCGGCACTTGACGTACAGAATTTGTAGCGCAGTCGCCTTATAGACAAAGTTCCTTGTTTCGCCCTAGATGTCAGTAGCGTGTACATCTCACGTTTCGTTCAGAATTTGCTACGTTAAGCCAATTAATTTAGATATATGTTTTGATTATTGCTTGTAAAACACATTGATGAGCTCAAATAAGAGCGAAACTAGTATGTGTTTCCAGTAATAGTCCTGATACATCTATTTTTATATTATTCATATATTTCCTTATCAGAATATAGTGGCAGGGCTGACGATTTTAACAGATCGTTTGTGGTTGCAGGGCGGCACCTGACGTACAGAATTTGTACCGGAATCGTCTTAGAGACAAAGTTCCTTCCTTCGCCCTAGATGTCAGTAGCTTGTATATATATATATATATATATATATATATATATATATATATATATATATATATATATATATATATATATATATATATATATATATATATATATATATATGTGTGTGTGTACGTGTGACACCGATAACTCAAAAATAATAGTCCGTTTTTGATAAAATTTGGCGCGTACGTTCCTTTTGTAAGTGGCTTGGACAAGTTCGTTAGCCAGGAAAATCTGACGAGTTTATCCGGGAAAATAAGTTTTCGTTCGGAAAATTTTTGGATCTCCGAAAATAACGGAGCTATGACAACCAAATGCGTTTTTGCAATGTGAAAACTGGAACCCGTGATGAGCACTAATAAGTACACTTGGAGAACACCCAAATCAACACAACACATATTTCAGAGACCTTACGATCGTTTCGTTGACAATGTCAACATCTTCAGAGGAAGAAAATTCTACCATAAAAAACTAGATCCCGTGTATTTATATCGCGTCAAGGTAAACAAACTAGTCCGAAGTAAAGTTGTCGTCCAGGAACGATTGTTTGTTTATTGCGCAGTGAAACTCCGGGGTCGGAGACCTGCTTTAATCTTCTGGTCGACAAATTTATGACCCTTATCTAATATAGGTTTAAAAGGGTGCTGATTCTTTAAATAACTTGGGTCCTTTTACACCTATATTAGAGGTAATATTAGAAGTAAATATGTTCACCGCCCCCCTTGGTCGCCGATATCACGGCATGGTCACTGCTTCCTGCCCAATGCAACCCGAGGTCACACAGTCATCACACCCACGTATCGTTTGGCACTACAACTCCGCGAACTGGGACGAAATGCAGGATTACTTTTCCTCATTTCCATGGGCGTCTGTCTGCTTCTCTCATCCTGACTCCTCAGATATCTCACAAAACGTCACCGAAGTTATCCAAGCTGGCATGGAATTATCTATTCCACGTACACAGAAAACATCTTCAGCCACTCAAAAGCCCTGGTTCTATAAATTCCGTGACAAGGCCAGACCTGAAAAGGTCAAAGCTCACAAAACGCTTCTACACAGTCCCAGCTAAGAAAACCGATAAGCATTTAACGACGCAAGAAACCGCTATGTCCGCATTCTTTCTGAGTCAAAAAACTCGTTTAATAACCACATCAAAAACAAAGTGCTCACAAGCTCCAACGGCAGCAAACCCTTCTGGACTCTTGCTAAATCTATTGGGAATAATTTCTGCAAGAGCATGTTCCCACCTCTTGTTTCAGGGGATGAAATTGTTTCTACCGCCCTGGGCAAGGCTGAACTTTTTGCCTCGTTCGCCGGCAATTATACTGTCAAGCCACCTCCAAATGTTCAACCACCAACAGTCCCCAATGTCGCGCATAAAATGACGGATATTATTTTCAAAACTAAAAAGGTGCGAAAGATGCTCTCTTCTCTTAATACTAGGACAGTCTCTGGTCTTGACGAGATCCCAGTAATTATTCTCAAAAAATGCGCACCAGAAATTGCTCCAGTCCTGACTCGTCTGTTTCAGACAGTACAACCCGTCCTCAAGAAAGAATCCAAAGCGCTTCCTAGAAACTTCATGCCTAGTTCTCTCCTTTCAGTCGTCTCTAAAGTGATGGAAAAGTATATAAACACCGAATTACTAAAATTTCTTGAAAAACACAGTCTAATCCACGACAGGCAGTATGGATTCCGTCAGCGCAGATTAACTGCTGACCTCCTTTCCTTTGTCACCCATTCTTGGAACAAGTCTATGGAACTACACGGTGAATCACAGATTGTCGCTTTAGATATATCCAAAGCATTCGACCAGGTCTGGCACGCAGCGCTGCTTAATAAACTTCCGGCGTATGGCCTACCACCAAAACTCGATACCTGGAAGGCAAATTTCCTCTCCAACCGGAGCATTTCTGTTGTCGTGGATGGCCATTCCTCTAAACTGTATCCAATTAAGGCAGGAGTCCCTCAAGTTTTAGCTTTAGCCCCTACTTTGTTTCGCCTCCACATCAATGACCATCTCTCTACCACATCCAGCCCAGTTCAAAAAATATTAGACTAGGGAAGTAGAAATCTTGTACAATTCAACTGCACCAAATCTCAGTCTTGCTTTGTATCTCATAAGAGATACACCAGCCCTAGACCCATCACAATGAACAACCAAGTTATTTAAAGTAATAAGTCCTTTTCACTTGTTGGCAGTTTTGTGGATCGAAATCTCAATTGGCTCCAACATGTCACATCAATTGCAGAAGCGGCTGCTAAGAAATTAGGTCTCCTCTTCGGGCTCGCAAATACTTTTCACCAGCTAATCTCTATACCTTATACACTCGACAAATAAGGCCAAACCTCTAATACTGCTCCCACATCTGGGATGCCGCTGCCGCTTCTACACTCGCTATCCTGGACTCCATTCTGAAGAGAGCTATACGTATCATCGGTGACTGTACCCTCACCCAAAGGCTGCCATCCCTTGTCCACTGACGTACCGCTGGTGACCTCTCTCTCTCTCTCTCTTTTATAGATATCTGCACGGACACTGCTCAGAGGAGCTTTCTTCCATATTTCCTCCACTTGCTGCCCCCAACAGATCTACCAGGGGAACAGAGCGAATGCACCCTTTTACTGTCCAGGTTACCAGACATAGAACTTATTGTTATCCCCGCTATTTTGTCCCGAGGACTTCCAAGTTTTGGAATTCCTTGCCAGCACAAGTTTTTCCTTGTCCTCCGAACCTCCAAACCTTCAAGTCCAGATTTAACAAGTTGCCTCCTTCCCCGTTCTCGACACTCACGGTACGATAGTATTTAGGCTGTAAGCCCCCGTGGTGTGTTGTTGAAATATAAAAAAAAATTTGCAAAAATTATCTAATAATTGCCACTACCACAATACCAAACGTTATCATAAAACAGATTAAATCGATTAACAGATTAAACTATATAAACTAATAAAAATTATTTCTGTTTCAGGTATGTTGGCAAGAGAACCTCTTTGGCTAGTTTGGTTTATTAGTCATTATTTAAAGGTAAAGTATTATATAGTGATCTGTTTTACCAGTATACAATCTTCATAGTATTTATAAAATAAGACTGGTAATGCGACAAGACTTCTATGTTTAGATAACAAAGCCCAGATGGCGCGAATTAATCCATAGGACGCCCATTGGACGCCTATCACGGATATCCCTTTTGTGTTGGTTAATAATACAGGGTGCCAGATAATTAATTGGACATTAGCTAAGGGGTGATAGCTGGCACAAAAATAAAGCGATTGGGATCAACATGCCTTGCCATGATTACCTGCATGTATTGAGTGAAGATAGGAACCTGTGATGAGCACTGGTAAGTACATGTTGGAGAACCGAGTTCATCACAATACGGATTTTAGACCTGACGATCGTTTCGCTAACAAAGTTTGCGTCATCAGAGGGATGAATCAACTGAGCGAAAAAAAAACCAGAATTACTTTTATATATTAGTTGCCAAGCGAATTAAACTAGAATTTCTATTTATATATTATTTTTTAAACAGTTGCGGACAGCGTCCTCTACGAAGGTATACAGACAGACCTCCACTGTTGAGTCTTATTTTATTGAAGATTTAGGATTTAAGACTCGACAGTGGGGGCTGTCTGTATAGCTTCCTTGAGGACGCTGTTCGCAGCTGCTTGGTAACCAACATATAAATAACAGTTCTAGTTTTTAGTCGCTTAATTTATTCATCCCTCTAATGACGCTAATTTTGTTAGTGAAACGATCGTCTTTAAAAAAATGTGTTGTGGTGATTTGGGTTCTACAAGTGTACTTACCTTTAGTAGGACTTGGTGTTCACTCGGTGGTGGCTCCTGGGTGTCTTACATGGGCGAGCACAGGGATTATGAGTAGGATCGCCAATTAGTAACCATTGGCGCCGTATGCGAAAATTTTGAAAATTTTCAAGGTCACGCGTTTTCCTGACACTTCAGAATTGCAATGAAAAATTCTTTTATACACAAATATAGACGTGCACAAGAATATTTTTGAGATAATATGCTATGTCTGCATTCTTTCTGAGGCCAAAAACTCGCTTAATAACCACATCAAAAACAAAGTCCTCTCAAGCTCCAACGGCAGCAAATCCTTCTGGACTCTTGCTAAATTTATTGGGAATAATTTCTGCAAGAGCACGTTCCCACCTCTTGTTTCAGGGGATGAAATTTTTTCTACCGCCCTGGGCAAGGCTGAACTTTTTGCCTCGTTTTTCGCCAGCAATTCTACTCTCAACCCACCTCAAAATGTTCAACCACCAACAGTCCCCAATGTCGCGCATAAAATTACTGGTATCATTTTCAAAACTAAAAAGGTACGAAAGATGCTATATTCTCTTAATACCAGGAAATCCTCTGGCCTTGACAAAATTCCAGCAAATGTTCTCAAAAAATACGCACCAGAACTTGCTCCTGTCCTCACTCGTCTGTTTCAGGCATCTTACAATAGAGGCATATTCCCTAGTAACTGGAAAACTGCTCGAGTACCACCCGTCCCCAAGAAAGGGTCCAAAGCGCTTCTTAGCAACTACAGGCCTATTTCTCTCCTTTCTGTCGTCTCTAAAGTGATAGAAAAGTATATAAACACCGAATTACTAAAATTTCTTGAAAAACACAGTCTAATCCACGACAGGCAGTATGGATTCCGTCAGCGCAGATCAACTGCCGACCTCCTTTCCTTTGTCACCCATTCTTGGAACAAGTCTATGGCACTACACCGTGAACCTCAGATTGTCGCTGTAAACATATCCAAATTATTCGACCAGGTGTGGCAGGCAGCACTGCTTAATAAACTTTCGGCCTATGGCCTACCACCAAAACTCTGTACCTGGACAGCAAATTTCCTCTCCAACCAGAGCATTTCCGTTGTCATGGATGGCAATTCCTCTAAACTGTATCCAATGAATGCAGGAGTCACTCAAGGTTCAGCTTTAGCCCCTAGTTTGTTTCTTCTACACATCAATGACCTCCTTTCTAGCACATCCAACCCAGTTCACAGTTACGCGGATGACAGCACCCTCCACTCAAATATACAATATTCTAAGTCTGTCTCTTTAGCCCAATTAGATGAGGATCGCAGACTCATGGAGGGTTCTCTCTCTGTGGATCTCCAAAAAATATTAGACTGGGGAAGTAGAAATGTTGTAAAATTTAACTCCACCAAATCTCAGTCTTGCTTTCTATCTCATAAGAGATACACCAGCCGTAGACCCATCACAATGAACAACCAAGTTATTCAAACTAATGAGTCCTTTTCACTTGTTGGCATTTCTGTGGATCGAAATCTCAATTGGCACCAACATGTCACATCAATTGCAGAAGCAGCTGCTAAGAAATTGGGTTTCCTCTTCCGGGCTCGCAAATACTTTTCACTAGCTAATCTCTATGCCTTATATACTTCACAAATAAGGCCAAACCTCGAATACTGCTCCCACATCTGGGGTGCCGCTGCCGTTTCCACACTCGCTATCCTGGACTCCATTCAAAAGAGAGACATTCGTCTCATCGAGGACCCTACCCTAACCCAAAGGCTGCCATCCCTTGCCCACTGACGTGCCGTTGGTGACCTCTCTCTGTTTTATAGATATCTGCACGGGCACTGCTCAGAGGAGCTTTCTTTCATAGTTCCTTCAACTACTGCCCCCAACAGATCTACCAGGGGAATACAGTGAATACACCCTTTTACTGTCCAGGTCACTAGACATAGAACATCTTGTTATGCTCGCTCTTTTGTCCCGAGGACTTTCAAGTTGTGGAATTCTTTGCCGGCACATGTTTTCCTTCTCCTCCGAACCTTCAAACCTTCAAGTCCAGGATTAACAAGTTGCCTCTTTCCTCCTTGTCGACATCCACGGTACGATAGTATTTAGGCTGTGAGTCGTCGTGGTGTGTTGTTGAAATAGAAAAAAAAATGGTAACCATTTGAAATACTATTTAATCACGAATATCGAGGGCATAAATAAATTAAAATAATGGTTGGCAACATGCGAAAAACATTTAATGTAGGTATATTACCGTTACTTGTAGAGGAAATCAGCTCGCCTGTCCTTATTGTTAACAAAACTATTAGTCACTTTTTCATTAAAGTCTCGGATTTGTCTCACCGTTTTTTTTTTCTCGATGGACAACATGGCCAATGCTGTAGGTCTGGTATTTCTTAAAAATGTCTTAATGCGTTTTAAAGTAGAAGAGCACCTTTCGCTTTCTGAAGTGGTCCTTAGGATGGTTGATACAATATTACACAGTTTTTGAATTTCGGAAAATGCTTCGTTAAGGTCGTTTTCATTTAGAAAATTCTTCTTCTCGGTTTTAAAAAGTAATTATTTCTGTTCTAAGTTACCCCGTTAAAAAAAAAATTACTGAATGCTAATTTGAAAATCATTTTCTGCGAAGTTTACTGTGTTAGAGTTGAAACCGGGTGTTGAAAACAAATTTGAAAGAGGCAAATGTCACATACTTCTACTGCAGCACATCTACGATTATCACCTATGCCCTCAGCATATCTCAGTCTTTTGGAGCTAGTTTCTACTGGCACATAATCAGTTTCCAATAATTCCGACCTTACTTTTAAAATTTCAACAAAACGGTCACTCAACATGTGTGACCCCTTCAGCCGCTTTTAAGACCGACTTTAACGACGTTGCCGCCATATTCGGTCTGCGATTGTGGCAAGCCCGATGACAAACGAGGGCTGAAAAACTATGTGCCCACGCTTTGAATATGTAGTCAAAGGCCCAAGCACGCGTAATGTCCGGATGCAAAGTCAACAGTAGAATAAAGTACGGTGTCGCGTTTCTGATTCTGTCATATACATATATATATATATATATATATATATATATATATATATATATATATATATATATATATATATATATATATATATATATAGACATATATGATGATGGTGGTGGTGGTGGTGGTGGAGGTATTTATGACCTTGGAACAGAATTCCATCAGCCACAGACTTTTGCTATTTTATATACACAAATATATACAAATACCTTAATTATCTAGAAGATAGAATTATGTTACCTATATACAAATATACAATATCTAAACTTATTTATACATATAATAATGTTTGCTTTCTTTTTTTTTTCTCTTATTTCTTTTTTTTTCTTCTCTCCTTTCTTTTTTTTTCTTTTTTTTTTCTTTTCTTTAATATTTTTTTTATTTTTTTTTTATATTTTTTTTTCTACATTTTTCCCTTTTTTTTTCTCATTTTTTTTTCTTTCTTTTTTTTGTTTTTTTTTAGTATATATACATGTATATATCTATTTTTTTTTTTTTTTTTTTTTTTTTTTTTTTTTTTTTTTTTTTTTTTTTTCAAATCATGTATACGGGATAGACAGGGACACACTTTTGCGTCCAGGGGCCCTTCAGGACGACTTCAGACAAACTGACTGGACCACGGGTAACAACAAAGGTTTACAAAGGTGCAGAGACAAAGGATCACTTAAAAACTAATAATTACAAATTTCTGTTACACTATTGCTATATTTACATATTATTTCCTATATTTATACTAACCTACCAAGTAATTTTCAGTCGTGTATATTTACATGTGGGTTACATTGAATACAATAAAGAACAAAGGAAAATATATACATATATACACATATATACACACATATACACATACATACCACATTGATACATACACTACACACACACACACACGTACTCTCCCACACACACACGCGTAAACGCACACACGTACACTCATATATACACGTACACAAATTATATACAAATGAAAATGGCTTTTTTTTATAATTCTAATTTTATATCTCTAAAAAATTTACAGAGAGCAGTGATTATTGTTTTTGCGTTGACAGCAAGTATTTGGTGTAAACTAAAGGGCATTTTTATTCTATCCCCATATTTACAAATTTCCGACAGTAGATTACCTCTAGCTTCTTGTGTTAGGGGGCACACAAAAATTATGTGATTTATATCCGCTAAGCTTTGACTGTCACATTTACACATTGGTGTACTTAGGATTCCTATTCGGTGTAAATGCACGGGGTATCGTCCATGGTTTGACCTTAGTCTCACAACTGTAGTGGTGGTACCTCTGCTTTGATTGATATATACCTTGTGGTCTCTAGGTCCCGGCAAATCAGGAAATAGGTTCTTGTATGGATTATTTGTGTTTAAGCAATAGGTTCTCCATTCGCCTTTCCACTTTTGTAGCTGGAACTCTTTTATTACGGGAAACAGGTCACTGTATGGAACTGTATTAATTGTTTCATCGTACACCATCACACTGTCTTTTGCCAGTTTGTCAGCTATTTCATTACCATGTACGCCACAATGACCTTTTACCCACACAAAGACAATCTTACCGTGATTGGTTGTTATATTAAAATAATGCTCAAATATCGAGCAGGATATGTCACTAAGATATTTCTTTTCTGGATTTCTAAGGCCCAACAGCGAGGCTTGAGAGTCTGATATTATTACCGCTTCGTATTTTTGGTTATTTGCCATCCATTGTAATGCGTTTTTTATAGCTGTCAGCTCTGCTGTATATATAGATGCAGTATTTGGTAATTTTATTTTCTTAAAAATGTTATGCTGTGCTACATAAAAAGCACAACCTGTTCCCATATCTCCTTTTGAGCCGTCAGTGTAAATATGTAAATATCCTGGAAATTGTGTTAGTAGATTTGTTAAAAGCATTTTATTTAATTCTGGGTTTTCTTCATATTGTGGGACGATTATTTTTATTTTGGTGGTGAATATTTGCCTATCCCGCTTATATATTGGTAACATTTTCTCTGACTCTATCATTGTTCCATAATTTGCCGTATTTTCCCAACCTTGAACCAGCGGGGGTTTTATTTTGTTCTCCCAGTAGCGGTTAGTTCTAGTGTGTAAGTCCAATTCTTCAATTTTCTGATGTAAGACTGGATATCTGCTTCGTACTTTCAGTATGTACTTATCAGCTAACATATGGCGTCGTATGTGAAATGGTAATTCTAATGATTCGGCAAATACGATTTCGTTGGGAGTAGATCTCATGGCCCCTATACAGACTTTTAGGGACTTTGTTTGTATTGCCTGCACCTTCTTTAAATTCGTTTTTGAGCAAGCACCATACAGAATACAGCCATAATCTAAAACTGATCTTATATAAGCTTTATAGAACATGAGTGCTATACTCCTATCTGCTCCCCACTTTGTGTGTACCACTGACCTCAATATATTGATACCCTTCTCACACTTTTTTCTCACATGTTCAACATGACTTGTCCATAATAATTTCTTATCCAACACTATGCCTAAGTATTTAAAAGAGCTAGCTGTTTGGATTTTAAAAATATTGCTTGGCATTGTTAAAATTTTTTGGCTCTACACGTAATGTTATTTAATATAGTATACGTTATTCTGTCATATCCAGGAGATGACTGACGTTGAACACCTAATGCGATTTCTAATTCTGCCATTGTGAAGGGCTTTTCCATGTTATTACCGCTGGTGGTAAATAATTCACTGCTGGTGATTAATGGTTGTGTAACACTGTCAGGGACTAAAAACCTATGAAATTCTTCTATGAATTCTTGAGTTAGCTTTGTATTGATTTCATTGTTGCCTGTTATTCATTTTTGTTAGCTTTGTATTGATTTCATTGTTGCCTGTTATTCATTTTTCTAACAAATTCCCAGACTTCAGACAAAGGTGTTTGCCTGCCAAGTTTACTTACATAGCTCTTCCAGGCAGCTCTACTTTTACTTTTAAATATTTTCTTTGCCTTGGCTGCTGTTTCTTGGTGCTCCAAAAAATTGCTCATGTTGGAACGTTGTTTATATTTTCTTAATGACTGCTTGCGTTTATTGTAAATTTGTGTGCACTCTTCATCCCACCATGCTGGTTTTGTAATACCCTGTGACACAAATCTTGTTTTATCAATAGTTTCATCGGCTGCCTTTGAAATACATTCAATAAAATAGTTATATGATTCTTCAGTTGTCGTGTTTAAATCATTGCAATCTTCTAATTTTACGTCTAATGCAGACTGGAATGCACTCCAGTCGGCAGCGGACGTCCTCCACCGCAAATATGGAATTTTATTTTGTCTCTGATATTCAATATCGTACTCTATGACTAGAGGAAAGTGGTCAGAGCCCGCTTACTCCTGAAGTGCACTCCATCTTACTTTACTAATTAAATTATGTGAAGCTATGGTAAGATCCACGGCTGACGGTGACTCCAAGGGCCGAGACAACCTAGTAGGGCTTCCGTCGTTTAAAATACATAAATCTAAGTCCTCAACAACATCATACAGGGCTGATCCTGCAGAGCTATTCGTTACACAACCCCAACTCATATGCCAACCGTTGAAGTCACCACCAATAAGTAAGTTTCTACATTTTACTTTTGTAAATAGGGAACACCAATTATTGTATGTTACCAACACATCAGGGGGGCGATATATACTAACTATAGTTATATTCGGGACTGATAATTTAATCCCACACCAATCAACTGCGTCTGGTAGCGCGGTGGTATCTGCCACCAACTCATAGGCAAAAACGTCTGATACTAGGATACCAACACCACCACCATTTCCTACAGATCGATCTTTTCTAACAAAATTATAACCTCTAAAATTCATGCTGTCATTTTTTTTTCAGCCACGTCTCACTCAGTAGTACAATATCAATCGGTTTTTCCTCAAGAATGTTCACTAAATTAATGCGATTTTGTTTGATGGAACGACAGTTCCATTGTAAAATGTTGAAACCTCTTACTGATTTAGTAGCACCCGTCGTCTGACTCGCTATCTTGCACGATCATTACATCACTATCACTACATTCTAAATTTTCTATCATTTTTTCTAAATTCTCCTTTATTACCCGGTTATCTAAATTTAAATCGTCTGGGTCTAGTTTCGTTAAAACCTGTCCGATCAATTTCGACCAGTAGTTCATTACTTCATTAACGATTTTGACCTTCATTTTTTTAATATCATTAATACGGGGGTTATGAATAATTGGTCTTGAATTAAGTGGCCTTTTTTGTGGGCGTATATCAGTGGGTGATGAAGCTTGTCTTTTTTCCGCGGTATGTGATTTTTTCGCGGGTTGTGAGAATATTAAACGTTTTGTTGTAGGGAGTTTCCTTGAGTAGCTAGGTTGTGTTACACTACACCTACCAGCATAACTTGTGCCTGCATTCGTTTGACTTGTAGTCAAAGTTTTCGTATTTTCATTTAAAGCAGGAAAGTTATTATCATCGCGTAACAAATTAAATCTGTTATTAGTTGTAATGGCGTATGTTGGGATCTGTTCAATCTTTTCCGCTTCCTTAAAACTGGCATTATTTTTGGACATAATTTCTTTAATTTTTCGTTGTTTCAAATACATCGGGCAGCTTTTTGACACCGTAGAGTGTGTTTCTACCTTACAGTAAATGCAAAAGTTTGAATTATTATCACAGTCCTTTTCCGCATGTTTTCCGCTACATTTTCGGCATAATATTTCTTTATTTTTACATTGTTTTTTCGTATGTCCGTATCTAAGACAGTTTAAACATTGTACAACTGGATATATATAGGTTTCAACTTCAAAGATAACACTGTTGATCCGAACAAACTGAAGTAGTTGTGAACCTTCAAATGATACGATTACGGTTTGACGATCTTGTAGCCGTGTTTCTCCCTTATCGTTTATAATTTTTCTTTTCATTCGCTCTACTTTAATGACGCGTTGCGAGCATTGCATATTTTCCAACAGATAATCCTCATTAAAAAATGTATCTACTTGTCTAATTATACCTTTCTTTTGATTATAGAATCTTGGAATGTAGGCGATTAAATTATTTTTGATTAATTCCTTATGATTTACTAAATTATTTGCCGTATTTCGGTCTTTTAACTCAACCTTTACCCTGTTTACACCAATTGTTTTAATATCCAAAACATTACTAAACAAACTAGTTAATTTTAGATAATGACCAACACGAATTGCATGAAGTTTTCCTACATTTCGGTCTAAACTTTCTATACATACCATATAAGGGCCATTATCTCTCTCCGAATATTTATTATTGATATCTATATAAATACCTGACCTTGCTGCTTCTTCATTGTTTATATTTGTATCAGCTGTTCTGATAGCCTCTGTCGCCGCCGATGTATCCGAGTGTTTTTCGGGTGGCTCCCCACCCAAATTCTCGTCCATTCCTTACCTTATTAATTCTTTATTAACTATTTTTACACTATTTACACTTTGAAAACTAAACTTTTTATATAAACCAAGTGTTACACACACATACACACCAAGTATAATAGTTTTTAGACTATTTTTCTTAAAGATTTCTGCGAATTTTAACAAAAATTGACCTCGGTCTGAAACGTGACCGCACTCTTTTGCTACCTTCGCGAGAATCCTCATATATGATGATAAGAATCATCATTTGTGGTATCAAAGGACTAATAATTAGAACATGGATAATTTTTCGTATAAAATTAATTGATATTATTATAACAATCATTTATAGTAAATTAAAACAAAAGAAATGTATTTCCTCTATTGATAGTTTGCCTGGGCACGTGTCCCTATCCCTCTTATCACCAACCGCCACTGTTTTCACTTAAAAATTGGGAAGTAACTAATTTAACATGCGCGTCTGCTTTCTTTTGTAAATTGTCATTTTCTTTTTGTAGATTTGCGTTCCCCAATAAGTTAATATCCGCAAGTTCTTCCTTATATTCTTCAATTTG